>VTFQ01000002.1:41243432-41289987 GCA_036281575.1 Ancherythroculter nigrocauda
AAACAAAGCGTAGAGCGGCCAGCGGCGTCACTTCAGCAGTCCAGAGATGGGAACGACACCGCTGGCGCAAACAAACGCACACACATAGACACACAAGCCACAGGCCGCACGAACACCTGGGCTCTCTTGGCTGCTGGCACGCGAAGCCGATAACCTCTGAGAAAGAGAAAGCCTGGGTGAAACGTGCTATGTTTGGATAGATAAAATCGGCGGGCGACGGTTCAATGGTTTTAATCGGGTGAATCCACAGACACAGATGTGAGATAATGCCAATCCAAGTCTGATGTTATTCTGAAAGTGAAGACAGTGGGAATATTTATAACAGGATCAAAAATTAACCCATTACAGGTGCTAAGTGTGTCATTTTTGAGCTAGCACTAGTGTCACTAAATTTTCCAAACAAGTCTCCCAAACATCCCTGCCATCTTCTGTATATTTAGGCATAGTCAGGATTCTCAAACAAACAGAGCAATGTTTTGTGCAACAGTGTTTATATTTCAGCAAAAGCAGCCTACTATGGGCTTACTTCTGCATATTTTTTAAAAAAAATAAATAACGCACTTCACCTTTAAGGTTTCTTTAATCTTCGACCGTGTATGTACTGAAAGTTCACAGATAATTTCAACAGATCTCTTAAATGTAGCCAACTGACATACTTATATTAAAGGTCCCGTTTTTCATGTTTTTTTTTAAGCTTTGATTGTGTTTATAGTGTGCAATATACATGTGTTCATGTTTCGCGTGTAAAAAAAAAAACAGTATTTTTCACATAATTTACTTATCTGTATACCGCTGTTTCCACTGTCATAAAAACGGGCTGATGACTTCCTTGTTCTATGAAGTCCCTCCTTCAGAAATACGTAACGAGTTCTGATTGTGCCAGCGGTTCCTGTGTTGTGATTCGACAGCAGCTTAGCAAACCTTGCCCGGAAAGGTCACGCCTCTTACCATAACGTGGAGATGCACGCGCTCAGTGTTATTGTAAACATGTCTTTAATTTTACCCTATCAATTTGAGCCGGAATCAGACCCGGTGATTGGACTGCGGGATGAAAATAACAGCGTTTCGACGACATGGCGACAAACACACTCTACAAACGCAACTCTTGTGTATTCCTGTGGGCGGAGGTTAGTCAAAAAACTGTTTTAGTGACGTCATTAAAGAAGGAAGTAGAGGGATGTAGTCCAAACTGGCCGTTCGATGTAGGCGACTTCTGTTAAATAAAATATCTCGCTTGGCATTGAACTTTGAGCTTTAAAATTTTACAGATTTTATTTATACTCTAACAACAACATTACACACTAACTAAAGTTTGAAACATGGGATCACGAAGAACGGGACCTTTAACCTTCCACACTAAAACTATTATATATTATAATATTTTCTTCTATTTTGCGCTAGTTTCTGGTGACAAAGCCATTTTAACTGTGGTTTACTATTGTTAAAAACAACAAAGAATTTGGTAAAAATGGTTCTAGCTTGTGTTGAGCTTGCGGCATTGAAAATAAGTTATTTTCTTTCATGACAACTCTTGGAGTGTTTGGATGGATATGAAATGTATATAATATGTTTGGTATTGGCAGAATAGATCTGCTTCGCTGCTGATGCTGCAGAGCAACTATGGGACTTGCTATTGTCAATACATACACTCTGCTGTTAGCAAGTAAGACATGCTGCTGCTGTACAATATAGCATACATGAATTACCATAGCAGGTCTATACAGGTGGAGCTGGGGAAGGTGGAGGGTTTCTGAAAGCACGCTGCAATTGCTACAGCAAATGCTGACCAAGTATCGAGCTCACTGGCTACTGATATAGCAGAAACAATCAGCTGTGCCCTATAGAGAATGCAAGCAACTTGAGTTAAGGACCTGTCAGTCTGCGCAATCTAGAGTTTCATAAGAGAACTTTTTATTTCTAGTATCAGGTGGCACTTGTCATATCTGTTGATGCAAATGTACCATGCTAATCTAACTCTGAAAGAGACAAGAGTGAGAATCCTACACAAGAAAACGGACAATCTTCACATTTTAAAAAAATGATATTGAAGAAATATAAATAGAAAATAGTTGGCTGAATATTCAGACAAATAATAGATTCTTTCAATGTAGCTGGGTAATGTTTCTATGCTGAAAATAATAATTTTATCCTTTCTGTGATAACTAAAGCTTCAGTTTGTTGTGACAAATATTATTAATGGTTACGAAAAAACAGCTAAGCTAACAGGCTGTTAGGCTGTTAACAGGCTAAGCTAACAGTTAAAACAACTGTATGCTCCCAAAACAAACTCAACAAATGGTCTCTCTGATCTTTTAATAAACATTTTTTTTTTTTTTCAGCCAAACAGAAGATGAATTCAATCGTACGTTGGTTGTCAACTGAGAGAGAAAAAAAAAACATTAAAAAAAAAGTGTCAAACACCGCAGCAAAGAGACTTAAGGTGTACTGCCGGACAAAAAAACCCTTCCATTTGTTCAAGCATTAAATGCACCCATTGAGAGGAACTCAGCAAGAACGAGCAGAGGGAGAATGTTCTCTGGTGTGGGTGTTAGAGTTCACACGTACATTCGCCGTTTTACAGTTCCAACATCAAGACCACAATGAGTCTTTGTGCAGGTCTCTCAGACGGTATTGCTTAGATTTGTCATCATGTTGATGGAGTATAAAGTCGTTTGATAGTTTTGAGAAGCAGGACTTTTCTTTCTTTTCTTCACTAGCTGCCAGACCCACTCTGTCATTCGTCAGGAAATAATAGCGCTTTAGAGAGCTTGGGACTGCATGTAAAGATTCAAGTTGCTGTCATCCTGAACTATGACTTACATCTGAAAGTGTTGGTTTGAGTTCTTAAAAACATCTAAAGCATGTCGACCATGTCGTGTAGTCTTAATAGGTCTTGTCTGTTAAGAAAACAGAGACCTAAAACGACATTTCAACACTTGGAAAACTCGGTTATAAAACTAGCATGTTCTAGGTGGTTTTAGCACATTGGTAAGTGGTTGCTAAGGATTTTTCTGGTTGTTTAAATGTGTTGTTCAGAAGTTGGTAAAGTGTTGTGGTTTAATTTAGTGCGTTGTTTTGCAGCTGCTAGTGTGGCCTGGATGGTTTTAGCACATTGTTATGCAGTTGCTACAGTGTTTTTAGTATTTTTAAGGGCCGTTCACACCAAGAATGATAACTATAACTGTAACAATAACTATAAAGTTTTAATTATTGTTCTAATTCTATGAGAATAGGGTAGTCCACAACACAACTATAACAATAATGACATGGAGAAACTATATCATTGGAATCACTTTCAGAACAATTATTTCCAGCTGATGAACAATAATAATAAAAAAAGAACAGCCAATCAGAAGCCACCGAAATTTAAGGAGCTCGAGCACTTAAAGCAGTAGATGATGTAACTGTAGCTTGTGCTTATAATAAACAGATTGCTGCCGTACTTTGATGTAGATCTTTATAGTTATTCTTGCTGTGAACAGCCCTTTAACATGTTGCTTACAAGTAGGGATGTCAATTTACATAAATTCCCATAATCGATCGCTGTTTAAATTAACGATTAATCGATTAAACTTAACCTCTTAAATCTGAAGCAGGACACTATCATCACATTACTTAACCACTTTGCTTAACTAACACAAAATAGGTGAAGTATACAAAACAAAGCTTTGTTTTCAGTTAGGGACCAAACTATACCAAGTATTTGTATGAAAAAGTGCCGCCAAAGCACATGTAAACAGTATACACATGATGTTTTTGAGCCACATTCTGTAACTTCGCAAAACATTAGTAAACCATAGTAGATCACATATCTTTATTTAGAGCAGATGGTCATGAATGAGCCAAATAAAACATAAGACAATTCATAGATCATGGAGTGATGTGACATGATACTTGGATAAAGCTATATGACTTCCGGGATCTGATCGCGTCGCAGTTCATGGTGCAGTGTTTTTCAATGTCAATGTAATGTTCAGTAAAATCACTTGTTTGTAGGGTTTTTTGAACCCTTGGTTAATTATGTTTCAAAATAAATGGATAGTTTAGAACACGTAACTACCTCAAAACTAGCATTTTAACGATGACCTTGCTTAATTGACCATTAAATCAATCGTCGATTAATTGTTAGCATCCCTACTTAAGCCCGAAACACACCAAGCCGACGCCAACGAACTAGTGGCGACAAAAGCAGAGTGCGGGGTTGGCTCGCGTTGGCAGCGTCTAGGTCCAAAGTTGCCCTGACACACCAAACCGACACTTGGCACCCGACGGCCAAGTAGCACATCTGTTCTGTGCCTGCATAAGAAGAAATGCCTATCCGTACCAGCAGGTGGCAGTAGCTGAACACCCAATCAGAACGATCAGATGGCCCGACTGACCGACAAGCTCCGAAGCCGATTCAACATGTTGAATCGGCTGAAAGCTGACGAGGGCCAACTTCATCCGACGGTGCGGAACACACTGAGAAAACTTAGTCGGCCGACGAACAAAAACTGCCCGACACCGACCGTCGGCTTGGTGTGTTCTGGGATTTAGAAGTCAAAAAAGGTATATGCTACAGCAATTTTTTTTTGCCAGTCAAAACTCACAAATTTGTTACTACTGAAAATGTTACTACTTTACAAGGTGCCGATTTTGTATGAATTTTACGATTTTTAGAAAAAAAATTAAGTATGAAGGTACTCCCCTATCCCCACTCCTAACCTAATTAGCAGATCTTACAAAACCAAACAAATGATATTGTACAAAGTCATACTAACTCGACACCAATTTGCCAAAACGTAAAATAGTTACGAATTGCCAAGAGATTGTGTTGTTTGTTCACATCTTTAACCCCAATTATGACAGTGATTCTTTGCTTATCAAGTGCTGTTTATAATGGTGAAAAGAGCTAAATTATTTATGCTCTGTGTAATCATCGCAAATCAAGTTAGCATTGACAGGACAGTAAGTAATACATAACCTAATGCTATAATAACACACCATATTATTCATCCCATATTGTAATTTTAACCTGTCTTTGCTGCTTAATGTGCCTTATAAAGCAATTTAGCTCAGTTTAAGATATAAACAAAGATTGTCACCAAAAATGTCATCACAGCGGGTCTGTCAAAAAAGCAGTCAGAGAAAGAGAGAGTTAGCGATATCCAGCCGCTGTCAAGCGCCACATGACTCAACAGGGGTTTGGCCTATATTAAGCATAGTGAGTCAGAAGCGATGATCACATCCGCACACACATCAAGTCGAGCGACAGAGAAATGACACACACACACAACCTTTACAGAAAAGCACAGGCGGTACCATGTTACAATGAATGCATCAGATGTTAATACCTCAGTATTTTAAATATAAGCATGGAACTTGTTGATTACCACGTTTTACATGGTAGCTACCTCAAGGTACTTCTAACACTATTGTAGGTTTCCCAAAAACATTTTTACCATATGTCCAAAACAGTGATACTACAACTGTAAATGCACAAAAAATAGCATTACTATGTTAACTGTCCAAAAAACATAGTATTACTTAACCAAATACTATGACATTAATGTGTTCATATCCAAATAATGGTAAAAGAAAACATGCTATCGTTGTGGTAAATATCCTAAGACAATGGATGGTCAATGCCTAAATAAATAGTTATGTATTCAAAAACACGGTAATACTGTGGCAAATGTCCAAAACCACTGTATTTTAGTTGGACAAAATAAAAAAATATAAAATATTGAATTGAATTGCTGTGGTAAATGTCCAGAAACATCTTTTTACAACAGCAACAATAGTTCAACTATAGTATTTTTAGTGAAACCAATCTGACTAAACAAAACATGGCTACTAGAGTTTAACTATAATATAACACCATGATTAATTGTCATGTTCTAAAACATGGTATTATTGTGTGAAATGTACAAAATGATACTGATACCCTTAAAAAATGACTGTGATGTTACCGGTACAGTACTGGTACAAACTGTGATAGTACGGTGATTGCAACAGATGGTAATACAGTTGTACTTTGGTATATTCCATGGTAACAAATGATAAGAGAACACCATAGTTTTGCCATGGCAGATGTCCAAATAACCATAGTATTACATTCACATCAGTCATTTGGTCAGTGACAGTTTCCCAGATGGCATACAGCCTATAGGAACACACACACACACACATCCAGATTATCATCAAACTTCAATGCTGCCAAGCCAAACTTCGCTTTAGTGACAAAGTCAAGCCACATTGACTCTCAGCTGTCTCACTACAACCTGAAACAACATTACATCAGTGTATTAATAAACACAGATGTAGTAAAAATCAACTAGCGTAACTGTAAACCACAAAAACCACCTAAGCAGAAAACCTCATAGAGGTGCACGTGATCCTAAAGAAAATGACTTCTTTTAATGAACAAATCACATAAAAATGAACAAAATGAAGCCCCATCCTAGATTTTTTGCTAATGAATATCCCATTGTCTTTAATTACAAAGCTACCACCCATAATGTAACCGAGCCCTTTTCTTTCTAGCAAACACTTGATGGTGAAACTACAAATAGTTTGTTTTTTAACATGGTCATTAATCATCTTGGAGCTGAAGGAAAATCAATGGAATCCAATAAAGAGGGCAGGAACTGTGAAAGAAAACCATGTATGTGTGTGTGTGTGATGCATACAAGAGTGTGTGCTGTGATGTGTAAAGAGTGCCGTGTTTTCACAGAGGTCTGCGGAGAGACACTGACTTTGGAAAGTGGGGGGTGGTCAAGGAGAAACAGAAGTGCTGAACTGCTCAATAGGAAGATTAGCAGAAAATATCAGTGCAAAGAGTAGAGTATGATAAGAGAAAGAAAGACAATCTGTACCTGCCACATTGACTTTCTCTGGGTTGACAGGGTTCGGTCCAGGGGTCCCAGTTCCATTGGTCAGGTTAGTACTTGTTCCGTTGTAGATGATATTGTCCACTTTAGACTCCAGCTTTGATAATCTCTGCATTATATTATCCAGAAGAACAGCTAGAGTCTTCTTCAGATCTGCACAACAGAATATGATATACATATGATTAACTTAACAGAAAACAACAGAACAAAGCAGAAAAAATAGGTTTGTGTGTGTGTATATATATATATATATATATATATATTATATATATATATATATATATATATATATATATATACACACACAATATATATATATATATATATATATATTAATTGCAAAAATGAAATGTGTGGCAATTGGATGCAAAAAATATATATATTATATACACAATATATAAATTTTTTATTTTTTTTTGCATCCAATTGCCACACGTTTCAGGCTAACATTTATCCATCTTGTCTTCTGAGAATAGAATCAAATTGAACATAATAGATCATTATGATGAATCCTCACAATCCTCACACACCTAACCGAATGAGGTCAACACACCTCCAGCATTTCAAACAGGCTTTATTATGACTTCAGCTGAAACACAAGCTTCCTGCAGAACAGTGGGATTAAGAACCACCCATATGCTCAATAACTCAATAACCTGGAGTTTCATCTTTATAACACACTGTAAAAGATGATTATGTTCAAATGCAGAGAGAGTCAGAGAGGACAAGCGGGGCGTGGAATGATCCAAATATAATTATGACTCAAAATCCCGAGATTCATTTAGTAGAGATTGATTGTTGATTCAGTGATTCAGTTTTAAAGAATCTAATAAACAAACAAACCACATGTAATAGGCAAGGCAAGTTTATTTATATAGCACATTTCATACACAATGGTAATTCAAAGTGCTTTAAACCATAACAATATAGAAGAAGGACGGATAAGCATCATTCTTTTACCATGGTCCAGTTTTCCTCTCAAGGAGGAGACTTCTGTCATTAACTAGATTCCTTTCAAATACAGTTCATGCGACTACTTGAATGAAGAACAAATATGTTGTTACATTGTTTTCCAGTGATGTAATTCACAAAACCTTGAACTAGTTGTTCCTGTTTCTAACTCACATCTCAAAACTGAAAAGGGGAAGAAGTAGAGAAAAGAAATGTACTTCTCACAATGCATGACTAGTGAGAACTTGCCCAATCCATTCAAATCCCAAATGATTTTTCATGCAGAAATGTGTCACATTATGAAAGTTAAACTTGTTGCGGATGTCTAACTCATTTCATCTCTTTCTCTCTGGCTCAAAAAAATAGTCCAAATCCGGTCGGATTTTCTCTGACAGATGGAGACGAGAGAATAATCCATATTTCTATGTCACCAAGTGCCACTGCTCTCAATGATGATGATGTCATGACATCATCACACTTCCCAGGACTAAATCCCTCAGAGAGCAGTAAACCCTTTGGGGCCAGTCACATTCGTATAACCGGCATGTGACATTAAAAGTGTTGCATGTCATTTTTTTGACCGTAGTAAAGCATAAAAATACCATAATATGTTTTCAGATATTTAGGAAACATTTTAAGTTCAAATACTTGGGTAACACTTTACAATAAGGTTCATTAGTTAAACATTAGTTAATGTATTAACTAACATTAACTAACCATGAGCAACACATTTGTCACTGTATTTACTAATTTTTGTTAACGTTAGTTAATGAAAATACAGTTGTTCATTGTTTGTTCATGTTAATTCACAGTGCATTAACTAATGTTAACAAGATTTTAATAATGTATTAGTAAATGTTGCAATTAACAAATGTGTAGGAATGTCTGTTGTTTTTTAGGGCCCGAGCACGGATGGTGTGAGGACCCTATTGGAATTGCTCAGCCAATTATTCTTCTCCAAAATGAATCGCATTTTTGAGGGCCTAAACGTTCTCAAAAGCTCATGAAACTTTGCACACGTGTCAGAAGTGGTGAAAAATTACATCTGATATGGGTTTCAGAATTAGGTGTGGCAAAATGGCTCGATAGCGCCACCTACAAAATTTCAATTAAGCGCCCTTCGTGCTACGTTTCACGTACAGTTATGAAATTCGGTAGACAGATGTAACAGCCCAATACCTACAAAAAAGCCCCTGGTGCAAAGTTTGTAAACCCAACAGGAAGTGAGATATTTTGAATTTTCTCTACAAAATTTTGGCAGTTTTAGCCATTTCCACATGTTGTACTTTAACGAACTCCTCCTAGAGCTTTAATCAGATCAACATCATATTTGGTCAGTCTAATCTAAAGGCCTTTGAGACGTTAAATTGCGAAGATCTAGAGTTTTCGCTGAAGGGCGTGTCCGTGGCGGCCTGGCAAAGTTCGATGTTTCGCCATGAAACAGGAAGTTGTTGTAACTCGGGTATACAATGTCTGATCTGCCCCAAACTTCACGTTTTATTAGAGTCCTGACCTGAAGACATCTATATGGCAATATTCAGTTACAGTCATAGCGCCACCTGGGGGCAACAGGAAATGACGTTTTACACTGTGATTAACTCCTCAAAGACATTTAATAATAACAACATCATATATGGTCAGTCTAATCTTAAGGCCTTAGCGACATTTAATTTCAAAGATCTTGAGTTTTCGTTTGAGCTGTCCGTGGCAGCCTGACAAATTCTGATGTTTCGCCATGAATGATGAAGCTGTTGTAACTCAGGCATACAATGTCTGATCTGCTCCAAACTTCACATGTGTGCCTAAAGACATCTATATGGCAATATTCAGTTAGTCATAGCGCCACCTGCTGGCAACAGGAAATGGTATGCTTTACACCATGCAACGTCAACTGGCGGCCCACGGGCCAAATCCGGCCCGCCAGAGATTTCCATCCGGCCCCCAGAATAATACTGAATTCAGGAATAGCCTTGTAAGAGGAAAAAGTTTAGGGCTGGTCCAAATACCATTTTTTGAGCTTGAAGCTTCGGAGAGAGGGGCTGAACATATTTTTCTCTCTAATAAAGGCAGGAATCTGTGTCTGTATGTCCGTTTGCATTTTTATTATTTCGAGAACCGTTCATCCAATCGACTTCACAAGGGAGTGCAGTGTCGCATTTGGTGCAATATAGATGGACACGCGACACGCGACACATTCAGAATCAATAAACTTTTAGTAAACTACAGAACAGCGCGAGCGGGAAGCGGCGCACCTCACGCGGGCAGGGCTGATGCTCCGAGAACGGACACTGCACTAGTGATATAAAACGCACACACACAGGTCTGTTAAATTAAGCAATACTTTTAAGGTAATCTAATATTTTTCTGACTAACAAAATGGCACAGTAAGGGTAGATTTAAATAAAGAAAAACGAAATTTAAATAAAGAAAAAACGAAATTTAAATAAAGAAAAAGAAATTAAGTTAAATTAAAAACGAGATTAATTTAGATTGATAATAACGGGTAAAAATGCTAATACATTTTGTTTCTATTATTCTATTTTCCACAATGTCAAAGCAACAAAACACAAGCTCAGACATGCACTTCGGTCCATACAAACTCCGCTGTTCTGCGCTCTAGCCAGAGAACACTCCCGTTGCTGGAACACGCATCGGTTCTATTTCTAGCATGCACGCATTTTCCGCGTGGCTCGAGCGCGCCTGAGACGCGTGTCTCAGTGTGCAAACTCCAACCTGTTAAATATGGGAGCCGAAATAAAAACGGACACGCCACGCAGCTGAGACGCTCACGCAGCCAGTGTGTCGCCGGCCTTATTCAAGGGGGAATGAGAACCGTTTCGCGGGGGATCCCAGGTATGCAAAAAAAAAAAAAAAAAAAAAAAAAAAAAAACATATATTCGAATGTCAAATTTTCAAATCGAATACCAACCCACCGACCTGCATGTGACAGTGATGGACAGCTTGACAGCCTCACAAATATGAAGCCTAAAATATCGCTATCGCCCCCTGGTGGCTTGCTGCAGTACAGGTAATATGTAAAAAATAACATAAATTTGGAATTAGAATTAGTATATCAAATAATAACATATTAGGATACAATTCGAATTTTATTTTATATTACGAGTATCTGGCCCTTACAGTGTCTGCAGAGAAAAATTCTGGCCCTTGGACAAATATAGTTGATGACCCCTGCTTTACACTTTAGTTCACTCTCAGAAAAACATTTTAATATGCCATGATGTACCAAACATACTAGAAATATGTTAAATCATGAAACACTTGGCTAAGTGCTAATGTATGCGATTAAAGCCAAGAAACAGGAAGTTCTAGTAACTCAGGCATACAATGTCCGATCTGCTCCAAACTTCACATGTTTGATAATAGTCCTGGCCTGAGGACATCTACATGGCAATATTCAGTTATGGTCAAAGCGCCACCTGTTGGCAGCAGGAAGTGTGGCACTTTGAAATGACTTTGCTATATTTCTCCTGTATTTACTCACTTGCATCCATGTCACCCACTGTTCACTGTTTTCCTGATGCCAACGGGTGGCGGTTAGCCTGGGTGCGAGGGCCCTTTCATCGCTGCTTGCAGCTTTAATTTTGTTTTGTTTTTTTTAAAGTAGAGATGCACCGGTCGACTGGCCATAAATCAGAACTGGCCGGACACACAAACACACAGTCAGCAACCGGTTTTTAGTTTTACATTTTGGCTGGTCTTCCAGATTTGCACACAAACTGCATTGCAATCATTTCCTAAAATGTCATTTGTGTGGAAATATTACGAAGTCTGTAAACAGGATGTTAAGGGAGGCCAGAGACGGAACACGCTGAAGACGGACGCAAAGAAGAGAACAGATCAAATACTGTATCAGGCACAACAAGCTCACTGTTCGTGATGCTCAAAATATAGGAAGAAAAAAAAAAAGTTTTTAATTGGGGTGGGCGTTTATATGAATGCATCTCTGAAGGGAACTGACTGTCTTCAGAAAAGTTTCAATGGCATTTTCTTTTCCTTTTACTCCCATATAAAGTAGTGTTTATAAACGTAGCGTACAACGGTACCTAAAGAAACCTGCTGTTTCATAAGCGCCATCTACTGTTAGAGAATGAATTTGCATTTTCATTCAATCCATCTGTGGTTTTTGTTTTGTGCAGGTGTGTCTAATCTAATTCATATCAAAAACTGCTTATGCTACATGTGTGTAGCATCTTTTGTTTGGATCGCGATTAAATGCAGTGATTGCCTCTAATTTCAAATAGCTAGAGATTTAAAAAAAAAGGTATTGGAATCAGCCAATTTGGTTGTTAAAAAGAAAAGAAACATACTTTAACATTAAACACAAAGAATGATACAATAAAAACATTAATAGAAATAAATGCTACAAAGGCATACAAAAGTTTCAGACAGGAAGGAATCTTAATAATTTTCAGTATTTCAAAGCTTTTACCATTCTAACATCAAACCACCTTTGAGGACCATCATTACAGTTTAGAGCAAGGGTTTCCAAACTCAGTCCTGGAGGGCCACTGTCCTGCAGAGTTTAGCTCCAACTTTCCTCAACACACATGCCTGGAAGTTTCTAGTATGCCTAATAAGACCATGATTAGCTGGTTCAGGTGTGTTTAACTGGGCTTGGGTTATTCCAGGATTGAGTTTCGAGACCCCTGGTTTAGAGGGTAAGATGGCACACACCAAATAATCTGTTAGTAATCAGATTGACAGCTCAATCGGACTAAAAAGCCTTCATGAAAACACCTTAATCGATCCAATTGAGCTCGATCCAAATTAAATTTCGATCGGATTAAAGGGGTGTTTTATTCCTTTTTCAATCTGATAAAGAGAACATGTAAACACCTGATCGGATTGAAAACCAAAACTGGAAAGGACTGCGCATGTGCAATGATGTAGAAATGGCGTAATGACATATGATGCAAGGAACTCGTGTTAATCTAAAATTCTCCTAGCACTCATCGTCTGTGAAGTGGAGCAGAACAACATCCCATTAGTCCATACTTCATAATCTAGTCACTCTATTCTGGGGAATTTTTACTGTTTGTTAAATATAAGCAACACGCACAGCATAACAGTTCATGCGCTCATCGCCGCTAATCAGGACCCGAAATCGATTAATATTTAAGTCTGCTCTTTAAAACAAACATTAATAGAAATAAAGAAGCAATGTAGGAGAATAGTATGTGCAAACAGTAGGAAACTGTATATTCATGCACTGTGGGCATTGTCAAAAAATCAATTCTGATTTAAAGCTTGTGACATATAAACGTGCACATCAACCTGATCACTTTATTTAGCGTTCATGTAAACACTATGTTCAGATTAATCGATTACAATGATCTCATTCCAATTTAAACAAAAGGTGTGCATGTAAACATAGCCACCGTTTCCAATGTAAAAGTAAGGTGACCTTTAGATGAGCCTAACCCAGATCTGAAAGATAGGGCTGGATTTGTGGAAAGGATGGATTTTACCCATCATATTACTGCAGTGAGTCATGTGTGACCTTACATCTACCATTTTTGTCTTCTTCTCTAGCTCTCTTTATCACTTTCACTCTCAAAGGATAATGCAAATTGATCTTTCGCTTCAGCCTGGTTTAATCATTTCTGGGTGTCTGTAATTCTCTCCTCACTTGTCTGTCTGTCTGTCTGTCTGTCTCACTTGTGAACTGCAAACGGGATGCATTAATGGAATGCATTTCCTGGAACTTTAGCGAGATGCGATGTAGACAGGAGACAATATACTGACCAAGATTAGATTATCGAGAGCAAAAAGCCACAGTTCTGGTTTACAGGAAAAACAGAAAGTGGAACAGAATACAATACTTGGACATACAGCAAACTAACTACAGATGCAAAATTATGCATGGAGACCAGATACATTTTTGTTCCTTGTTTTAAGAGAAACCAGATTCCATCACAGATGGCACAATGATTGAATTTAACAGGTCAAACAGGAACAGATCAGGTTGAGACAGGAATCTGTTCTTACAATGAACCAAGGTTCATAGCAGTTCACAGCCAAACCACTAAGAATGATAAAACATTGACGTTTACAAGTATGTGCTCGACAAACGTGTTTAACACTTGCAGATGATTTCTTATAGAAATGGACTTCACTTAAATGCAAAACCCTGATTTGTTTTTCTTTTTGCCCGCATTCTCCACCAAGTGAAAATCGCAATTACTTGGCAAAGATTAGAAAAATTTTTAATTCTATATTATTGTGTCTAAATAAATAAAAAATAAAAAGAATAAACACTAATTTTATAAAAGAAATGTAGGCATCACAACATTATAATGTATAATATGTAGAAAAATAGGGCTGCCCCCTACTAGTCGACAAAAAGAGGCTTAGTCAACCAAAATATTACTAGTCGGTTAGTCATAGGAAAAAAAAACAACCTCCAGACGAAGTGGCGAAGTCGAAGTTTCCGTGAGGGACAGATCATTAACGGAGGGTCCTTGTGATAATTACAGTATGTTGGGTAGGAAATCCAAACATTTGCCTATCATCCATCGACCTCAAAATATGACTTATCATTTAAAACATGTTAAAGGGTTAGTTCACCCAAAAATGAAAATAATGTCATTTATTACTTCCCCTCAAAACACTGCTTTCTGCAAGATTCAGAGCACAAATGAATCAGTGTATCGAATCTGCTGTTCGGAGCACCAAAGTCACGTGATTTCAGCCGTTGGCAGTTTGACACGCGATCTGAATCATGATTCGATACACTGATTAATTTGTGCTCCGAAGCTTCATGAAGCAGTGTTTTGAAATCGGCCACCACTAAATAAGTCGTTATTTTGTTTTTTTTGGCGCTCCAAAAATATTCTCGTCGCTTTATAATATTAAAAACACTGTACTCACATGAACTGATTTAAATATGTTTTTAGTACATTAATGGATCTTGAGAGAGGAAATGTCATTGCTCTGTATGGAGGCCTCACGGAGCCATCGGATTTCAACAAAAATATCTTAATTTGTGTTCCGAAGATTAACGAAGGTCTTACGGGTGTGGAACGGCATGAGGGTAAGTAATAAATGACAGAATTTTCATTTTTGGGTTAACTAACCCTTTAATAACAACTTTACGTGGCCACTTGCTCTAACGTTAACCTAGATAAATAACCAACCCAACAATAATTGTCCAGATCTTCTGCAACACCAGAGCCATTTTATCTACCAAGTGAAAACCACAATTACAATCACTACACAAACAACAAATTCTATAATACTGTCTCTACATACATAAAAATAAAAGACTTGTTTTAAAGCAAAAATCAATTTAGAAAGCACAACATTATAATGTACAATATGCAAAATGTATATTCCTTTAGAGCAGTGGTCACCAACCTTTTTAAGCCCAAGATCCCTGACCTCGACCTTTATGAAAGACAAGATCTACTTGATAGAAAAAGACAGCCCAGATTGTATTTAGTATTTTTTTTCGTGGCCAATTTAGATTCTGATTTATTTATATTTACAAGCAAATTGGCCGATTCTGATACTGGTTGCAGATATTTATTATTATTATTATTATTATTATTATTATTATTATTATAAACAAAAATACATAGCCATTTCAAATGAGAGGGAACCACTGCTTTTTAATCACAAACAAAGATGCTATCACATTGCATGAGCAGTTGTTTTTTTATTTGAATTGAGATTTAATTTCAAGATTTAAAGCAAAAACAGAACGGTCTGACTTTATCTTTGTGAAATTATAAATGCTACACACACAAAAAAAAGCATGAAACAAAAACAGCAGGCTGAATGAGACGCAGATTCACTCTCTGACAGCAGGTGACGCTTATGGAGCAGCAGTGATACAGTGTTTCCTTGGTTACCGCTGTAAACAAAGCTGAAATGCGCTAATAATTAGCTACTTTATTCGGAGGTAAGAGGAAAATAAAATGCCATCGCCATCAAATTAATTCCTTTTAGAGATGAATTCATAATCCCTCACCCCCAATTCAATATTTATATTTCCTTCCTATATTTCGAGCATCATGAACAGTGAGCTGATCTGCCTGCTACAGAATTTTCTCCTCTTTGCGTCCGTCTTCAGCGTCTCTGGCCTCTTGTTTACGGCCGTTTACAGACTCGGACATGATGTGGGCTATTTACCTTTATCACTGTCCCAGTAGCTCCCGAAAATAACATAAAAATAAATACAAAAATACAGTACAAAGACTGGAGAAACGTAATGTGTGTTTTTTTAAACTCATATTTCTGTTATTTTCGCGAGCTACTGGAACAGTGATAAAGATCGACCGGTCGATCGCGATCGACGGGTTGGCGACCACTGCTTTAGAGATTAGCCAAAGATAGTGGTTTCTGCAAAAACAAAATGTTGAGATCATACAATAATTGTCAGACCCCCTGAAACAACATCACGAATCCCCTGCCCTGAGAAAATGAAGTGCTTCCTCACACTGGTTGAGTTACCTCTAAAAGCATGGGCCTTATCACCAACCAAGGCATTCGTTACTGATAATGTTACCACGGCTACATCTTACACGTCTGACATTCACCTGCACAATATGCTATCGAGGTCAACTCTCCTACACAAAAAACCCAAAAGTCACGTGTTTACTTGCACCACACACCTCTGAATGTATCTTGAACCTGATAAATATATCAACAAATAGCAACCTCACCTGTAAAAGAAGCTATTTAGCACAAGAAACGGTGGGCGTATTGTTTGAAAGAAGCCGTGTGGTGTGTGTCTTTGCTTCTGGATCGATAGTCATCCGTGGGCCGTAATGAGGCCTCTTGCCCAACGAAGCGCCTCTATTAGCAGCATGAATAAGTTATCGACGGATGTACGCTGTGCTCTGACAGAAAGGCTAAAACAGGCACCGTTACGGCTTTCTTCTGTTTAAGAATGATGACATTGTCTCTTTAAACATTAGCTGTTATGGTTGCGGCCCATCACAAATGCATCTTCCGCATGGCATGGCTTATCAACTGCAGCCTCAGGTCATCATGGGAGCTAAATATAGGTTAAAACGTGCAGTGGAAGAAAAAAAACACTGGGAAAGACAAAGCCAGAGGAGGTGAGATATAAAAGCCGTAGTGCTGCAGCAGTGCAGCAGTCGTGTCGGTTTATACGACTGATATGAAAAACGGACTTCAAACTGACTGCTGGATTCAAATTGCACAACTGCAGTGTTCCCATCTCCCGCAGTTTCTTGGATTCCCGCAGCTTTTCTTCACAGTACAGCTATCTATTCCTCACACCATCATCAAATGAATTAAAATGAAGGTTACAGGTTGTTTACGGAGCTGCATATGAGCAAAAAATGTTCTGAACTTCTGAAAGTAGCTTCAATGGTTGCGACTGACCACAAAGATCTTCAATGCTCCCAAGCAAAAAATGAGAAAAACCAGTGATGGGATGTCAACTAAGAAATAAATCTTACAATTGCAGTTCTCAGTTATTCAGGTCATAGGTCTGTAACTCCAAATGTTCACCACTCATTTAGGTGGCTTCAATAGTTGCGATTGACGATGAAGATCTTCGAAGTTTTCAACCAAACAAAAAAGAAATACGAATGATGAAATATCAACTGCAAAACTTTGTGGTCAAAATTTACATTAAAGGATTAGTTCACTTTCAAATAAAATTTTCCTGATAATTTTCTCACCCCCATGTCATCCAAGATGTTCATGTCTTTCTTTCTTCAGTCGAAAAGAAATTAAGGTTTTTGATGAAAACATTCCAGGATTTTCTCCATATAGTGGACTTCAATGGCCTCCAAACGGTTGAAGGTCCATATTCTTCAAAAAGCTTACGCTGTATGTCCTACGCCTTCCCTATTCTACTTACGGAAAAAATTTAACTGGCGCTGCGTTCGTTCCGTAAGACGAATTCGAAAGTGTGGTTTTGGCGGAAGCACTTGGAAGGCGATCATTTGTTTATATAAAGCATATACTTTTACATTTTTTTTCGAAAATGACCGATCGTTTCGCTAGATAAGACCCTTATTCCTCATCTGGTATCGTTTAAAGCCCTTTGAAGCTGCACTGAAACTGTAATTTTGACCTTCAAACCGTTTGGAGAGGCCATTGAAGTCCACTATATGGAGAACAATCCTGGAATGTTTTCATCAAAAACATTCATCAAAGACATGAACATCTTAGATGACATGGGGGTGAGAAAATTATCAGGAAAATTTTATTTAAAAGTGAACTAATCCTTTAATACATCAAGAATGGATCTTTTTTTTTTAATTTTGAGAATATTACAATCTAGCGGGTACAATTCTTAGTTATCCAGGTTATAGTAGAATGTTCTAGAAGATGTATTCTGGATAACTGGATGTATTTCTGTAGCTCAAGATGTTCACTACACATCCAAATGGCTTCATCTTTGCAACTAGAAATGAAGATCTCTGACATTCCCAAACAAAGAGAAAAAAAACTGATGAGATGTCAACCCACGAAACTACTAGACAGTATGCAATTCTGGATACAGCTAAGGACTCACCGTATGCCGTCATGGTGCCTACGTAGGGACCGTCCATCACGCTCTGGTTCTCCTCAGCGAGGGCTTTGATATATCGCTTGCTGAGATCCAATATCTGCATGCGTAGCTGTGCACTGCTTTCGTGCGTCGCCCGCTGCTGGATTGTGAAATGAAGCAGCATCATCCCCCAAATGAAGCCGAAACTCACAAGAAAGAATCCCAGCTTTTGGGAGGACAACTTCCACAAGTACACGGAGCCCATGGTGAGGAAGTTCGTTTAAGTGTGTGGAGTGTGTGTGTGATTCAGGATGAGTTGAGCCTCATGGTGCTCAGGGGGGCGTGGTCTCTAGTCTTTCTTTTCCTCACTGCAGTCCATTCCTTTTAGCTCAAGCTGTCAATCACACCAGAGACACGCCCACCAGAAGCTCCATCACAATGAAGACACTGTAAGAAACAAGGAAAGTCAAATTAGTCTTGGACAAAATTAGTCTTAGGACTTGACTTGGGCCAGTAAGAAACCTGGTCCACTGATAGACGCTTTCAAACACTTCTGTGTGCTTTCAAACGCTCCCGTGTGTTGATCACTGAAGCCAATCACAGACATATATGTTGAGCGCGTGAACACAATGGCCTATCAGAGGTGTTCAACAGCGTTCAAAGCGTCACATTTTCAAAATTTCAGTACCGACTTGGTATCGAAGTCTGTACTTTTGACAACACTATCCAGATGACCCTAGCAACCACTCAAATGACTCTGACACCCAGCCAATTGACCCAAGCAATCACTCAGAAGACCCTAGCAACCACCCAAAAGACACAAGAAATGACCCAGATGTCCCTAGCAAGAAGACAACCCTCAAATGAAAAGAAGAAACCACCCAGATAACAGTAGCAATAGCATGCAAATGAAACTATTTTGTTCCACCATGTGCTGTCACGCAATGTGACTACAACTGTGACATCATAATGGATGACCACATAACCAGGGTCACAATATGGTCTCTAGTGTTTCACACGTAACAGATTATGCGGTGGCATTTCAATGAGGGGATCGAGTCAAAGCAAATGATGAAAATGTTAAGCAAACCTCCACTGAAAGGCATCCAGAGAACGAAAGATAAACAGTTAGGCCCATTTTATATGAACACAAATATACTTATTTGCATTGGGGCACATATTTAAATATAGTCAGCAGAAATGTAAGCCACTGACAATATGGGCACAAAGGCTGAATACACACTAACTGTTGACCTTCTGATGTGGTTGAAACATTGATGACCGTATAATCCCAGCGCAACCAGTTTTAGAAATGTTGCCCAATCACTTTACTCTCCTTTCAGACCTACTGTAAGTGACCTTTGATATTTAAAAAGTTGTTATGAATGTTGTTAAAGTAGAAAGCCACTTGATGTCAAGGCATGAAGCAGTTCTTACAAACTTATTAAAATCACTGTAACGCACACCCTTGAGTAACAGTAACAGGATAAAGTTATCACCTAAATAGTTGTAGCTTACAGCTAAGCTTAACATGAGATCATAGATAGAATATATGTTACATTGTTTTTAATGTGACATTTTCTTTAACATATAGCAGATATTGTAGCTTAGCAAAAATGCATTGGTGTCTCTAGCATGACTACTAAAAAATTTCGTGAGCAAAAATTCAACAGGAATCTGCGCGTTCAGGAGTTTCATGTGATTAACGAAATCTGCATGGGGAACATTTTCACCCTGTTCAAGAATTTGTCGCGCTGACCAACAGAAAGCTGTTTGGTTTGAAAGCGACTTCTCTGTTGAGCTGTGCTTAAGCAAAACATTGCGTAAAAATATTGTAGCGATGTATGACTTTACTTTACTTTATACTTTATTTGTCCCTGTTAAGGGAAAATTTACCAGTATTGCCCAAGACAATTTTCCCTTAACAGGGACAAATAAAGTATAAAGTAAAGTTAAGTAAAGTCTTACATCGCCAAGATATTTTCACACAATATTTTGCTTAAATTTCACTAATGTGACCGTATCCTAAGTGTGATATCGCTAATAAAGCACGATATTGCAACTAACATAAACATCATCGAAGCCCAGCCAATCAAACTATTCGATCTGCGTATCCACATTCTGATGAACAATGTTTTAACAATTCAAAGGGAGTAAAATTACTTATGTATGTAACTTATGTACGAATGTTATTGACATTGTTTGCTTACACTGTAAAAAACGAGTTGTGAATAAAACAAAGATTACTGGAGTATCAGTTTTCTACTTCAAAAATTCATGTTTAATTCAATTTTCTTGTGACATTTAATAGGAGTTTGAGTGAAAATTGTTTCTACACACAAAAAAAAATCTGTCAACAGAACTATAAACTTTAAAACTGTCGTATCGAGGAATTGTTCACGACTCAAAAGTTTGCCGAAAGAGAATAACGCATATTTCACTTTAAAGGCAGAACAACTCAAAAATCAATTATTCACAAGTGGTCGAAGTGTCAAATAAAACGCAAAAAGATAAGGGAACAAAGGCATGTTTCATGATGCGGTCATGAAATACAACAAAAAGAGAAAGAGTTTATTTTTTAATGCTACAGTTCAAGAATGCACACACACATCAGCATGGTAAAATCGTTCCCTGACAACAACTGCCTTTCTTTGCGAAAAGAGACATGTTGGATGCACATGCAACCTCCCACTCACACTCTCTCCCCAATGTACTCTTGTACAAAATATCAATGAATCTTAGATACAATTATTACACAAATAACTTTAACCCTTAAATGCATACCTCGGGTCTTTAGTGACCCGGGACGTCATTCACTACCCTCCTCCTTGTTCATTTTTTAAAGTTAGACATCAACCTTCTTGGTATTCCTCAATCAATTCATTATAAAGAATATAACAAGAAAAAAATCATAAACTGATAAAAGAATGCCTTTTTTGTATTCATTTTTTGTAAAAATTGCATAGGGTCGCTAACGACCCGAGGTGTGTATGAGTGTACGTATATTTTTTCTGCACAACAATAATTTAATCTTTGATGACGGAATAAGTGCAATTCACCTTTATTCCACAAGGTGGAAATGTCTGATACAAAATGCTGAAGTGACGACTCATTCAGACAAAAAAACTAAATAATAATAAATGGCTCAGCAATTTACTATGGGGCAAGTACTGAACGCAATCAAATATGACTGTAACTGTCACTGGATGAATCTGGTGAAACTGTTAGTGATCGAAATATTGATTTTGAAGATGTTGAAAATGATATAGTTTTGAGAATATGTTTGAGATCGCGAATGGGCTCATATTCGTGACCTCAAAAACATAAAACTAGCCCATTATTTGCTGAATTTACTGGGAAATGAGCTCTGACGAGGACAGTGATGATGGCATAAAACATCTGCTCAAACTGAGCCCTTTTCAAGCTCCAAAAGGTAATAAAATATGCTTTATTTTATTCTTCTGTAATTGTTACTCTAATATCAGGAGTTTTATATTATCACGACAGGTAGAGATCCTTCCGTGTTAGATATAGATTGGGGTCGATAAAGACCCAAATACGTAAGAATGATTGGTGAAACAGTCATGCATTTAAGGATTAATATGAATCACACACACACACACACACACACAAAAAAACCTAAAAATCCACACTACAGTTGACGTGTATCGTGGTAAACCAGAATACATTTAGCAAAGAGCAACAAAAAGCAAAAGATGCCACATGACCACAAAGAAACCAGGTCAAGACCTATTTTTCCATTAGGTTAACAAATCTTCCTAAATCTGATACTGATGAGAAGCAGGGGTAGATACAACCCCCAGGGCAAAACACATAAATAAAAAAACTACCCTACTCATATCACATCACATTTAATAATTACCAAACAATGACTAGTGCCCTGGAAAAATGATACATCACATAATTTGCTGCTAAAATGATCTATAAGAAAGTTACACCCTTCTATCGTTATTATGTTGGTATTAAGAGTAGGTGTAACACTAGTTAAACTTGCAGAGCACTTTTTATGTTTTACTATTGTGGTTTTACAGAATAGCAAACAAATACGGTCACTTTTTTTTTTTTTTTAAATAAAATGTTTTGTTCCTTATCCACAGACTTGTATATCTGTTCAAATATTGCCTAAATAGGACAAAGCATAATGTAGGATGTTTTGTAATTGTTGTTACGCAACAAACTTTATTAAGTATTGCTTAAAAAATTGTGAAAGGCGTTGAAAAATCACAGAAAATTACTAGTAGGTGGGTGCAAAACTACATAATTTTATAATTATAATTTACAATTTAGTCTTAGTTCAGGCTAAAGTGTCAGGAAGCAAACTCTGCTGTTCTTGTATAAACTACATTGTTGTTTTGCATAATAAATTCTATTTGCAATCAAATTACACATTTTTCAAGCAATTGAAAAATGCTTTTAATAGATATTTTTTAATTATAATTACAAATATCTATAAATAAATTCTGTTTGCAATCAAATTACACATTTTTCAAGCAATTGAAAGATGCTTTTAATAGATATTTTTTAATTATAATTACAAATATCTATTAAATATAATTATAATGTCTTATATTATACTGATTTATAATTTGTAATTATAGGCTTGCAAATATTCTTTTTGAAAAAATATCTTCCTGAGAGGAGAATATAACACTGAAAAAACTTTGACCTTTGTACATACTACCTTGAGATAAGCAAACATATGTTGTTATCTTATAAGCAGTATCTTAGAAACAGCAGAAGGCGATCTGTGCTTAAATGCCTCTAGAATTCCCCAATTACATCATGATTATATTTAAACCTAAGCTGCACAGTAATGCAAATGGGTGACAGCACCTTTTTTGTTTTACAGAGAGAACTTTGTTTGCTCAAATTATATAAAACCACGATCATTGCCGACATAACTATCAGGCTAATTATTAATCTACACAACAAATGCATCTGCAAACACAAGGCTGAACTTTAGTTCTCAAATTCGGTTTAGTTGATTCTTCGTCAGACTTTGAATTGAATCATTTTACCTATAAAGTAAATTTTCTATATGTTTCTAACATTATCAGAACTTTCACAAATTCACACCCCCTTTCTTTGGAGTTCCTGACATCTTGTATCAAGACTGACGCATCATTTTTTTTCCAACACAATCAGTGTTGAAATGCTGCCCCGAAAAACTAAAATTCCTGCACTTCAGAGGAACCCTGCAGGGCGCAAGTGCCTGAAATAGAGTGGAACAGCATTCACAGAGAAGTGCCTTTTCCCTCGGAAACTTACGTAACCATAGGACAGCTATGGAAAACGCTGATGAATAATTTACAATAGGTTGAAACATTTTAAACAGCAGTTGGCCAAAGAGGTTATTGAACAGAAGGAGGACATTCAAAAGGGTTAATCTGTTGTTCTGACAGAATTTAGTTCATCTAACTTGGGTGGTCAACACTCAAGAACTGATAGTACTTTAGTAGTTGCACATTAGTCCTGATTAAATTTGCACATGATAGGTGTTATTGCTACCAGAGATGGGCGTAAATACATGGAAATGTATTTAAAATACAAATACAAAATACTGTGTGGAAAAATGTATTTAAATACAAATACAAAATACTGTGTGGGAAAATGTATTTAAATACAAATACAGTATTTTGTATTTTGAAAATACACAAAATACATGTGAAATTGAAGATCCAGTGCAGGTATCCCTATTAGGCTGAAATCTATCTGGGCCTATTCTGAACGCCAAAAAGCATTTAGATGTGTGCAACTACTTAGAAACTTACCTCATTTCTGCTCTCTCTGTCATTCTCTCTCTCTCTCTCTTTCTTAAGTGCTTGCTTCCTTGCTGGTAATTACAAATAAACTTATGTAGTGCAAAATAACAGCCATTTATATACTTATTTCTGACGAGGTTACAATGTAGTCTATTGCTTATGGTGAGCACTACTAAAAAAAACTGTAAAACTGTGGGAACCTTTTCTGCTATATAGCAAAGAATAGGGATGGGTGATATGACCAAAATCTTAATTTTACTTCACAGTAACAATATATGGCATGGTTTCACAATTATCAATATCAGTTTTGATACCACAGCAAAAACTGAATTTCAAACTCTTTTGATGCTTTTTTTTTTTTACGCAAGTAGTATAGTAACTTTTATATTTATTTAATGTAAAGTTTATTTGTTTCTATATACATAATTAGAAAATATAAAGTTTATCTAAAATAAAAATGTATTTAATTAGAAATCATTTGGCACTTTTTTTGGTGAACAATAAAACTAAAAGTGTAGTGTATCTTTCATCATTGTCATCACAAATGCACACAATCACTACACTAAACTGATGGAGACAGACAATGATTAACCTAATTATTTCGTCTCTACATAAACAAACATTTGCATAGATGGGTAAACACAATCACAATTTGGAAATGTGTCCAGTTACATTTTCATAAAGCACCATGTTTGTAAAATTTAAAATGATTACATTTACAAAATGAGCCTGCATAGCAGAAATAATGAATAAAGTAATGGTCGTGTTTAATACAATCGTTAATTGAAATAAAATAATTAATGAATTAAAAAACATATATAACAGTATTGTTCAATTTAGTGTTATACATATGTTATCATATTAATATGTTTTGTTCTAATGTCACAAGTCACAATTTCAAGTTTACTGGGTTTAAAGGGTCATGAAACCCCCCTGTTTTACCCTGGTCGTTCACACCTCTGAGTTTCAAAAAGTCTGTGAAAATGGGCATGTAAAGCTCTGGAAAAGTGGGAGTGTAGAGGGGGAGAAGAGGGGAGAGAACAACCAATGAAGCACAGACCTAGAACACTCTCATTATACAGAATAATGAATATTAATATATGAGCACAGAGAAAATGACAACAAACTCCCAAGCACAAGGGAGAAATGCGAAAGAATATTTAATAGGGCTAATAATAGGTTATTTTGATTACATTTACGAGCACTGCAGTCTCAAAATCAGTCTTTTAGAATAATCGTGTCGTCACGTTCAGATAGGCTACACCACTGTATCAGTGTCCAGTTTGCACATATAATTCATTTGAAGAAGACTTGATGAAATATGTGTACATAACTATACTGTGCTGGTTAATGTTTGGTGCAGGAGAATGTGTGAAATAAAAACTTTAAACACAGATACTTTATTCTGACTGAGCTATGTGCCACGTGGCTAGTGTTATTAAACTCATCGCGGAGCTCCGCGCTGAAACCGAGCATATGCGCGCCCCGCATGTATATCATAAAAACAATCATATTTTTCATGTGTTCGTATTCAAACTCCAGTTCTGACCACGTCGCAAGCAAACACTCATGTGCTGCTGTGCTGAGGGAAATAGCCTACGGCTCGTGTGTTTGAACGCAGCTAGAGCAGGCAGAGGAGAATGAGCCGCACTTTTGTGACATTTGAATTCTCCGCTGTAATGCGATCTCATGCGAACATATTTTCCATTTGTGCTGGTAGATTACAGCAAAACAATCCACATGCACACAAACCTCTGCTCTGGTCGCGTCTCAGGAAAACACATTGTGTTGTAGTACTGAGGAAACGAGCAACAATGATATGTCTCTGAATGACAAGAGACCGAGGCGAGAGAAGTGACACTTCCTCATATCGTATGCATACTACAGCGCAGTGATTGGATTGAATGAGCTTTATGTCATGAATATATGTCAAGAATCGCTCGAAACGGTCTACGTCAGCATGTTCGAAAGTACACGATGACGTCAGATTTTGTGACGTTGCTCCGACTCGGCTTTTCAAACAGGAAGACAGAAATCGCTCTGAAAAATGCTAAAATAACTATTTTTCACTTATGAATAACATTAATGAGTACCTTTAGTGTTTTCAATGATGTGCAGCCTATACATATCTGTTTACATCTCAAAAAAAGTGTTTTGGGGTTTCATGACCCTTTAACTTGATTATTTGGTTAGGGTTTAAGAAGTGTACTAAAAAACTTTTTCACATGTGTCGTCAAAATGACCCACAACCTAATCAGTTTACATGTGAAGAAATCCATTTATTCACAAACTTCTCACGAGACGAGTGTTTGACATAGTATAAGAGGTGTTTGACAAATTATTCGGCAAGCTACTTTCTCTCATCGCTGCTTTTTGGTGGTTTGGATAACAATTACTCAGTCGCCCTCTGTCGTTTCACACAGAAGGGGGGTGTCTGGTCTGAACTAGTTGATGCATGAAAACAACACCCTGATAAAGAGGTTGACTGTCTCAAAGTATTTTGAGTATTTTGAAAATACAAAAATACTCATCTTAAATGTATTTAAATACAAATTACATTTGATTTTTTCCAAAGGCTTTAAAATACAAAATACAAAATAGTATTTTGTATTTCAAATACGTATTTTAAATACATGTATCTGAAATACTGCCCATCCCTGATTGCTACTCAAACTACTAAAACTTTGACCACACCTTAATGAAATTCTATAATAAAATTATGTCAATATTTTCAGTCATCTTAATTTAATCACACTCACTGCAGAGGAATTACTATATCCTACGAATTCCAGCTGTAAGGATTCCTTTTAATTCATACTGTATGTATTGATTAAACATAGGCAACTAAAGTAAATATCATCTGCTGAAGTAATCAATGTTAGTACAGTGTTGTGCCAACAATAGTTATACACTCAGTCTGTACTTAAACATCACAAGTAACATTGACTTTCATGCAAATTAATGTTATTTGCATCTAATTACATTTTGTAATAAAACTTTAAAAAATATATATATATATATATATTTGTATTCTAGTTAACTCATTTTAATTTGATTACAGACTTCTAGGAATCGTGCTTGTTTACTGAATAAACATAATACATATACCTGATACCATCTGAGAAAATAGCCAATGTTAACACAATGTCAGGCCACATCACACTGTATTTGTGCTTAAACATCACATGGAGGTGAGTATAATAAAACTGAGTGCTAACATTTCAGGATTTGTTGATTTAGAATTGTAATATAACCCTAGTTCACAAACAGTGCATTTAACGCTTTGAGCGGTGCGGTCCCATATATGGGATTTTTATTTCTGTGCCCCCGGGCGTACGGTTCCATATATGGGATTTCGAACGTTCAGCGACGCCACATAACTGCCAGATTCAAACTGAGCTTTCACGCTTTGGCTGCGAGATGGACGCGCGCAGCTCGTCATATGTCACAACTATGCAGTGTTTTCAGCCACATAATGTTTTTGTTAAGGTTTCATACATTTAAATACGCATAAGCACCAGCAAAACAATACATTTAGAGTTAATAAAATACACACTGATGTCAGACATCAGTGGAAGCAGCAATAACAGTGAATTCAAATATAATTTGTCGACATTTATTCATATCAGACACACATAATGGGCCTAAGTAACTATAAAGTTTACTCTATTATATTATTCTTCCAGTTCACCAGCCACTTACTTGCATATATTTCAGGAGAAACTGATGAATTTACGTGCTGTAGATCCAACTGACAGGACTCTGCGAACTGCGGCGCAAACTAAGATGGCGGCACCCATCTCGCATTATAGATCAAGATAAAGATCATTTATAAAGGTTTTTAAACGGCAAAACACACTCACTTACACATATTTGAGGATCGGAATATCAGATAGTTGATGACATGGTACGCAAGTTTGTGAATATTTTGAATAAAAAAGGAAAAACTAAATAAACTGTCATACAGTGTTATTGTTGCTGCGTTCGGCGTACGTGACACACATGACGCGTCGCCATGGAAACAATAAGGGCAAACGTTCTAAAATAATACTCACTCTGGGGGGTCAGTTAAAATATTTTAAACTCACGCTCGAAAGGGTCAAGAATTCAATTTTCATTTTTTTTTCTTGCAGATTTTTTGTTTTCATATCTTAGCATTTACTGCACTTCCTGTTGGTCTTACTTCAGGCTTTTCATGTAAGTAAAGTTTGTTTGTTTTTTGTTTTTCCTCGATCCAGTCACTGATGCCAGAAACATTCTCAAAGAAATTAATTATATCTCGCAAAAACTTGCAAATTACGCAAGCAAAAATCTGTCAGAAGAATTTAGTTTTGCTTTAGAGAATTGCTAATAAACACATACTGATCTCATTAAAAGAGTTATGTATACAACTATGCTGTTAATAATAAGTAATTTCCAATGCATAGAACATGTCTATCCACACTGGAACATGACAGGGAAATGCCTTTAGAACATTCTAAAACATGCTAATAACATTCTAGAACAGTTAAAGGATTAGTTCACTTTCAAATAAAATTTTCCTGATAATTTACTCACCCCCATGTCATCCAAGATGTTCATGTCTTTCTTTCTTCAGTCGAAAATAAATGAAGGTTTTTGATGAAAACATTCCAGGATTTTTCTCCTTATAGTGGACTTCAATGAAGCCCAAATGGTTGAAGGTCAAAATGACATTTTCAGTGCAGCTTCAAAGGGCTTTAAAAAAATACCAGACGAGGAATAAGGGTCTTATCTAGAGAAACGATCGGTCATTTTCTAAAAAAAACTTTATATGCTTTATAAGCACAAATGATCGCATTGCACGTGCTTCCAATTTTCCAATTATTCTTCAAAAAGCTTACGCTGTATGTCCTACACCTTCCCTATTCTACTTACGGAATGAACGCGGCACCAGTTTGGTTTTTTCCTGTAAGTAGAATAGGGAAGGCGTAGGACATACAGCGTAAGCTTTTTGAAGAATACGGAAAGCGGAAGCATGTGCAATGCGATCATTTGTGTTTATAAAGCATATACAGTTGTATTTTTTTCAAAAATGGCCGATCATTTCACTAGATAAGACCCGTATTCCTCATCTGGTATCGTTTAAAGCCCTTTGAAGCTGCACTGAAACTGTAATTTTGACCTTCAACCGTCTGGAGTCCATTGAAGTCCACTATAAGGAGAATAATCCTGGAATATTTTCATCAAAAACCTTCATTTCTTTTCGACTGAAGAAAGAAAGACATGAACATCTTAGATGACATGGGGGTGAGTAAATTATCAGAAAAATTTTATTTGAAAGTGGACTAATCCTTTAAGTAAAAATATACAATGCACTTTTAAAATTTGCAGTCTTTTTCTTCTGGGAAAATGAAACAAAACTATTGATAACATCATCCTGAACTACACAGCTTGTTGTCCAATCCAATCAAATGCTATTTAGAATAAAAATGTCCCAACTCTAGAAAATACATGGCTTTTAAGTTAAGACCTGACAAGTTTACTAACTGAAATCACCATTGATTACTAAACATATAATATAGGATTTTAGAATTGAGAAGTTTTTGTAATATGGCCCCAGGGCACAGATAACATCCTAAAAAACATCAAAATACAGAACACAGCCTTTATGCAATCAGGAAGTTTTTAAAGGATTTTGCAACTGATATTTGACAGCCAAACACCGCAAAAGTTGATCCCAGTGAGCGAGCCCTTCACTCTGGGCAAAAAAGGCCTTCTTGAGTTCCACACACAGGCGAGATTATCCCTGCAGAGGCCTGCTGTCAGAGCAATTTTTTTTTTCTGAATATGAAATGTGTTTTGTTTGCTTCCACATTTTTTTAAAAAACATACGGTTAGTGTCAGAAACATTGGTTCAGAAGCCATTACATAATTAAAAATTACAAGTTTTTTTATTTTTTTTATAGAGCTACCAGCTTTCCAATGTTTTTTTTAAGAAACATCTACCAGCTTTTCAACGTAACTGCCACAGCAATCCATTCTGGGGCAGGTAGTTTAAACTCTACCAGGGGAAAACGGGTTCTGAAGAAATGTAAGTGGTGTTTTCAATGTAAACTTATTGCTGTTGATCAGGTTTTCAAGACAATGACAATAAACGTCAACTAAACTTAATCTAGACCTTAAAACAAAGGCCAACTGACAGTCTCTTGTAAATGCCTACAGTGAAATCCAGCAAAACAAGTTAACATAATAGCTAGGTAATGTGGCTCATTCCGATTGGATGACATGTCATTTACATGCATAAAGAAAACGCACACATTAAACCTCCAAAACTGGTAAAACAGTCAATCTTCTTATACCTGGAAATCAGTCGCTATTTATATTGTTCACACCCACTTTCCAGCTACCTAAAGCAACCCACACATTCGTTCCACAAATTAGCTTGCATAAAGGTTCTCTTATACAGATTTAAGCAGTCTGAACATAAAGAACGCATTGTGAAATACAGCAAACAGGGCGGAAAGGTAGGCAGTGCAGTCGAGAAGGAGGCAATATCGACTTGAAGTGAATGGTCAAGGTCAACGGCTATTCATTGATACCACAGATTAGATACTGTACTGACGGTCTATTTACAGGCCGTCACATGTGAGATCATGCTCAGCCCAAGAACAGGAAGTTATAAAGATGTTTACAACAATAAATCATTTTTTAAGAAGATTTCTGGGACTGATACAACATGGATATTGTGCAAGTTATCTCAGTGTTTCTCTATCCTGTGAGGTCAACTCATTTAGACGTGGTGTTCGGAGTATAATTAATAGTCATTAACTGAATTTGAAAATAATTTTATTTTGTCTCTCAACAACAACCATAAAAAGTATTGACAAGTATGCACTTACAATGGAAACTGATGGGGTAAGTGCACAATGGTGACTTTGAAGTGACTTAACATAGGCGGACATTGTTAGAAATACACCAGATTACGGTCTCTCTGTGTGGTGGGACAGAAGACTAAACACATAAATATTAGTGTTATAAAACAAACACTTCAGCTACACATTATTACATTTTGCAGTGTGTTCTGTGAAATCCAGAGAAAGACAATGATATTTGATGCAGAACAGGCAGTTATTCTTCATAACTGACAATGACATCTCAAAAAACTAACTGATGTCTATAGGCTTTATGAATACTTCTGGGACTCAACCCTAAAACCTTCAGTTCATCACCTCAGCTTTCTAACTACTTCACCAAACGACCCAAAAAATTACAATTAAAACTAGTATCAATAGCAGACCAAACTTAATACAGTTTAATTTTTAAAGGTCTAGGCTGGCAATCCAAAGGTTGAAGGTTTGAACCCCATAAGGTGGATCCAATCACCACTGTACAGCAAGACACTTAGCCTCAGGTTACTCCATAATACGATTTTAAAGAATTACTATGGTTGTACCATGGTAAAATGATCATGAACTTACTTTTTAACTAAACTAAATTAATATTACATTCAAATACCATAGTATTTACATGGTACTCCAATGTACTTCAACTAATACAATAGCATACGTAAATAAATAAAAACATGCTAATGCAGAGTAATTTGTTGTATGTGTACATTTACAAAAATGTACAACCTGCGTATCAATGTACCTACCAGAGTATTCTAATGTAATGTACCACATCTGATATAAAACACAGAAAAGTACGTTACTATGATGCGACCAGGATTGTTTGTTGTTATGGTACTATCATGTCTTTTTAAACACTTACCATTTTAGTACCATGGTATTCTCGGAAGTAGCCTACCTTAGAGTACAATGTCAATAGCATGGTACAGGAATTTCAACACCATGGTACATCAAAGTACGCTGGTATTGCCATCACTTTACGACAGATAAGACACATTATGTTCCTTTAAGGGTTATTTGTAAATTTATAATCAAATCACTGCTAAAACACCTAACTGATTTGTGATCGCTTGATTTTAGTGAATAAATAACACAAATAAACACGTATAACACATATGCGCGTGTTCCGCAGTGGACTGCAGCGCACCAAACGCGCCCCGCTTTCATTTCATACGCATTTATATGGCAAACCAAACAAACACTCACCTGATTAAAGATTTAACGTGATGATATGTATGTTAAAGGCTGTAGAAAAGCCGGTGGTTGCGCTGTGATCGGCGTCGGTGTGGTTCCAGGCACCTGACAACGGTCTGTGTGTTTCGTTTCGCTGTCTGATCACATTCAACACAAAGAGCGTAGAGACGCACAAGACACCGCAGGGAGCGGGGCGATTTTACCTACTAGGTTGAAAAACGTAAAACTGCGCTCTCGAAGGATCCCTAGCTTTGTAGGTGTAGGCCTAATCCGTTTTTTTCTTTCTTTTTTTAATTAATAATTTAAATTATTTTGTAAATTGATTTCAAATAACATAAAACTAAATTAATCTCACAAATAAGACACCATGATGTTCAAGACTGTTTTCCCCCAATCTAATAACAATCAAATGGCTGAAAAATGCCCCCAACATGACATACATTCACAATAAAAGTATTATAATAATAGTATCATAAAAGTGGTTCACGTGACTCCAAATCTTTTGAATAATATCGATCTTTTTTAACAAAATCGATTTTGTCCGAAGTCATGTTAGAGTATGGGCTACACGAGAAAAGTGAATAAAGATTAATCTGAGTCTCATCTTTGCGATGACTCGCTCTTTGAAGGTGAATTATTTTTTTGCCTGATAACTGATGATCCGGGTCTCGAATTCAACTCACTTGTCCGATTTCAAGTTCAACGGTCAACCGCCCATTTAAGGGGAAGATTATTAGAGAATAATGACTTAGGGCCTAAATATCGGCCCGTTCCTCACACAAAACTTTGTATGATTTCTGTGGACTTGAAATATAGCTAGTCATATGGACTACTTTTTCTGGACTTGACATCTTCAGTCCTATTCATTGTCGTCCATTCATTCCACAGGGTTTCTCCTTTTGTATTTCACATAATAAAGACCGTCATACGGGCTTGTAACAACTGGAGGGCAAGAAGGCTAAATGATGACAGTGTCATCATTATCATTTTGTGGTAAAATAAACATTTACTGTTGGTTTTGACATATGAGCTAGTGTTGGTGTATTCTGCCATCTACTGGAAATTCATGGACTTGCAGCTTTGGATTGCCATTTTGGATTGACCTCCAAATATAATGATTAAAATCAATCTTGTGAAATCACTTAAATATAATGAGAGATTAAAAAAAAAAAAAAAAAAAACTATTGACACCATAACGATTGATTTCTTAAAGGATTTGTTCAGATTCATTATTTACTGTCCAAAACCACAACTATTTTTCTTCCGTGGAACTTCACGTTAATGTTCAACGAAATGAGGGTAAGTAGCCTAAACTGTGACGGAATAGTAATTTTGGAGTCCCTTTAAGACTGAATTTTGGGCTTAAATTGAGGCAAATTTAAAAGTTAAAGGATTAGTCCACTTTCAAATAAAATTTTCCTGATAATTTACTCACATCCAAGATGTCCATATCTTTCTTTCTTCAGTCGAAAAGAAATTAAGGTTTTTGATGAAAACATTCCAAGATTATTCTCAAAATTAGGTCAAAATGAGTTTCAGTGCAGCTTCAAAGGGCTTTAAACGATACCAGACCTTGCAAGTGGTTCCACCATTCCACTTTCCGTATTCTTCAAAAAGCTTATGCTGTATGCCTTCCCTAATCAATTTACGGAAAAAAATGGAACTGGGCTGCATTCGTTCCGTAAGTAGAATAGGGAAGGCGTAGGACATACAGCGTAAACTTTAACTGTAATTTTGACCTTCAACCATTTGGAGGCCATTGAAGTCCACTATAAGGAGATAATCCTGGAATGTTTTCATCAAAAACCTTCATTTCTTTTCGACTGAAGAAAGAAGGACATTAACATCTTGGATGACATGGGGGTGAGTAAATTATCAGGAAAATTGTATTTGAAAGTGGACTATTCCTTTAATTCATGCTTTGGACAAAAATTAAATGTCTATTCGAGCTGAAGTACTGCACCTTTCAGAAAAAAAGAAAAAAAAAAACTCGAACAACGTGCTTTTGAAAAAAAATCTATTTAAAACGGACATTGTTACTATGAAAAGTAGGCCTACTTCATGGTCCAACAATTCAGTCTGTTTCTTTTCTTCACAAATACATAGAGGACGTCCAGCGTTCCTTGAATGTCATAAGACAAGGGCAAAAGTTTAAACAAAGTAGAAATAAAATACATTCGCTGAAAAATTATTAATGAAAACTGGCCCGTGAGACACGGAATTCGGTCTAGAATGGAAAACTCTTGTGTTGTTTCTCTCAGTTTCTATTTCTGTTTCTCTCTCACTTCCTTTCAGCATGAAAAAACACTCTTACATATATTAATCTCCCTCCTCCTCTTAACAGGTAACGGTCTGGACAAGTTCTGCAGAAGCATAATTACACATTTCACTGAAAATTATAGCCCCATTCCCAGACATCCCACAATTCTGTGCACAACACACTTAGTAGGGCGTTACAGACCCTCAACATGGGATCCATTTCTACAAGAACATGTTTGTACAAGGCTGCATGTCATATGATTTCATGTATGTTACAATCAGATATGTAAAATGTGTGGAAATGGCCATTGAGCTCACAGTATCCTCCTGTATATTTATTAGTTTCCGTATTTAATGATACGTGTGCATGACTTCAAAGGGTGTGTGTGTGTGTGTGTGTGAGAGAGAGAGAGAGAGATAAGCATTATACAAGGTTTACAGTAAGGAATGAAGGAACCAGTCAGTCTTTTTTGGTGGTTTTGTTGCTGTGGAAATGGACAGTGAACATCTGGGTGAGTCTCCAAATCAAGCAGATTGTGCATACTTGCACTTTTGCATAGTATGAGATCTCATAAAAATGCTGATATTTTCCTGGGGGTCATTTTAAAGTCTAAATATCTTCATTTAGTGAGGACTGTGGCCAAAATTTAATGCCAAATCTGCTGTTTACTATTTAATTGGACAGATTATTCACTTTTTAGAGCTAAAATTTCATGTAATTGACACTTTTACGTCAGTCTCTCTTCCTGTGCACCCCTAAGGAGCATTTTATTGCTCAAAGGTTGCTATTTTAGTGCTCAGGAGACTTAATGAAGTTCTCTGTTAAATATCAGCTCTGTTTCAGGTCCAAAATACCTCATGAAAAATAAAATAGACACAACTGTCGATGTAGAGTTCGAGTAGAGAGCTAAAAAATGTGGATATCAGATCAAATCATTTGGTCTTTTGACAAAACCTAATGAGAAATGTTTGAAATCATAATGAGAAATATGAGCACAGTTTTAGACGTTGTTGAGATGTCTTCTGAAACTCTGTGAGATTACCAGAGTCTTTTTCTCAGAATAAACATCTTTACAATTTAATCTCATTGTGATTGATGAGAAGCTATTGAGATATTAAAGAGATCTCATTTGTGTTTTTGTTCCCAGCAGAATGAGAAAAGATCTCAGTTATGCATGCAAGTATACACTTTGTTTTAGATGTTTCTCCTCAAATCAAAAAAAAAAAAAAAAAAATCAAATCAAATCAATTGATGAGAAATGTTTTCATGAGTTCATAGTGAGATCTCTGTCTTTTGATAGCAGACTTTGGTACCTTGATAATCTGAGCACGGTTTGAGATTCTAATGAGAAACATCTAAGCAGAAAACTTGCACAGAATTCTTTATTTGCTCTCCATTTAATTTCATCAGTTAAGCCACCATATCAACATCTCTCATCATTGGTATGGGGAAACAAATTCCGACAGCTGGATTTCCATGTAAAAGATGCTGATTCTATCTTGTATGTGGATGACTTATCCAGCATCACTTTGATAAATATCAGGACCTCCGGGTGTAAAAGAAACATGGAGAGAAGAACAGAATCCAATGACAAGCAATTCTTCTGTTGGAATCGTCAAGTGCAAAGACCACAAGTATGGGCATTGAGACAGGTGTGTTTGGTTGGAGCTGTACTTTTGCAGAAAAGTAGATCTTCAGGAATAGAATTGCTCACCATTGGAATAGTGCTTTTGTCTCACTGCTGTGTTGCGCCCTCTATTGGATAAACACCTAAATTTGAATCTGTGACGCAGTGAACCAAAGATTATCTGAACACTTGAGCCACATTTAAAAATCACTTTTCCTTATGTAACAAAATATCAAACCTAGTGCCATTTTTAAGCATGATCAAACTGTAAGTGGTAAGTGACATGCAATTTGGTTTTCCAGTACATCACAGCATCATCCAGTTTAACTTACACAAATATATAGAGCAAACTGCAACTAATACCAAGACTCAAGCAAAACAATTCCACTTATGCCACCAGAGGTAAACATTTCTTAACAAGAGCTTGCTTCGAGTTTATGTCATCACCAATTCCCATTTCTCTGCATTAATATTCAAACTAGCCTTATGTCCATTTCACACTAAGAACAATAGTTTATTGCCGTTTGCACAGGAACATTACAGTACAAGGTACATTGGAATTCTTGTGCGTTTCTCAGAGTCAGCTTTTGTAAATGTAAAAGGTAGAATAAAAAAAATTTAAAAGAAAACAGAAGCAGCAAACCATTTTCAAAAGTGCTAAAAGAGACAATATGTACTTTCTAATTAAAATAGATACACATTATAAAAAGTAGTAAACTAAATAAATAATATTACACATTGTGTTATTGCACATACTTGTCGGCAGAAATGAGATGATAATAATAATAATAGTATGCATAGATTAATACACTGTTGTACATGATTGTGCATGATCGGTCACAGAACAAGAAATTATATATGGGGCTTGGGGGAGAAAGTGATCAGTGAGGTTATTAATTGTCCAGAGTGTGAATGGGTTGTGAGATGAGAAATGTTAACTGTCCAAGTGGGAGAGGATTATGGGTATTTCTTTTCCTCCTTCATGTCCTGTTCCACTAACTTAACTGTGGCTGGAAAGAAGCTGTTTTGTAGATGGGCCTTGTGAGTGCTGATGCTCACAGACCTGCAGTGTCTCAGGGTGTAGCCTGTGTCCACCAACTTAAACTGAGCATAAATTGGGTGGTGTTTGTCCCTGAGGATGCTCTGTGCTTTCTTCTTGCAGCGCTGGGTGTATATAGTGCCCATGCAGGGGAGGTCAGAGCCTATGACCCACTCAGCAGTTTTTATGACCTGTTGCAGTGATTTCCTCTCAGCCAAGGTGGTGTTGCACACTGTAAAGCCACTGGTGAGGATACTCTCAACAAGGCCTCTGTAGACATGGATGAAGGGGTGGTATTTTTCAGCAGTCTGAGGAAATGCAGCCTCTTCTGAGCTCTTTGCACTAATTCTACAGTGTTTTTAGTCTAGCTAAAAAGCTCTGAAATGTTAAAGTCTAAGAACTTATAGCTGACAGTCCACTTCACCCCAGTCTCCTTGATGGTGAGAAGCTGCAGAGGGGGGACTCTCCTCCTGAAATCCAGAACAAGTTCCTTGGTTTTTGTCTATGTTAAGAACAAGATCATTGTCCTCTCCATAGATGGTGATCTTGTGAACCAGATCCCTCTATGATGAGTCATCCTGCCCTCTAATGAAGCCAAGAATGGTTGTATCATCTGCATACTTGATGATATTATTGTCCTGGGTAGAGGCATAGTCATGTGTGTTCAGTGAGAAAAGTTTGGGGCTGAGGCAGCAGCCCTGCAGGGCTCCTGTGCGCACTGTGAGCTAAGCGGAGACCTTCTTTCCCATCCTCACCACCTGTGGCGTTTCTGTAAGGAAGTTCAGTATCCAGTTACAGATTGGTGTTGGTACTCCCAGGTCTGCCAGCTTAACAGTCAGCTTCATCGGCCTGATCGTATTAAAGGTGGAGCTGTAATCCAGGAACAATAGCAGTGCATATGTATTGTGAATGTGCAGATGCTGCAGGATGTAGTGAAATGCCAGTGCCACCACGTTGTCTACTGATATGTTCAGCCGGTGTCTAGAACCACAGAATTTATGTGTTGTAGGACCAACTTCTCCAGACACTTTGTGGCAACCGGTGTAAAGCCTTGTTCAGACTGTCAGTCCAAATCCTATTATTTGTGTATCCGACTGGAATCTGATCTAAATTTATTAACATCCACACTGTGTATCGCAACTGTACAAGTACAAAATTAGTGCGCAAAAATAGAGCACTTTAAGTACATTATAGAAATGTACTTTTTTTTCACCTGGGTCCTCCGTCCTGAGGCATCAGGACTGCTTTGACTGCATGGGTCCAGCTCTAGCTTGGGGCGAGGCCCTTGACGCTTCAGAAATGGTTAGCATTTGGTCATGCAAAAGAGTGGCTTGACTTCAGGCTCTGCTTTCGGCTGGGACTGGATGGGTGCTGAGGCTGGCCTGGGTGGCTGCTGAGTCAGCTGGAATGAGTGGAGGCTGTGGACGTGCTAGATCTTTTCAGCAGGAGGTGGCACATATCCTGTGATGACTTCTGTGCTGCAATATAATGCCCTGCAAAGCTGTCCAGGTCCGTCAGGAGATGGGGGAGTCCAGAAGAGCCGACCTGTGACCGTCTTTGATCTGTCAAATTAAGTCATAGCACCACTAGACTGGCCATAGAGTGACCAAAAGGCTTGTGTGGTGGCTTTTGTGGTGTGCAGGGCCAAGTCCGCGGCACTGTGTCAGGTCCAGAACTCGTCTACAGTATGTTGTGGAGGAATTCGGCTTGAAACACTTGGAGCACTGCCTGAAACGCAGAGGTGGCCTGGCCGCCCATGGCAAATACTTTAGAAGCAATTGTGGGTGTGGCCCTGCTTAGATGGATGGACAGGTTTCGTCTTCCAGCCAAGGAAGAGGCCGTCACCGTGCATCTCTGCCCGTCCACGGCCTCTTCCATTGGGCAGAGCTATATAATCTTTTTCTGCAGTACTGTCTACCGTGGAGAGTGCAGAGTTCGGGGCACACCAGGCCTTGGTAAGCTCCTGATGAACTTCAGGGAAGAATGGAGCTGGATGCTGGTGGGGGGCCTGCTGGTGACGTCCTGGCTGGCGCTCATCAAGTCGGATGCAAGTTGGCTCTTTTGGGGCTGACCAGTCCATTCTAATCCAAGTCATTATTAGACAAACCAATTGAAACCAAGTCACTCGCGGCAGATGAAGGTGCTGATATTCGGGCCGACGTGAGCTCTTGGCTACTTTGCAGTTCAGGTTGTCTGCTGCTTTTCTTACACGTCAGCTCAAAGGGGGAAGAAGAAGAGGGAGTGGATGCACTGAAAAGTGTGATCCTGTCATGCAGTGCTGCAAGACTCAGCTTCTCGCAGTGTGGGCAGCTGGAGTCTGTAAGTGCCACCTCAGCGTGGGTATGGTCCAGGCATGAGACGCACTCGGTGTGTGCATCAGGCATGGGCAAAGAAGCCCTGCACAAGCTGCATTAGTGGCACAACATTTGCAACAAAGTTTTTTTTAAAAAATCTACAAACCTTCACCTCAAACCTCAAAAATTATATACTCTGCACTATCATGAATGAGGAGCTCTGAAACACATAGAAAAGACTACCAGTAATGTTAACTGTCAAAACAGAAGCCATATGATCTGTGTAATGAAAAGGAGCAGCTTAGTTGTTCTTCTACTTCTAGAAGTGTTTTTACTTCTATTTCTACTCCTACTTTAATATTAACATTTACAGTGTTCATATAATACAATACAAAAAATAAAATAAATAAAAATAAATAAATAAAAATGCTGTGAGTGTGAGTTCAGCTCGTTCTCTATGTGGTTAGGGTGTCATTTTGTCTTTTACAGCTCTGTGGTGTTTCCAGTCAGAAAGAGATGTTTGCTGGGTAACTGCATAGAGGAAATAAATCTGGGTTACAGAATGATCATAGTGCTTCAGATCTGTGAGTTTCTCACAGCATATTTGAAAAGATTTGATTGGTTCAGTCATTGGTTGGATTTTCTTTTGATTATATATCTTAATAAATGTGCTTTTATTTAACTTTTCATTTGATATCAAGCCACTGAGAGTCTAACAAAATACTCTTTTCTTTCTGTGCTAGAAGAGTAAGATTTACTGGTGGGCCTATATAGACTAAAATCACAGATCCTGTTGATGCTACGCTCTTACAGCAGCATACAAAGGAGCTCAATATAAAAAAAAAAACAGTAAGGGAATCTTCAGAAAAACACTTCACACTATATAAAATTAAATGTTACTAAATATCATTTGATGTGTACTTGATTAGTTAGTTAGTTAGTTAGAAAACTTTAATGTCCTCAGAGAGGCAATTTATTTTACAGTACAGACATATTGACACATTATCCACATACACAATATCAAAAAAAAATTAATTGATTAATTGTAAAGTAAAAAAAATTGTAAAGATTTTTTTTCACTCAACATGAACATGAGATGTTAAAGGTAGAGTAGGCAATTTTGAAGTGGCTAGCAATAGCAAGCTAGCTTTGAAAGCATTAGATTCCACCCTCCCTTCAAATTCATCTTTACTTAATGGTGTTTCTGCCTTTATTTGGCAGAAATTATATTATTTTATAGTTGCATTATAAATATATGTTAAAATACCCGAGATGGCTTGAAGAACACAGATAAACCATATACTGTCTAGGGCTGTCACAATAATTAAATAATCGTCTCACCGCGATTGTTTGACCTCATCGCGGTGATTTTAGATCCGCAATGATGCACACATCTCTCTCTAAAAACACAAGAACATCTCTCTCTAAAAAACACAAGAGGGCGCTGCAGCACCTGCAGCATCCCTACATCCACCACTCTGGCTGCACGCAATACAGTGCTCTGACGTCAGTATCATCAGAGTTGTACATCCACGGGTAAAATGGATCTAGTTTTAAAGCCGAATACGACGGCACCGATCTGGAAGTATTTTGGTTTCAAACCAGATGACAAAGGGCAACCAAAGTACATTAAGAAGGCAATATGTCGTATGTGTAAAAGAGAAATATCCGTGAAAAGCGCTAACACCACAAACTTACGGACTCACCTGAAGACACATCACCCCACAGAATTCGCCGAAATCACGAAGACATCCGCGACCGCGCATCAGTCTCGTCAATTGCCTAAAACGCAGGCTTTTGAGCGATCAACTAAAGGGGCTCGCACACCGGATGCGAAGCTAAGCGCCGCGCAGTGCCGCGACATGTCTTAAAATTCGAATGCATTGTTTTCTATTGTTTTCTGGGCGCCGCGGACAGGCGGCGAATGTCGTACACTCATAGAAAACAATGCATTCGAATTTTAAAGACGTGTCATGGCGCTGCGCGGCGCTGAGCTTCGCGTTCGGTGTGCGAGCCGTTCAGATGGCGCTCTTTGACTGAGAGTGTAACGCGAATGTTCAGTACAGCTGGCAATATTGTGAGCCCTGTTAGATGTTGCCTTAAGCCAGAAAAAGTAAACATGCTTGTTTTTCTTTCTCGTAATCTGTAGTTCAATCAATAATTGCAAAAGAGATATTATAGTAGAATTGACTACTAAGGCCTGTTCTGTTATAGGCAGTTTATTTTTGATTGCATCTTATTTCAGTTGTTTTTCAGATACTTTATTGTGTTTATTTTTGATAAAGAATTTTCAGTTTTTGAAACATATATGCATTAAAAATACTTTTAAATATGTGTTATGTGTATTGTGTATTAATATTTACTGCTAGGAAAAACTTTAAAATGTAATCAAATTTAATTTAAATAATCACAACAATGTGTGAAAATTATTTCATGAACAAACAAAAAATGTATGAGAATTAAATGTCAAAGCAATAAAACAGACAATTAATCGTCATAATCGCCATGATTTATTAGAAAATTAACCGTCAGCCAAATTTCATAATCGTGACAGCCCTAATACTGTCTCAATGGTGATAATTCTCTTCAGGTTTAATCATTCATATTATCAGTCAATAATCTACATTTTATTCAGCTACAGCAATAGTTGGATGTCTTTGCCCTAGTTCTGTTAATCAACTAATTAATTGCACATTTGTTTCTGTAATTAATCACGATTAATCACAAAAAAAAACTTTTTTAAAATATTTTTATATTGTAATAATTTCACAGTTACTCTCCAAATGAATGTAGAAACAACTTAAAGACATTATATTTTTAGTAGTTTTTTTTTTTAATGGCATCGTTTTATGAATAAAGGTCAGTATCACTGATACTAATACTGGTACTGATGTTTCTATGAAATTTTTTTTTTTTTTTTCATTGGTTGAAGCCTCTGAGAATGACCCTAGATTAAAGGGAAGCTGCTTTCACAAATGTCTTTTAACTGTTGGATGTTCATAGCAATATAAATTTCAGCATCAAGTGTGAAGGTGCTTTACAAGCACAAAATCACTGTGTAGATCTAGTAAACAAATAAATCAGACATACTGTAATGGTTTTGTTTCCATTTGAGGTTTAGACAACTGTGAGAACTGTGAAACATTATTGTATAAAGGTATTGGAAAAACACTGCACTCGGTTCAAGGTTAAACCTCCACTCTAGACAAAGGTTAGAGACTCTGTTTATAACTGGTTGTCAAGTGACCAAACCAATGGAACATATTTATGGTTTTGGTTTAGCACTTCAGTTGAAGTTGAGTTCGGTTGAAAATGAAGTTAGCTGTTTAACAAACTGACAAATGTCATTGTGTGTGCATATATATAAATGACAAATATATCTGACATCAATAACATTACAATAGAAGTGATCCAAATTTGAGATGTGACTCATGCCAAGACATTTCAGAGGAATTTTAGACTTTTCTTTTCTTTTTTTTAGTTTATTATAAATTTACTAATGATTCTGTCAATGATGCTTACTGTGTGTCTGTTCATATAGATTATGACGTCCTAATTCATCAATAGTGACATTATGTAATGTCATGTTGAAATTTTATTGATTCTTTTATTATTGAATAAAATGCTGTCATCAGGAAGTATAATATCATTACCAGAGAGCTGGGACGTGCAGAGTTCATCAGGGGCAGGGGCTCAAATGTAAAAAAAAAAAAAGAAAAAGAAAAAAAAAAAAAGAAAAAAAAAGGGGGCATATATATATATAATAAAAGTACCATTTTTATGTTTTGAAAGAAGTCTCTTATGCTCATCAAGCTTGCATTTATTTGATCAAAATACAGAAAAAAACAGTAATATTGTGGAATATTACTTAAATTTAAAATAACAGTTTTCTATTTTAATATACTTACAACCTTTGAAACTTTTTATCAAGATTCTTTGATACAGCATTTATTTAAATAGAAATCTTTTGTAACAATATCATTCAAAAGTCTGGGGTCAGTAATTTTCTCTTTATTGAAAGAAATTAATACTTTTATTTAACAAGGATTTCTGAAGGATCATGTGTCACTGAAGACTGGAGTAATGACTGTTGAAAATTCAGCTTTGCATCACAAATAACTTATATTTTCAAGTATATTAAAATAGAAAATGATTATTTTAAATTGTAATATTATAAAATTGTAAACTGACAAAAAAGTGACTGAAACTGAGATCCTGAGAACTGAGATTTTATACTATTTATATATTTAAAACTATTGTAACCCTAACTATGAATTTAATGACGTCTAAAAATTGAATGTATTAAATAGAGACATATTCATTTTTTGTTGTTTTATTTATTTTTATTATTTTTTTTATTTTTTATTTTTTTTATTTTTTTGAGTAACAGCTTAAAATAATGGAGTACACTTGAAATTAAAGAACATGTTTTTCTAGAAAATGTATCACACTAAAAACTCCTGGGTCAAAAATAACCCATAATGGGTTATTTTTGACCCAAATCCTGGGTTAAAAAGGGACCAACTAATTTCTGGGTTATTTCAACCCAGAAAAATGGGTTATTCTTTTTGACCCAACTTCTGGGTTAAATACCTGACCCAAATTTTGGGTTAAAATAACCCAAAATTGTAGTTAATATAACCCAACTTGGGTCAAAAGAACAACCCCAATATCTGGGTTGAAATATCCCAGAAATTAGTAGGTCCCTTTTTAACCAAAGGTCAAAGGTCAAAAATAACCTAACTTGGGTTACTATGCCAGTATGCCTTATTTCAGAAAATAAAACTTCAGAAACTTACACACTTCAAGCACTTTTACATTTTTATTGCATTAAATTAAATTAAACTCTACACACTTGGACCTATTTATCTTAGGTCACACTGTAATAACATTAGACATTAGAAAAAATAGAAAAATAAACAACTCATTTTCTCTCAAACATTTGACAACATTCAATAACTGGATTGAACTTGAGGGACAAGATTTTTGATAGTGTCCTCATCTAAGAGAAGAAATGCCTCCTCATCTATGTCTTCACCTGAAAGACAGAAAACAAGACAACATGAGTATTGTTAATAAGTCGAGACAATTGTGAACCACTCACCAGACACTCTTTGATTATCAAGCTAATAAATAATCACTCTTAAGGGAATGCTGTTGGTTTTTTTTTTGTTTTGTTTAAAAAAAAAAAAAACGTGGCCCAATTTGCTAGTTAACTAATGTGGTTCTTTTGCAGCATTACCCATTTTGTGTGAATGACAGTCTATACTGTCCATCTTTTCTTTCATTAACAAGTGTAATAATGACATTAATGCAAAGGTGAATATCTGGCCCATTATTATGCATAACAGCTTAAAGACAAGGCACAAGTATCTTTTAACTATAAGGGTTATTATAGAGATGCATTCCCCACTGTCAAAGAAGTTGTGACTGTCACAAAATCTTACACTGACACATTTAAGCCATATTCAAGAAAAATATTTAGGTATAGAGAGATGATATGAGGGCAGTTAAAGGGATAGTTCACCCAAAAATGAAAATTTGATGTTTATCTGCTTACCCCCAGGGCATCCAAGATGTAGGTGACTTTGTTTCTTCAGTAGAACACAAATGATGATTTTTAACTCCAACCGTTGCAGTCTGTCAGTCTTATAATGCGAATGAATGGTAACACAATTTATAAGAGTCAAAAAATATGCTTAGACAAATCCAAATTAAACCCTGCGGCTTGTGACGACACATTGATGTCCTATGACACGAAACGATGGTTTGTGCGAGAAACCGAAAGTATTTATATAATTTTTTACCTCTAAAACACCACTATGTCCAACTGCGTTCAGCAATCGCTTAGGTTTCTCACACAAACCGATCGTTTTTGTCTTAGGACATCAATGTGTCGTCACGCGCCGCAGGGTTCAGTTTGAATTTGTCTAAGCATTTTTTGACTCTTATAAATTGTGTTACCATTCACTCGCATTATAAGACTGACAGACTGCAACGGTTGGAGTTGAAAATCATCATTTGTGTTCGACTGAAGAAACAAAGTCACCTACATCTTGGATGCCCTGGGGGTAAGCAGATAAACATCATATTTTCATTTTTGGGTGAATTATCCCTTAAAAGAGTAAAACGCTCACCTCTAAAATTCTCTATCAGCCCAGACATCCGCCACTTATCAGCGACAAAGCTGTCCATTTATAATGACCTGAAGAAAACATAGCAATAGAGGTTAGCAACAATTTGAAGACTTGAAACGCTTCTTTAACTCTCACTACTTAAGACAGTAGGCACTGTATAATATGATAAGCACAGCGCAGCTGGTTAACATAACTATTGTGTAGCCTCGTGCTCTAGCCGCGGCTAAAGGGGGTCGCACACCGGAAGAGAAGCGTATTTAAAATTCAAACACATTATTCTCTATGAGTGTACACACACCGGCGGCGCCATTCGGCGTCTGTCCGCGGCGCCCAGCAACGGTTCGGGACCTTGTTCAAAATCCTGCAGCGCCACAGAGCGCCATGTACATCGATTTATATTAAATTTACACTTATTTGTCTCAAATCGTCGTTAATGTATATACTGACTTCACCATGTGCTGCAATATAAATTTAGTTTTACATTAATTTACAGAAATCAGCTGCTTGAATGAAAATTGCTGATGTTATTGGATTTTCAGGTGATATTCTCAATTCATTCAGTTAACGGACGCTCTGAGGTAAAGTGTTCAGACTGCAGACTCAGCAACGGTTGTATTTAATTATACAGTACAATCATAACATAGTACTGACATTATCTTAATTTCATAATGTCCTAAAACATAACAATATTGCTGGCCATAAACTGAGAAAGTACGCGATACCTTGAGTTGTCCTAGACGCGGCGCAGCGCGGCGCTTCTCGTCCGGTGTTCGACCCCCTTAACGCGGCATGAAGTCGCCACTAGCTGCACTGTGCTTATCGTATTATTACCAGTATTATAACAATGAGATAAGTACAGCACAGTTTATGAAAATAGAATTTAAAGACCGTGTAAAGTGAATTCAGTCATTTTCTTCTAAACACATTAAATAGATCATACGTTTCTCGATGTGTAAAAAGCACAACCATTTTGACACCTAATTTCATGAACTTATCGTTATTTTTAATCATTCAAATTTGGCTGGGTGGTTAAT
>VTFQ01000002.1:41290487-41579144 GCA_036281575.1 Ancherythroculter nigrocauda
TATTCCACAATATTACTGTTTTTTTCTGTATTTTGATCAAATAAATGCAAGCTTGATGAGCATAAGAGACTTCTTTCAAAAACATAAAAATGGTACTTTTATTATATATATATATATATGCCCCTTTTTTCTTTTTTTTTCTTTTTTTTTTTTTTTTTTACATTTGAGCCCCTGCCCCTGATGAACTCTGCACGTCCCAGCTCTCTGGTAATGATTTATACTTCCTGATGACAGCATTTTATTCAATAATAAAGAAGTCAATAAAATTTCAACATGACATTACATAATGTCACTATTGATGATTAGGACGTATCATATTATGAACAGACACACAGTAAGCATCATTGACAGAATCATTAGTAAATTTATAATAAACTAAAAAAAGAAAAGAAAAGTCTAAATTCCTCTGAAATGTCTTGGCATGAGTCACATCTCAAATTTGGATCATTCTATTGTAATGTTTTGATGTCAGATATATTTGTCATTTATATATATGCACACACAATGACATTTGTCAGTTTGTTAAACAGCTAACTTCATTTTCAACCGAACTCAACTTCAACTGAAGTGCTAAACCAAAACCATAAATATGTTCCATTGGTTTGGTCACTTGACAACCAGTTATAAACAGAGTCTCTAACCTTTGTCTAGAGTGGAGGTTTAACCTTGAACCGAGTGCAGTGTTTTTCCAATACCTTTATCACTTTCACAGTTCTCACAGTTGTCTAAACCTCAAATGGAACAAAACCATTACAGTATGCTGATTTATTTGTTTACTAGATCTACACAGTGATTTTGTGCTTGTAAAGCACCTTCACACTTGATGCTGAAATTTATATTGCTATGAACATCCAACAGTTAAAAGACATTTGTGAAAGCAGCTTCCCTTTAATCTAGGGTCATTCTCAGAGGCTTCAACCAATGAAAAAAAAAAAAAAAATTTCATAGAAACATCAGTACCAGTATTAGTATCAGTGATACTGACCTTTATTCATAAAACGATGCATTAAAAAAAAACTACTAAAAATATAATGTCTTTAAGTTGTTTCTACATTCATTTGGAGAGAACTGTGAAATTATTACAATATAAAAATATTTTAAAAAAGTTTTTTTTTGTGATTAATCGTGATTACAGAAACAAATGTGCAATTAATTAGTTGATTAACAGAACTAGGGCAAAGACATCCAACTATTGCTGTAGCTGAATAAAATGTAGATTATTGACTGATAATATGAATGATTAAACCTGAAGAGAATTATCACCATTGAGACAGTATTAGGGCTGTCACGATTATGAAATTTGGCTGACGGTTTTTCTAATAAATCATGGCGATTATGACGATTAATTGTCTGTTTTATTGCTTTGACATTTAATTCTCATACATTTTTTGTTTGTTCATGAAATAATTTTCACACATTGTTGTGATTATTTAAATTAAATTTGATTACATTTTAAAGTTTTTCCTAGCAGTAAATATTAATACACAAACACATAACACATATTTAAAAGTTTTTAATGCATATATGTTTCAAAAACTGAAAATTCTTTATCAAAATAAACACAATAAAGTATCTGAAAAACAACTGAAATAAGATGCAATCAAAAATAAACTGCCTATAACAGAACAGGCCTTAGTAGTCAATTCTACTATAATATCTCTTTTGCAATTATTGATTGAACTACAGATTACGAGAAAGAAAAACAAGCATGTTTACTTTTCTGGCTTAAGGCAACATCTAACAGGGCTCACAATATTGCCAGCTGTACTGAACATTCGCGTTACACTCTCAGTCAAGAGCGCCATCTGAACGGCTCGCACACCGAACGCGAAGCTCAGCGCCGCGCAGCGCCATGACACGTCTTTAAAATTCGAATGCATTGTTTTCTATGAGTGTACGACATTCGCCGCCTGTCCGCGGCGCCCAGAAAACAATAGAAAACAATGCATTCGAATTTTAAGACATGTCGCGGCACTGCGCGGCGCTTAGCTTCGCATCCGGTGTGCGAGCCCCTTTAGTTGATCGCTCAAAAGCCTGCGTTTTAGGCAATTGACGAGACTGATGCGCGGTCGCGGATGTCTTCGTGATTTCGGCGAATTCTGTGGGGTGATGTGTCTTCAGGTGAGTCCGTAAGTTTGTGGTGTTAGCGCTTTTCACGGATATTTCTCTTTTACACATACGACATATTGCCTTCTTAATGTACTTTGGTTGCCCTTTGTCATCTGGTTTGAAACCAAAATACTTCCAGATCGGTGCCGTCGTATTCGGCTTTAAAACTAGATCCATTTTACCCGTGGATGTACAACTCTGATGATACTGACGTCAGAGCACTGTATTGCGTGCAGCCAGAGTGGTGGATGTAGGGATGCTGCAGGTGCTGCAGCGCCCTCTTGTGTTTTTTAGAGAGAGATGTTCTTGTGTTTTTAGAGAGAGATGTGTGCATCATTGCGGATCTAAAATCACCGCGATGAGGTCAAACAATCGCGGTGAGACGATTATTTAATTATTGTGACAGCCCTAGACAGTATATGGTTTATCTGTGTTCTTCAAGCCATCTCGGGTATTTTAACATATATTTATAATGCAACTATAAAAATATAATTTCTGCCAAATAAAGGCAGAAACACCATTAAGTAAAGATGAATTTGAAGGGAGGGTGGAATCTAATGCTTTCAAAGCTAGCTTGCTATTGCTAGCCACTTCAAAATTGCCTACTCTACCTTTAACATCTCATGTTCATGTTGAGTGAAAAAAAATCTTTACAATTTTTTTTACTTTACAATTAATCAATTAATTTTTTTTTGATATTGTGTATGTGGATAATGTGTCAATATGTCTGTACTGTAAAATAAATTGCCTCTCTGAGGACATTAAAGTTTTCTAACTAACTAACTAACTAATCAAGTACACATCAAATGATATTTAGTAACATTTAATTTTATATAGTGTGAAGTGTTTTTCTGAAGATTCCCTTACTGTTTTTTTTTTATATTGAGCTCCTTTGTATGCTGCTGTAAGAGCGTAGCATCAACAGGATCTGTGATTTTAGTCTATATAGGCCCACCAGTAAATCTTACTCTTCTAGCACAGAAAGAAAAGAGTATTTTGTTAGACTCTCAGTGGCTTGATATCAAATGAAAAGTTAAATAAAAGCACATTTATTAAGATATATAATCAAAAGAAAATCCAACCAATGACTGAACCAATCAAATCTTTTCAAATATGCTGTGAAAACTCACAGATCTGAAGCACTATGATCATTCTGTAACCCAGATTTATTTCCTCTATGCAGTTACCCAGCAAACATCTCTTTCTGACTGGAAACACCACAGAGCTGTAAAAGACAAAATGACACCCTAACCACATAGAGAACGAGCTGAACTCACACTCACAGCATTTTATTTATTTATTTTTATTTATTTTATTTTTGTATTGTATTATATGAACACTGTAAATGTTAATATTAAAGTAGGAGTAGAAATAGAAGTAAAAACACTTCTAGAAGTAGAAGAACAACTAAGCTGCTCCTTTTCATTACACAGATCATATGGCTTCTGTTTTGACAGTTAACATTACTGGTAGTCTTTTCTATGTGTTTCAGAGCTCCTCATTCATGATAGTGCAGAGTATATAATTTTTGAGGTTTGAGGTGAAGGTTTGTAGATTTTTTAAAAAAAACTTTGTTGCAAATGTTGTGCCACTAATGCAGCTTGTGCAGGGCTTCTTTGCCCATGCCTGATGCACACACCGAGTGCGTCTCATGCCTGGACCATACCCACGCTGAGGTGGCACTTACAGACTCCAGCTGCCCACACTGCGAGAAGCTGAGTCTTGCAGCACTGCATGACAGGATCACACTTTTCAGTGCATCCACTCCCTCTTCTTCTTCCCCCTTTGAGCTGACGTGTAAGAAAAGCAGCAGACAACCTGAACTGCAAAGTAGCCAAGAGCTCACGTCGGCCCGAATATCAGCACCTTCATCTGCCGCGAGTGACTTGGTTTCAATTGGTTTGTCTAATAATGACTTGGATTAGAATGGACTGGTCAGCCCCAAAAGAGCCAACTTGCATCCGACTTGATGAGCGCCAGCCAGGACGTCACCAGCAGGCCCCCCACCAGCATCCAGCTCCATTCTTCCCTGAAGTTCATCAGGAGCTTACCAAGGCCTGGTGTGCCCCGAACTCTGCACTCTCCACGGTAGACAGTACTGCAGAAAAAGATTATATAGCTCTGCCCAATGGAAGAGGCCGTGGACGGGCAGAGATGCACGGTGACGGCCTCTTCCTTGGCTGGAAGACGAAACCTGTCCATCCATCTAAGCAGGGCCACACCCACAATTGCTTCTAAAGTATTTGCCATGGGCGGCCAGGCCACCTCTGCGTTTCAGGCAGTGCTCCAAGTGTTTCAAGCCGAATTCCTCCACAACATACTGTAGACGAGTTCTGGACCTGACACAGTGCCGCGGACTTGGCCCTGCACACCACAAAAGCCACCACACAAGCCTTTTGGTCACTCTATGGCCAGTCTAGTGGTGCTATGACTTAATTTGACAGATCAAAGACGGTCACAGGTCGGCTCTTCTGGACTCCCCCATCTCCTGACGGACCTGGACAGCTTTGCAGGGCATTATATTGCAGCACAGAAGTCATCACAGGATATGTGCCACCTCCTGCTGAAAAGATCTAGCACGTCCACAGCCTCCACTCATTCCAGCTGACTCAGCAGCCACCCAGGCCAGCCTCAGCACCCATCCAGTCCCAGCCGAAAGCAGAGCCTGAAGTCAAGCCACTCTTTTGCATGACCAAATGCTAACCATTTCTGAAGCGTCAAGGGCCTCGCCCCAAGCTAGAGCTGGACCCATGCAGTCAAAGCAGTCCTGATGCCTCAGGACGGAGGACCCAGGTGAAAAAAAAGTACATTTCTATAATGTACTTAAAGTGCTCTATTTTTGCGCACTAATTTTGTACTTGTACAGTTGCGATACACAGTGTGGATGTTAATAAATTTAGATCAGATTCCAGTCGGATACACAAATAATAGGATTTGGACTGACAGTCTGAACAAGGCTTTACACCGGTTGCCACAAAGTGTCTGGAGAAGTTGGTCCTACAACACATAAATTCTGTGGTTCTAGACACCGGCTGAACATATCAGTAGACAACGTGGTGGCACTGGCATTTCACTACATCCTGCAGCATCTGCACATTCACAATACATATGCACTGCTATTGTTCCTGGATTACAGCTCCACCTTTAATACGATCAGGCCGATGAAGCTGACTGTTAAGCTGGCAGACCTGGGAGTACCAACACCAATCTGTAACTGGATACTGAACTTCCTTACAGAAACGCCACAGGTGGTGAGGATGGGAAAGAAGGTCTCCGCTTAGCTCACAGTGCGCACAGGAGCCCTGCAGGGCTGCTGCCTCAGCCCCAAACTTTTCTCACTGAACACACATGACTATGCCTCTACCCAGGACAATAATATCATCAAGTATGCAGATGATACAACCATTCTTGGCTTCATTAGAGGGCAGGATGACTCATCATAGAGGGATCTGGTTCACAAGATCACCATCTATGGAGAGGACAATGATCTTGTTCTTAACATAGACAAAAACCAAGGAACTTGTTCTGGATTTCAGGAGGAGAGTCCCCCCTCTGCAGCTTCTCACCATCAAGGAGACTGGGGTGAAGTGGACTGTCAGCTATAAGTTCTTAGACTTTAACATTTCAGAGCTTTTTAGCTAGACTAAAAACACTGTAGAATTAGTGCAAAGAGCTCAGAAGAGGCTGCATTTCCTCAGACTGCTGAAAAATACCACCCCTTCATCCATGTCTACAGAGGCCTTGTTGAGAGTATCCTCACCAGTGGCTTTACAGTGTGCAACACCACCTTGGCTGAGAGGAAATCACTGCAACAGGTCATAAAAACTGCTGAGTGGGTCATAGGCTCTGACCTCCCCTGCATGGGCACTATATACACCCAGCGCTGCAAGAAGAAAGCACAGAGCATCCTCAGGGACAAACACCACCCAATTTATGCTCAGTTTAAGTTGGTGGACACAGGCTACACCCTGAGACACTGCAGGTCTGTGAGCATCAGCACTCACAAGGCCCATCTACAAAACAGCTTCTTTCCAGCCACAGTTAAGTTAGTGGAACAGGACATGAAGGAGGAAAAGAAATACCCATAATCCTCTCCCACTTGGACAGTTAACATTTCTCATCTCACAACCCATTCACACTCTGGACAATTAATAACCTCACTGATCACTTTCTCCCCCAAGCCCCATATATAATTTCTTGTTCTGTGACCGATCATGCACAATCATGTACAACAGTGTATTAATCTATGCATACTATTATTATTATTATCATCTCATTTCTGCCGACAAGTATGTGCAATAACACAATGTGTAATATTATTTATTTAGTTTACTACTTTTTATAATGTGTATCTATTTTAATTAGAAAGTACATATTGTCTCTTTTAGCACTTTTGAAAATGGTTTGCTGCTTCTGTTTTCTTTTAAATTTTTTTTATTCTACCTTTTACATTTACAAAAGCTGACTCTGAGAAACGCACAAGAATTCCAATGTACCTTGTACTGTAATGTTCCTGTGCAAACGGCAATAAACTATTGTTCTTAGTGTGAAATGGACATAAGGCTAGTTTGAATATTAATGCAGAGAAATGGGAATTGGTGATGACATAAACTCGAAGCAAGCTCTTGTTAAGAAATGTTTACCTCTGGTGGCATAAGTGGAATTGTTTTGCTTGAGTCTTGGTATTAGTTGCAGTTTGCTCTATATATTTGTGTAAGTTAAACTGGATGATGCTGTGATGTACTGGAAAACCAAATTGCATGTCACTTACCACTTACAGTTTGATCATGCTTAAAAATGGCACTAGGTTTGATATTTTGTTACATAAGGAAAAGTGATTTTTAAATGTGGCTCAAGTGTTCAGATAATCTTTGGTTCACTGCGTCACAGATTCAAATTTAGGTGTTTATCCAATAGAGGGCGCAACACAGCAGTGAGACAAAAGCACTATTCCAATGGTGAGCAATTCTATTCCTGAAGATCTACTTTTCTGCAAAAGTACAGCTCCAACCAAACACACCTGTCTCAATGCCCATACTTGTGGTCTTTGCACTTGACGATTCCAACAGAAGAATTGCTTGTCATTGGATTCTGTTCTTCTCTCCATGTTTCTTTTACACCCGGAGGTCCTGATATTTATCAAAGTGATGCTGGATAAGTCATCCACATACAAGATAGAATCAGCATCTTTTACATGGAAATCCAGCTGTCGGAATTTGTTTCCCCATACCAATGATGAGAGATGTTGATATGGTGGCTTAACTGATGAAATTAAATGGAGAGCAAATAAAGAATTCTGTGCAAGTTTTCTGCTTAGATGTTTCTCATTAGAATCTCAAACCGTGCTCAGATTATCAAGGTACCAAAGTCTGCTATCAAAAGACAGAGATCTCACTATGAACTCATGAAAACATTTCTCATCAATTGATTTGATTTGATTTTTTTTTTTTTTTTTTTGATTTGAGGAGAAACATCTAAAACAAAGTGTATACTTGCATGCATAACTGAGATCTTTTCTCATTCTGCTGGGAACAAAAACACAAATGAGATCTCTTTAATATCTCAATAGCTTCTCATCAATCACAATGAGATTAAATTGTAAAGATGTTTATTCTGAGAAAAAGACTCTGGTAATCTCACAGAGTTTCAGAAGACATCTCAACAACGTCTAAAACTGTGCTCATATTTCTCATTATGATTTCAAACATTTCTCATTAGGTTTTGTCAAAAGACCAAATGATTTGATCTGATATCCACATTTTTTAGCTCTCTACTCGAACTCTACATCGACAGTTGTGTCTATTTTATTTTTCATGAGGTATTTTGGACCTGAAACAGAGCTGATATTTAACAGAGAACTTCATTAAGTCTCCTGAGCACTAAAATAGCAACCTTTGAGCAATAAAATGCTCCTTAGGGGTGCACAGGAAGAGAGACTGACGTAAAAGTGTCAATTACATGAAATTTTAGCTCTAAAAAGTGAATAATCTGTCCAATTAAATAGTAAACAGCAGATTTGGCATTAAATTTTGGCCACAGTCCTCACTAAATGAAGATATTTAGACTTTAAAATGACCCCCAGGAAAATATCAGCATTTTTATGAGATCTCATACTATGCAAAAGTGCAAGTATGCACAATCTGCTTGATTTGGAGACTCACCCAGATGTTCACTGTCCATTTCCACAGCAACAAAACCACCAAAAAAGACTGACTGGTTCCTTCATTCCTTACTGTAAACCTTGTATAATGCTTATCTCCTCTCTCTCTCTCACACACACACACACACACTTTGAAGTCATGCACACGTATCATTAAATACGGAAACTAATAAATATACAGGAGGATACTGTGAGCTCAATGGCCATTTCCACACATTTTACATATCTGATTGTAACATACATGAAATCATATGACATGCAGCCTTGTACAAACATGTTCTTGTAGAAATGGATCCCATGTTGAGGGTCTGTAACGCCCTACTAAGTGTGTTGTGCACAGAATTGTGGGATGTCTGGGAATGGGGCTATAATTTTCAGTGAAATGTGTAATTATGCTTCTGCAGAACTTGTCCAGACCGTTACCTGTTAAGAGGAGGAGGGAGATTAATATATGTAAGAGTGTTTTTTCATGCTGAAAGGAAGTGAGAGAGAAACAGAAATAGAAACTGAGAGAAACAACACAAGAGTTTTCCATTCTAGACCGAATTCCGTGTCTCACGGGCCAGTTTTCATTAATAATTTTTCAGCGAATGTATTTTATTTCTACTTTGTTTAAACTTTTGCCCTTGTCTTATGACATTCAAGGAACGCTGGACGTCCTCTATGTATTTGTGAAGAAAAGAAACAGACTGAATTGTTGGACCATGAAGTAGGCCTACTTTTCATAGTAACAATGTCCGTTTTAAATAGATTTTTTTTCAAAAGCACGTTGTTCGAGTTTTTTTTTTTCTTTTTTTCTGAAAGGTGCAGTACTTCAGCTCGAATAGACATTTAATTTTTGTCCAAAGCATGAATTAAAGGAATAGTCCACTTTCAAATACAATTTTCCTGATAATTTACTCACCCCCATGTCATCCAAGATGTTAATGTCCTTCTTTCTTCAGTCGAAAAGAAATGAAGGTTTTTGATGAAAACATTCCAGGATTATCTCCTTATAGTGGACTTCAATGGCCTCCAAATGGTTGAAGGTCAAAATTACAGTTAAAGTTTACGCTGTATGTCCTACGCCTTCCCTATTCTACTTACGGAACGAATGCAGCCCAGTTCCATTTTTTTCCGTAAATTGATTAGGGAAGGCATACAGCATAAGCTTTTTGAAGAATACGGAAAGTGGAATGGTGGAACCACTTGCAAGGTCTGGTATCGTTTAAAGCCCTTTGAAGCTGCACTGAAACTCATTTTGACCTAATTTTGAGAATAATCCTGGAATGTTTTCATCAAAAACCTTAATTTCTTTTCGACTGAAGAAAGAAAGATATGGACATCTTGGATGACATGTGAGTAAATTATCAGGAAAATTTTATTTGAAAGTGGACTAATCCTTTAACTTTTAAATTTGCCTCAATTTAAGCCCAAAATTCAGTCTTAAAGGGACTCCAAAATTACTATTCCGTCACAGTTTAGGCTACTTACCCTCATTTCGTTCAACATTAACGTGAAGTTCCACGGAAGAAAAATAGTTGTGGTTTTGGACAGTAAATAATGAATCTGAACAAATCCTTTAAGAAATCAATCGTTATGGTGTCAATAGTTTTTTTTTTTTTTTAATCTCTCATATTTAAGTGATTTCACAAGATTGATTTTAATCATTATATTTGGAGGTCAATCCAAAATGGCAATCCAAAGCTGCAAGTCCATGAATTTCCAGTAGATGGCAGAATACACCAACACTAGCTCATATGTCAAAACCAACAGTAAATGTTATTTTACCACAAAATGATAATGATGACACTGTCATCATTTAGCCTTCTTGCCCTCCAGTTGTTACAAGCCCGTATGACGTCTTTATTATGTGAAATACAAAAGGAGAAACCCTGTGGAATGAATGGACGACAATGAAGACTGAAGATGTCAAGTCCAGAAAAAGTAGTCCATATGACTAGCTATATTTCAAGTCCACAGAAATCATACAAAGTTTTGTGTGAGGAACGGGCCGATATTTAGGCCCTAAGTCATTATTCTCAATAATCTTCCCTTAAATGGGCGGTTGACCGTTGAACTTGAAATCGGACAAGTGAGTTGAATTCGAGACCCGGATCATCAGTTATCAGGCAAAAAAATAATTCACCTTCAAAGAGCGAGTCATCGCAAAGATGAGACTCAGATTAATCTTTATTCACTTTTCTCGTGTAGCCCATACTCTAACATGACTTCGGACAAAATCGATTTTGTTAAAAAAGATCGATATTATTCAAAAGATTTGGAGTCACGTGAACCACTTTTATGATACTATTATTATGATATTTATTGTGAATGTATGTCATGTTGGGGGCATTTTTCAGCCATTTGATTGTTATTAGATTGGGGGAAAACAGTCTTGAACATCATGGTGTCTTATTTGTGAGATTAATTTAGTTTTATGTTATTTGAAATCAATTTACAAAATAATTTAAATTATTAATTAAAAAAAAGAAAAAAAAACGGATTAGGCCTACACCTACAAAGCTAGGGATCCTTCGAGAGCGCAGTTTTACGTTTTTCAACCTAGTAGGTAAAATCGCCCCGCTCCCTGCGGTGTCTTGTGCGTCTCTACGCTCTTTGTGTTGAATGTGATCAGACAGCGAAACGAAACACACAGACCGTTGTCAGGTGCCTGGAACCACACCGACGCCGATCACAGCGCAACCACCGGCTTTTCTACAGCCTTTAACATACATATCATCACGTTAAATCTTTAATCAGGTGAGTGTTTGTTTGGTTTGCCATATAAATGCGTATGAAATGAAAGCGGGGCGCGTTTGGTGCGCTGCAGTCCACTGCGGAACACGCGCATATGTGTTTATTTGTGTTATTTATTCACTAAAATCAAGCGATCACAAATCAGTTAGGTGTTTTATCAGTGATTTGATTATAAATTTACAAATAACCCTTAAAGGAACATAATGTGTCTTATCTGTCGTAAAGTGATGGCAATACCAGCGTACTTTGATGTACCATGGTGTTGAAATTCCTGTACCATGCTATTGACATTGTACTCTAAGGTAGGCTACTTCCGAGAATACCATGGTACTAAAATGGTAAGTGTTTAAAAAGACATGATAGTACCATAACAACAAACAATCCTGGTCGCATCATGGTAACGTACTTTTCTGTGTTTTATATCAGATGTGGTACATTACATTAGAATACTCTCGTAGGTACATTGATACGCAGGTTGTACATTTTTGTAAATGTACACATACAACAAATTACTCTGCATTAGCATGTTTTTATTTATTTACGTATGCTATTGTATTAGTTGAAGTACATTGGAGTGCCATGTAAATACTATGGTATTTGAATGTAATATTAATTTAGTTTAAATGGTTAAAAAGTAAGTTCATGATCATTTTACCATGGTACAACCATAGTAATTCTTTAAAATCGTATTATGGAGTAACCTGAGGCTAAGTGTCCTGCTGTACAGTGGTGATTGGATCCACCTTATGGGGTTCAAACCTTCAACCTTTGGATTGCCAGCCTAGACCTTTAAAAATTAAACTGTAAGTTTAGTCTGCTATTGATACTAGTTTTAATTGTAATTTTGGGTCGTTTGGTGAAGTAGTTAGAAAGCTGAGGTGATGAACTGAAGGTTTTAGGGTTGAGTCCCAGAAGTATTCATAAAGCCTATAGACATCAGTTAGTTTTTTGAGATGTCATTGTCAGTTATGAAGAATAACTGCCTGTTCTGCATCAAATATCATTGTCTTTCTCTGGATTTCACAGAACACACTGCAAAATGTAATAATGTGTAGCTGAAGTGTTTGTTTTATAACACTAATATTTATGTGTTTAGTCTTCTGTCCCACCACACAGAGAGACCGTAATCTGGTGTATTTCTAACAATGTCCGCCTATGTTAAGTCACTTCAAAGTCACCATTGTGCACTTACCCCATCAGTTTCCATTGTAAGTGCATACTTGTCAATACTTTTTATGGTTGTTGTTGAGAGACAAAATAAAATTATTTTCAAATTCAGTTAATGACTATTAATTATACTCCGAACACCACGTCTAAATGAGTTGACCTCACAGGATAGAGAAACACTGAGATAACTTGCACAATATCCATGTTGTATCAGTCCCAGAAATCTTCTTAAAAAATGATTTATTGTTGTAAACATCTTTATAACTTCCTGTTCTTGGGCTGAGCATGATCTCACATGTGACGGCCTGTAAATAGACCGTCAGTACAGTATCTAATCTGTGGTATCAATGAATAGCCGTTGACCTTGACCATTCACTTCAAGTCGATATTGCCTCCTTCTCGACTGCACTGCCTACCTTTCCGCCCTGTTTGCTGTATTTCACAATGCGTTCTTTATGTTCAGACTGCTTAAATCTGTATAAGAGAACCTTTATGCAAGCTAATTTGTGGAACGAATGTGTGGGTTGCTTTACGGTAGCTGGAAAGTGGGTGTGAACAATATAAATAGCGACTGATTTCAGGTATAAGAAGATTGACTGTTTTACCAGTTTTGGAGGTTTAATGTGTGCGTTTTTTTTATGCATGTAAATGACATGTCATCCAATCGGAATGAGCCACATTACCTAGCTATTATGTTAACTTGTTTTGCTGGATTTCACTGTAGGCATTTACAAGAGACTGTCAGTTGGCCTTTGTTTTAAGGTCTAGATTAAGTTTAGTTGACGTTTATTGTCATTGTCTTGAAAACCTGATCAACAGCAATAAGTTTACATTGAAAACACCACTTACATTTCTTCAGAACCCGTTTTCCCCTGGTAGAGTTTAAACTACCTGCCCCAGAATGGATTGCTGTGGCAGTTACGTTGAAAAGCTGGTAGATGTTTCTTAAAAAAAACATTGGAAAGCTGGTAGCTCTATAAAAAAAAATAAAAAAAACTTGTAATTTTTAATTATGTAATGGCTTCTGAACCAATGTTTCTGACACTAACCGTATGTTTTTTAAAAAAATGTGGAAGCAAACAAAACACATTTCATATTCAGAAAAAAAAAATTGCTCTGACAGCAGGCCTCTGCAGGGATAATCTCGCCTGTGTGTGGAACTCAAGAAGGCCTTTTTTGCCCAGAGTGAAGGGCTCGCTCACTGGGATCAACTTTTGCGGTGTTTGGCTGTCAAATATCAGTTGCAAAATCCTTTAAAAACTTCCTGATTGCATAAAGGCTGTGTTCTGTATTTTGATGTTTTTTAGGATGTTATCTGTGCCCTGGGGCCATATTACAAAAACTTCTCAATTCTAAAATCCTATATTATATGTTTAGTAATCAATGGTGATTTCAGTTAGTAAACTTGTCAGGTCTTAACTTAAAAGCCATGTATTTTCTAGAGTTGGGACATTTTTATTCTAAATAGCATTTGATTGGATTGGACAACAAGCTGTGTAGTTCAGGATGATGTTATCAATAGTTTTGTTTCATTTTCCCAGAAGAAAAAGACTGCAAATTTTAAAAGTGCATTGTATATTTTTACTTAAAGGATTAGTCCACTTTCAAATAAAATTTTTCTGATAATTTACTCACCCCCATGTCATCTAAGATGTTCATGTCTTTCTTTCTTCAGTCGAAAAGAAATGAAGGTTTTTGATGAAAATATTCCAGGATTATTCTCCTTATAGTGGACTTCAATGGACTCCAGACGGTTGAAGGTCAAAATTACAGTTTCAGTGCAGCTTCAAAGGGCTTTAAACGATACCAGATGAGGAATACGGGTCTTATCTAGTGAAATGATCGGCCATTTTTGAAAAAAATACAACTGTATATGCTTTATAAACACAAATGATCGCATTGCACATGCTTCCGCTTTCCGTATTCTTCAAAAAGCTTACGCTGTATGTCCTACGCCTTCCCTATTCTACTTACAGGAAAAAACCAAACTGGTGCCGCGTTCATTCCGTAAGTAGAATAGGGAAGGTGTAGGACATACAGCGTAAGCTTTTTGAAGAATAATTGGAAAATTGGAAGCACGTGCAATGCGATCATTTGTGCTTATAAAGCATATAAAGTTTTTTTTAGAAAATGACCGATCGTTTCTCTAGATAAGACCCTTATTCCTCGTCTGGTATTTTTTAAAGCCCTTTGAAGCTGCACTGAAAATGTCATTTTGACCTTCAACCATTTGGGCTTCATTGAAGTCCACTATAAGGAGAAAAATCCTGGAATGTTTTCATCAAAAACCTTCATTTATTTTCGACTGAAGAAAGAAAGACATGAACATCTTGGATGACATGGGGGTGAGTAAATTATCAGGAAAATTTTATTTGAAAGTGAACTAATCCTTTAACTGTTCTAGAATGTTATTAGCATGTTTTAGAATGTTCTAAAGGCATTTCCCTGTCATGTTCCAGTGTGGATAGACATGTTCTATGCATTGGAAATTACTTATTATTAACAGCATAGTTGTATACATAACTCTTTTAATGAGATCAGTATGTGTTTATTAGCAATTCTCTAAAGCAAAACTAAATTCTTCTGACAGATTTTTGCTTGCGTAATTTGCAAGTTTTTGCGAGATATAATTAATTTCTTTGAGAATGTTTCTGGCATCAGTGACTGGATCGAGGAAAAACAAAAAACAAACAAACTTTACTTACATGAAAAGCCTGAAGTAAGACCAACAGGAAGTGCAGTAAATGCTAAGATATGAAAACAAAAAATCTGCAAGAAAAAAAAATGAAAATTGAATTCTTGACCCTTTCGAGCGTGAGTTTAAAATATTTTAACTGACCCCCCAGAGTGAGTATTATTTTAGAACGTTTGCCCTTATTGTTTCCATGGCGACGCGTCATGTGTGTCACGTACGCCGAACGCAGCAACAATAACACTGTATGACAGTTTATTTAGTTTTTCCTTTTTTATTCAAAATATTCACAAACTTGCGTACCATGTCATCAACTATCTGATATTCCGATCCTCAAATATGTGTAAGTGAGTGTGTTTTGCCGTTTAAAAACCTTTATAAATGATCTTTATCTTGATCTATAATGCGAGATGGGTGCCGCCATCTTAGTTTGCGCCGCAGTTCGCAGAGTCCTGTCAGTTGGATCTACAGCACGTAAATTCATCAGTTTCTCCTGAAATATATGCAAGTAAGTGGCTGGTGAACTGGAAGAATAATATAATAGAGTAAACTTTATAGTTACTTAGGCCCATTATGTGTGTCTGATATGAATAAATGTCGACAAATTATATTTGAATTCACTGTTATTGCTGCTTCCACTGATGTCTGACATCAGTGTGTATTTTATTAACTCTAAATGTATTGTTTTGCTGGTGCTTATGCGTATTTAAATGTATGAAACCTTAACAAAAACATTATGTGGCTGAAAACACTGCATAGTTGTGACATATGACGAGCTGCGCGCGTCCATCTCGCAGCCAAAGCGTGAAAGCTCAGTTTGAATCTGGCAGTTATGTGGCGTCGCTGAACGTTCGAAATCCCATATATGGAACCGTACGCCCGGGGGCACAGAAATAAAAATCCCATATATGGGACCGCACCGCTCAAAGCGTTAAATGCACTGTTTGTGAACTAGGGTTATATTACAATTCTAAATCAACAAATCCTGAAATGTTAGCACTCAGTTTTATTATACTCACCTCCATGTGATGTTTAAGCACAAATACAGTGTGATGTGGCCTGACATTGTGTTAACATTGGCTATTTTCTCAGATGGTATCAGGTATATGTATTATGTTTATTCAGTAAACAAGCACGATTCCTAGAAGTCTGTAATCAAATTAAAATGAGTTAACTAGAATACAAATATATATATATATATATATTTTTTAAAGTTTTATTACAAAATGTAATTAGATGCAAATAACATTAATTTGCATGAAAGTCAATGTTACTTGTGATGTTTAAGTACAGACTGAGTGTATAACTATTGTTGGCACAACACTGTACTAACATTGATTACTTCAGCAGATGATATTTACTTTAGTTGCCTATGTTTAATCAATACATACAGTATGAATTAAAAGGAATCCTTACAGCTGGAATTCGTAGGATATAGTAATTCCTCTGCAGTGAGTGTGATTAAATTAAGATGACTGAAAATATTGACATAATTTTATTATAGAATTTCATTAAGGTGTGGTCAAAGTTTTAGTAGTTTGAGTAGCAATCAGGGATGGGCAGTATTTCAGATACATGTATTTAAAATACGTATTTGAAATACAAAATACTATTTTGTATTTTGTATTTTAAAGCCTTTGGAAAAAATCAAATGTAATTTGTATTTAAATACATTTAAGATGAGTATTTTTGTATTTTCAAAATACTCAAAATACTTTGAGACAGTCAACCTCTTTATCAGGGTGTTGTTTTCATGCATCAACTAGTTCAGACCAGACACCCCCCTTCTGTGTGAAACGACAGAGGGCGACTGAGTAATTGTTATCCAAACCACCAAAAAGCAGCGATGAGAGAAAGTAGCTTGCCGAATAATTTGTCAAACACCTCTTATACTATGTCAAACACTCGTCTCGTGAGAAGTTTGTGAATAAATGGATTTCTTCACATGTAAACTGATTAGGTTGTGGGTCATTTTGACGACACATGTGAAAAAGTTTTTTAGTACACTTCTTAAACCCTAACCAAATAATCAAGTTAAAGGGTCATGAAACCCCAAAACACTTTTTTTGAGATGTAAACAGATATGTATAGGCTGCACATCATTGAAAACACTAAAGGTACTCATTAATGTTATTCATAAGTGAAAAATAGTTATTTTAGCATTTTTCAGAGCGATTTCTGTCTTCCTGTTTGAAAAGCCGAGTCGGAGCAACGTCACAAAATCTGACGTCATCGTGTACTTTCGAACATGCTGACGTAGACCGTTTCGAGCGATTCTTGACATATATTCATGACATAAAGCTCATTCAATCCAATCACTGCGCTGTAGTATGCATACGATATGAGGAAGTGTCACTTCTCTCGCCTCGGTCTCTTGTCATTCAGAGACATATCATTGTTGCTCGTTTCCTCAGTACTACAACACAATGTGTTTTCCTGAGACGCGACCAGAGCAGAGGTTTGTGTGCATGTGGATTGTTTTGCTGTAATCTACCAGCACAAATGGAAAATATGTTCGCATGAGATCGCATTACAGCGGAGAATTCAAATGTCACAAAAGTGCGGCTCATTCTCCTCTGCCTGCTCTAGCTGCGTTCAAACACACGAGCCGTAGGCTATTTCCCTCAGCACAGCAGCACATGAGTGTTTGCTTGCGACGTGGTCAGAACTGGAGTTTGAATACGAACACATGAAAAATATGATTGTTTTTATGATATACATGCGGGGCGCGCATATGCTCGGTTTCAGCGCGGAGCTCCGCGATGAGTTTAATAACACTAGCCACGTGGCACATAGCTCAGTCAGAATAAAGTATCTGTGTTTAAAGTTTTTATTTCACACATTCTCCTGCACCAAACATTAACCAGCACAGTATAGTTATGTACACATATTTCATCAAGTCTTCTTCAAATGAATTATATGTGCAAACTGGACACTGATACAGTGGTGTAGCCTATCTGAACGTGACGACACGATTATTCTAAAAGACTGATTTTGAGACTGCAGTGCTCGTAAATGTAATCAAAATAACCTATTATTAGCCCTATTAAATATTCTTTCGCATTTCTCCCTTGTGCTTGGGAGTTTGTTGTCATTTTCTCTGTGCTCATATATTAATATTCATTATTCTGTATAATGAGAGTGTTCTAGGTCTGTGCTTCATTGGTTGTTCTCTCCCCTCTTCTCCCCCTCTACACTCCCACTTTTCCAGAGCTTTACATGCCCATTTTCACAGACTTTTTGAAACTCAGAGGTGTGAACGACCAGGGTAAAACAGGGGGGTTTCATGACCCTTTAAACCCAGTAAACTTGAAATTGTGACTTGTGACATTAGAACAAAACATATTAATATGATAACATATGTATAACACTAAATTGAACAATACTGTTATATATGTTTTTTAATTCATTAATTATTTTATTTCAATTAACGATTGTATTAAACACGACCATTACTTTATTCATTATTTCTGCTATGCAGGCTCATTTTGTAAATGTAATCATTTTAAATTTTACAAACATGGTGCTTTATGAAAATGTAACTGGACACATTTCCAAATTGTGATTGTGTTTACCCATCTATGCAAATGTTTGTTTATGTAGAGACGAAATAATTAGGTTAATCATTGTCTGTCTCCATCAGTTTAGTGTAGTGATTGTGTGCATTTGTGATGACAATGATGAAAGATACACTACACTTTTAGTTTTATTGTTCACCAAAAAAAGTGCCAAATGATTTCTAATTAAATACATTTTTATTTTAGATAAACTTTATATTTTCTAATTATGTATATAGAAACAAATAAACTTTACATTAAATAAATATAAAAGTTACTATACTACTTGCGTAAAAAAAAAAAAGCATCAAAAGAGTTTGAAATTCAGTTTTTGCTGTGGTATCAAAACTGATATTGATAATTGTGAAACCATGCCATATATTGTTACTGTGAAGTAAAATTAAGATTTTGGTCATATCACCCATCCCTATTCTTTGCTATATAGCAGAAAAGGTTCCCACAGTTTTACAGTTTTTTTTAGTAGTGCTCACCATAAGCAATAGACTACATTGTAACCTCGTCAGAAATAAGTATATAAATGGCTGTTATTTTGCACTACATAAGTTTATTTGTAATTACCAGCAAGGAAGCAAGCACTTAAGAAAGAGAGAGAGAGAGAGAATGACAGAGAGAGCAGAAATGAGGTAAGTTTCTAAGTAGTTGCACACATCTAAATGCTTTTTGGCGTTCAGAATAGGCCCAGATAGATTTCAGCCTAATAGGGATACCTGCACTGGATCTTCAATTTCACATGTATTTTGTGTATTTTCAAAATACAAAATACTGTATTTGTATTTAAATACATTTTCCCACACAGTATTTTGTATTTGTATTTAAATACATTTTTCCACACAGTATTTTGTATTTGTATTTTAAATACATTTCCATGTATTTACGCCCATCTCTGGTAGCAATAACACCTATCATGTGCAAATTTAATCAGGACTAATGTGCAACTACTAAAGTACTATCAGTTCTTGAGTGTTGACCACCCAAGTTAGATGAACTAAATTCTGTCAGAACAACAGATTAACCCTTTTGAATGTCCTCCTTCTGTTCAATAACCTCTTTGGCCAACTGCTGTTTAAAATGTTTCAACCTATTGTAAATTATTCATCAGCGTTTTCCATAGCTGTCCTATGGTTACGTAAGTTTCCGAGGGAAAAGGCACTTCTCTGTGAATGCTGTTCCACTCTATTTCAGGCACTTGCGCCCTGCAGGGTTCCTCTGAAGTGCAGGAATTTTAGTTTTTCGGGGCAGCATTTCAACACTGATTGTGTTGGAAAAAAAATGATGCGTCAGTCTTGATACAAGATGGCAGGAACTCCAAAGAAAGGGGGTGTGAATTTGTGAAAGTTCTGATAATGTTAGAAACATATAGAAAATTTACTTTATAGGTAAAATGATTCAATTCAAAGTCTGACGAAGAATCAACTAAACCGAATTTGAGAACTAAAGTTCAGCCTTGTGTTTGCAGATGCATTTGTTGTGTAGATTAATAATTAGCCTGATAGTTATGTCGGCAATGATCGTGGTTTTATATAATTTGAGCAAACAAAGTTCTCTCTGTAAAACAAAAAAGGTGCTGTCACCCATTTGCATTACTGTGCAGCTTAGGTTTAAATATAATCATGATGTAATTGGGGAATTCTAGAGGCATTTAAGCACAGATCGCCTTCTGCTGTTTCTAAGATACTGCTTATAAGATAACAACATATGTTTGCTTATCTCAAGGTAGTATGTACAAAGGTCAAAGTTTTTTCAGTGTTATATTCTCCTCTCAGGAAGATATTTTTTCAAAAAGAATATTTGCAAGCCTATAATTACAAATTATAAATCAGTATAATATAAGACATTATAATTATATTTAATAGATATTTGTAATTATAATTAAAAAATATCTATTAAAAGCATCTTTCAATTGCTTGAAAAATGTGTAATTTGATTGCAAACAGAATTTATTTATAGATATTTGTAATTATAATTAAAAAATATCTATTAAAAGCATTTTTCAATTGCTTGAAAAATGTGTAATTTGATTGCAAATAGAATTTATTATGCAAAACAACAATGTAGTTTATACAAGAACAGCAGAGTTTGCTTCCTGACACTTTAGCCTGAACTAAGACTAAATTGTAAATTATAATTATAAAATTATGTAGTTTTGCACCCACCTACTAGTAATTTTCTGTGATTTTTCAACGCCTTTCACAATTTTTTAAGCAATACTTAATAAAGTTTGTTGCGTAACAACAATTACAAAACATCCTACATTATGCTTTGTCCTATTTAGGCAATATTTGAACAGATATACAAGTCTGTGGATAAGGAACAAAACATTTTATTTAAAAAAAAAAAAAAGTGACCGTATTTGTTTGCTATTCTGTAAAACCACAATAGTAAAACATAAAAAGTGCTCTGCAAGTTTAACTAGTGTTACACCTACTCTTAATACCAACATAATAACGATAGAAGGGTGTAACTTTCTTATAGATCATTTTAGCAGCAAATTATGTGATGTATCATTTTTCCAGGGCACTAGTCATTGTTTGGTAATTATTAAATGTGATGTGATATGAGTAGGGTAGTTTTTTTATTTATGTGTTTTGCCCTGGGGGTTGTATCTACCCCTGCTTCTCATCAGTATCAGATTTAGGAAGATTTGTTAACCTAATGGAAAAATAGGTCTTGACCTGGTTTCTTTGTGGTCATGTGGCATCTTTTGCTTTTTGTTGCTCTTTGCTAAATGTATTCTGGTTTACCACGATACACGTCAACTGTAGTGTGGATTTTTAGGTTTTTTTGTGTGTGTGTGTGTGTGTGTGTGATTCATATTAATCCTTAAATGCATGACTGTTTCACCAATCATTCTTACGTATTTGGGTCTTTATCGACCCCAATCTATATCTAACACGGAAGGATCTCTACCTGTCGTGATAATATAAAACTCCTGATATTAGAGTAACAATTACAGAAGAATAAAATAAAGCATATTTTATTACCTTTTGGAGCTTGAAAAGGGCTCAGTTTGAGCAGATGTTTTATGCCATCATCACTGTCCTCGTCAGAGCTCATTTCCCAGTAAATTCAGCAAATAATGGGCTAGTTTTATGTTTTTGAGGTCACGAATATGAGCCCATTCGCGATCTCAAACATATTCTCAAAACTATATCATTTTCAACATCTTCAAAATCAATATTTCGATCACTAACAGTTTCACCAGATTCATCCAGTGACAGTTACAGTCATATTTGATTGCGTTCAGTACTTGCCCCATAGTAAATTGCTGAGCCATTTATTATTATTTAGTTTTTTTGTCTGAATGAGTCGTCACTTCAGCATTTTGTATCAGACATTTCCACCTTGTGGAATAAAGGTGAATTGCACTTATTCCGTCATCAAAGATTAAATTATTGTTGTGCAGAAAAAATATACGTACACTCATACACACCTCGGGTCGTTAGCGACCCTATGCAATTTTTACAAAAAATGAATACAAAAAAGGCATTCTTTTATCAGTTTATGATTTTTTTCTTGTTATATTCTTTATAATGAATTGATTGAGGAATACCAAGAAGGTTGATGTCTAACTTTAAAAAATGAACAAGGAGGAGGGTAGTGAATGACGTCCCGGGTCACTAAAGACCCGAGGTATGCATTTAGGGGTAAAGTTATTTGTGTAATAATTGTATCTAAGATTCATTGATATTTTGTACAAGAGTACATTGGGGAGAGAGTGTGAGTGGGAGGTTGCATGTGCATCCAACATGTCTCTTTTCGCAAAGAAAGGCAGTTGTTGTCAGGGAACGATTTTACCATGCTGATGTGTGTGTGCATTCTTGAACTGTAGCATTAAAAAATAAACTCTTTCTCTTTTTGTTGTATTTCATGACCGCATCATGAAACATGCCTTTGTTCCCTTATCTTTTTGCGTTTTATTTGACACTTCGACCACTTGTGAATAATTGATTTTTGAGTTGTTCTGCCTTTAAAGTGAAATATGCGTTATTCTCTTTCGGCAAACTTTTGAGTCGTGAACAATTCCTCGATACGACAGTTTTAAAGTTTATAGTTCTGTTGACAGATTTTTTTTTGTGTGTAGAAACAATTTTCACTCAAACTCCTATTAAATGTCACAAGAAAATTGAATTAAACATGAATTTTTGAAGTAGAAAACTGATACTCCAGTAATCTTTGTTTTATTCACAACTCGTTTTTTACAGTGTAAGCAAACAATGTCAATAACATTCGTACATAAGTTACATACATAAGTAATTTTACTCCCTTTGAATTGTTAAAACATTGTTCATCAGAATGTGGATACGCAGATCGAATAGTTTGATTGGCTGGGCTTCGATGATGTTTATGTTAGTTGCAATATCGTGCTTTATTAGCGATATCACACTTAGGATACGGTCACATTAGTGAAATTTAAGCAAAATATTGTGTGAAAATATCTTGGCGATGTAAGACTTTACTTAACTTTACTTTATACTTTATTTGTCCCTGTTAAGGGAAAATTGTCTTGGGCAATACTGGTAAATTTTCCCTTAACAGGGACAAATAAAGTATAAAGTAAAGTAAAGTCATACATCGCTACAATATTTTTACGCAATGTTTTGCTTAAGCACAGCTCAACAGAGAAGTCGCTTTCAAACCAAACAGCTTTCTGTTGGTCAGCGCGACAAATTCTTGAACAGGGTGAAAATGTTCCCCATGCAGATTTCGTTAATCACATGAAACTCCTGAACGCGCAGATTCCTGTTGAATTTTTGCTCACGAAATTTTTTAGTAGTCATGCTAGAGACACCAATGCATTTTTGCTAAGCTACAATATCTGCTATATGTTAAAGAAAATGTCACATTAAAAACAATGTAACATATATTCTATCTATGATCTCATGTTAAGCTTAGCTGTAAGCTACAACTATTTAGGTGATAACTTTATCCTGTTACTGTTACTCAAGGGTGTGCGTTACAGTGATTTTAATAAGTTTGTAAGAACTGCTTCATGCCTTGACATCAAGTGGCTTTCTACTTTAACAACATTCATAACAACTTTTTAAATATCAAAGGTCACTTACAGTAGGTCTGAAAGGAGAGTAAAGTGATTGGGCAACATTTCTAAAACTGGTTGCGCTGGGATTATACGGTCATCAATGTTTCAACCACATCAGAAGGTCAACAGTTAGTGTGTATTCAGCCTTTGTGCCCATATTGTCAGTGGCTTACATTTCTGCTGACTATATTTAAATATGTGCCCCAATGCAAATAAGTATATTTGTGTTCATATAAAATGGGCCTAACTGTTTATCTTTCGTTCTCTGGATGCCTTTCAGTGGAGGTTTGCTTAACATTTTCATCATTTGCTTTGACTCGATCCCCTCATTGAAATGCCACCGCATAATCTGTTACGTGTGAAACACTAGAGACCATATTGTGACCCTGGTTATGTGGTCATCCATTATGATGTCACAGTTGTAGTCACATTGCGTGACAGCACATGGTGGAACAAAATAGTTTCATTTGCATGCTATTGCTACTGTTATCTGGGTGGTTTCTTCTTTTCATTTGAGGGTTGTCTTCTTGCTAGGGACATCTGGGTCATTTCTTGTGTCTTTTGGGTGGTTGCTAGGGTCTTCTGAGTGATTGCTTGGGTCAATTGGCTGGGTGTCAGAGTCATTTGAGTGGTTGCTAGGGTCATCTGGATAGTGTTGTCAAAAGTACAGACTTCGATACCAAGTCGGTACTGAAATTTTGAAAATGTGACGCTTTGAACGCTGTTGAACACCTCTGATAGGCCATTGTGTTCACGCGCTCAACATATATGTCTGTGATTGGCTTCAGTGATCAACACACGGGAGCGTTTGAAAGCACACAGAAGTGTTTGAAAGCGTCTATCAGTGGACCAGGTTTCTTACTGGCCCAAGTCAAGTCCTAAGACTAATTTTGTCCAAGACTAATTTGACTTTCCTTGTTTCTTACAGTGTCTTCATTGTGATGGAGCTTCTGGTGGGCGTGTCTCTGGTGTGATTGACAGCTTGAGCTAAAAGGAATGGACTGCAGTGAGGAAAAGAAAGACTAGAGACCACGCCCCCCTGAGCACCATGAGGCTCAACTCATCCTGAATCACACACACACTCCACACACTTAAACGAACTTCCTCACCATGGGCTCCGTGTACTTGTGGAAGTTGTCCTCCCAAAAGCTGGGATTCTTTCTTGTGAGTTTCGGCTTCATTTGGGGGATGATGCTGCTTCATTTCACAATCCAGCAGCGGGCGACGCACGAAAGCAGTGCACAGCTACGCATGCAGATATTGGATCTCAGCAAGCGATATATCAAAGCCCTCGCTGAGGAGAACCAGAGCGTGATGGACGGTCCCTACGTAGGCACCATGACGGCATACGGTGAGTCCTTAGCTGTATCCAGAATTGCATACTGTCTAGTAGTTTCGTGGGTTGACATCTCATCAGTTTTTTTTCTCTTTGTTTGGGAATGTCAGAGATCTTCATTTCTAGTTGCAAAGATGAAGCCATTTGGATGTGTAGTGAACATCTTGAGCTACAGAAATACATCCAGTTATCCAGAATACATCTTCTAGAACATTCTACTATAACCTGGATAACTAAGAATTGTACCCGCTAGATTGTAATATTCTCAAAATTAAAAAAAAAAGATCCATTCTTGATGTATTAAAGGATTAGTTCACTTTTAAATAAAATTTTCCTGATAATTTTCTCACCCCCATGTCATCTAAGATGTTCATGTCTTTGATGAATGTTTTTGATGAAAACATTCCAGGATTGTTCTCCATATAGTGGACTTCAATGGCCTCTCCAAACGGTTGAAGGTCAAAATTACAGTTTCAGTGCAGCTTCAAAGGGCTTTAAACGATACCAGATGAGGAATAAGGGTCTTATCTAGCGAAACGATCGGTCATTTTCGAAAAAAAATGTAAAAGTATATGCTTTATATAAACAAATGATCGCCTTCCAAGTGCTTCCGCCAAAACCACACTTTCGAATTCGTCTTACGGAACGAACGCAGCGCCAGTTAAATTTTTTCCGTAAGTAGAATAGGGAAGGCGTAGGACATACAGCGTAAGCTTTTTGAAGAATATGGACCTTCAACCGTTTGGAGGCCATTGAAGTCCACTATATGGAGAAAATCCTGGAATGTTTTCATCAAAAACCTTAATTTCTTTTCGACTGAAGAAAGAAAGACATGAACATCTTGGATGACATGGGGGTGAGAAAATTATCAGGAAAATTTTATTTGAAAGTGAACTAATCCTTTAATGTAAATTTTGACCACAAAGTTTTGCAGTTGATATTTCATCATTCGTATTTCTTTTTTGTTTGGTTGAAAACTTCGAAGATCTTCATCGTCAATCGCAACTATTGAAGCCACCTAAATGAGTGGTGAACATTTGGAGTTACTAGACCTATGACCTGAATAACTGAGAACTGCAATTGTAAGATTTATTTCTTAGTTGACATCCCATCACTGGTTTTTCTCATTTTTTGCTTGGGAGCATTGAAGATCTTTGTGGTCAGTCGCAACCATTGAAGCTACTTTCAGAAGTTCAGAACATTTTTTGCTCATATGCAGCTCCGTAAACAACCTGTAACCTTCATTTTAATTCATTTGATGATGGTGTGAGGAATAGATAGCTGTACTGTGAAGAAAAGCTGCGGGAATCCAAGAAACTGCGGGAGATGGGAACACTGCAGTTGTGCAATTTGAATCCAGCAGTCAGTTTGAAGTCCGTTTTTCATATCAGTCGTATAAACCGACACGACTGCTGCACTGCTGCAGCACTACGGCTTTTATATCTCACCTCCTCTGGCTTTGTCTTTCCCAGTGTTTTTTTTCTTCCACTGCACGTTTTAACCTATATTTAGCTCCCATGATGACCTGAGGCTGCAGTTGATAAGCCATGCCATGCGGAAGATGCATTTGTGATGGGCCGCAACCATAACAGCTAATGTTTAAAGAGACAATGTCATCATTCTTAAACAGAAGAAAGCCGTAACGGTGCCTGTTTTAGCCTTTCTGTCAGAGCACAGCGTACATCCGTCGATAACTTATTCATGCTGCTAATAGAGGCGCTTCGTTGGGCAAGAGGCCTCATTACGGCCCACGGATGACTATCGATCCAGAAGCAAAGACACACACCACACGGCTTCTTTCAAACAATACGCCCACCGTTTCTTGTGCTAAATAGCTTCTTTTACAGGTGAGGTTGCTATTTGTTGATATATTTATCAGGTTCAAGATACATTCAGAGGTGTGTGGTGCAAGTAAACACGTGACTTTTGGGTTTTTTGTGTAGGAGAGTTGACCTCGATAGCATATTGTGCAGGTGAATGTCAGACGTGTAAGATGTAGCCGTGGTAACATTATCAGTAACGAATGCCTTAGTCGGTTGGTGATAAGGCCCATGCTTTTAGAGGTAACTCAACCAGTGTGAGGAAGCACTTCATTTTCTCAGGGCAGGGGATTCGTGATGTTGTTTCAGGGGGTCTGACAATTATTGTATGATCTCAACATTTTGTTTTTGCAGAAACCACTATCTTTGGCTAATCTCTAAAGCAGTGGTCGCCAACCCGTCGATCGCGATCGACCGGTCGATCTTTATCACTGTTCCAGTAGCTCGCGAAAATAACAGAAATATGAGTTTAAAAAAACACACATTACGTTTCTCCAGTCTTTGTACTGTATTTTTGTATTTATTTTTATGTTATTTTCGGGAGCTACTGGGACAGTGATAAAGGTAAATAGCCCACATCATGTCCGAGTCTGTAAACGGCCGTAAACAAGAGGCCAGAGACGCTGAAGACGGACGCAAAGAGGAGAAAATTCTGTAGCAGGCAGATCAGCTCACTGTTCATGATGCTCGAAATATAGGAAGGAAATATAAATATTGAATTGGGGGTGAGGGATTATGAATTCATCTCTAAAAGGAATTAATTTGATGGCGATGGCATTTTATTTTCCTCTTACCTCCGAATAAAGTAGCTAATTATTAGCGCATTTCAGCTTTGTTTACAGCGGTAACCAAGGAAACACTGTATCACTGCTGCTCCATAAGCGTCACCTGCTGTCAGAGAGTGAATCTGCGTCTCATTCAGCCTGCTGTTTTTGTTTCATGCTTTTTTTTGTGTGTGTAGCATTTATAATTTCACAAAGATAAAGTCAGACCGTTCTGTTTTTGCTTTAAATCTTGAAATTAAATCTCAATTCAAATAAAAAAACAACTGCTCATGCAATGTGATAGCATCTTTGTTTGTGATTAAAAAGCAGTGGTTCCCTCTCATTTGAAATGGCTATGTATTTTTGTTTATAATAATAATAATAATAATAATAATAATAATAAATATCTGCAACCAGTATCAGAATCGGCCAATTTGCTTGTAAATATAAATAAATCAGAATCTAAATTGGCCACGAAAAAAAATACTAAATACAATCTGGGCTGTCTTTTTCTATCAAGTAGATCTTGTCTTTCATAAAGGTCGAGGTCAGGGATCTTGGGCTTAAAAAGGTTGGTGACCACTGCTCTAAAGGAATATACATTTTGCATATTGTACATTATAATGTTGTGCTTTCTAAATTGATTTTTGCTTTAAAACAAGTCTTTTATTTTTATGTATGTAGAGACAGTATTATAGAATTTGTTGTTTGTGTAGTGATTGTAATTGTGGTTTTCACTTGGTAGATAAAATGGCTCTGGTGTTGCAGAAGATCTGGACAATTATTGTTGGGTTGGTTATTTATCTAGGTTAACGTTAGAGCAAGTGGCCACGTAAAGTTGTTATTAAAGGGTTAGTTAACCCAAAAATGAAAATTCTGTCATTTATTACTTACCCTCATGCCGTTCCACACCCGTAAGACCTTCGTTAATCTTCGGAACACAAATTAAGATATTTTTGTTGAAATCCGATGGCTCCGTGAGGCCTCCATACAGAGCAATGACATTTCCTCTCTCAAGATCCATTAATGTACTAAAAACATATTTAAATCAGTTCATGTGAGTACAGTGTTTTTAATATTATAAAGCGACGAGAATATTTTTGGAGCGCCAAAAAAAACAAAATAACGACTTATTTAGTGGTGGCCGATTTCAAAACACTGCTTCATGAAGCTTCGGAGCACAAATTAATCAGTGTATCGAATCATGATTCAGATCGCGTGTCAAACTGCCAACGGCTGAAATCACGTGACTTTGGTGCTCCGAACAGCAGATTCGATACACTGATTCATTTGTGCTCTGAATCTTGCAGAAAGCAGTGTTTTGAGGGGAAGTAATAAATGACATTATTTTCATTTTTGGGTGAACTAACCCTTTAACATGTTTTAAATGATAAGTCATATTTTGAGGTCGATGGATGATAGGCAAATGTTTGGATTTCCTACCCAACATACTGTAATTATCACAAGGACCCTCCGTTAATGATCTGTCCCTCACGGAAACTTCGACTTCGCCACTTCGTCTGGAGGTTGTTTTTTTTTCCTATGACTAACCGACTAGTAATATTTTGGTTGACTAAGCCTCTTTTTGTCGACTAGTAGGGGGCAGCCCTATTTTTCTACATATTATACATTATAATGTTGTGATGCCTACATTTCTTTTATAAAATTAGTGTTTATTCTTTTTATTTTTTATTTATTTAGACACAATAATATAGAATTAAAAATTTTTCTAATCTTTGCCAAGTAATTGCGATTTTCACTTGGTGGAGAATGCGGGCAAAAAGAAAAACAAATCAGGGTTTTGCATTTAAGTGAAGTCCATTTCTATAAGAAATCATCTGCAAGTGTTAAACACGTTTGTCGAGCACATACTTGTAAACGTCAATGTTTTATCATTCTTAGTGGTTTGGCTGTGAACTGCTATGAACCTTGGTTCATTGTAAGAACAGATTCCTGTCTCAACCTGATCTGTTCCTGTTTGACCTGTTAAATTCAATCATTGTGCCATCTGTGATGGAATCTGGTTTCTCTTAAAACAAGGAACAAAAATGTATCTGGTCTCCATGCATAATTTTGCATCTGTAGTTAGTTTGCTGTATGTCCAAGTATTGTATTCTGTTCCACTTTCTGTTTTTCCTGTAAACCAGAACTGTGGCTTTTTGCTCTCGATAATCTAATCTTGGTCAGTATATTGTCTCCTGTCTACATCGCATCTCGCTAAAGTTCCAGGAAATGCATTCCATTAATGCATCCCGTTTGCAGTTCACAAGTGAGACAGACAGACAGACAGACAGACAAGTGAGGAGAGAATTACAGACACCCAGAAATGATTAAACCAGGCTGAAGCGAAAGATCAATTTGCATTATCCTTTGAGAGTGAAAGTGATAAAGAGAGCTAGAGAAGAAGACAAAAATGGTAGATGTAAGGTCACACATGACTCACTGCAGTAATATGATGGGTAAAATCCATCCTTTCCACAAATCCAGCCCTATCTTTCAGATCTGGGTTAGGCTCATCTAAAGGTCACCTTACTTTTACATTGGAAACGGTGGCTATGTTTACATGCACACCTTTTGTTTAAATTGGAATGAGATCATTGTAATCGATTAATCTGAACATAGTGTTTACATGAACGCTAAATAAAGTGATCAGGTTGATGTGCACGTTTATATGTCACAAGCTTTAAATCAGAATTGATTTTTTGACAATGCCCACAGTGCATGAATATACAGTTTCCTACTGTTTGCACATACTATTCTCCTACATTGCTTCTTTATTTCTATTAATGTTTGTTTTAAAGAGCAGACTTAAATATTAATCGATTTCGGGTCCTGATTAGCGGCGATGAGCGCATGAACTGTTATGCTGTGCGTGTTGCTTATATTTAACAAACAGTAAAAATTCCCCAGAATAGAGTGACTAGATTATGAAGTATGGACTAATGGGATGTTGTTCTGCTCCACTTCACAGACGATGAGTGCTAGGAGAATTTTAGATTAACACGAGTTCCTTGCATCATATGTCATTACGCCATTTCTACATCATTGCACATGCGCAGTCCTTTCCAGTTTTGGTTTTCAATCCGATCAGGTGTTTACATGTTCTCTTTATCAGATTGAAAAAGGAATAAAACACCCCTTTAATCCGATCGAAATTTAATTTGGATCGAGCTCAATTGGATCGATTAAGGTGTTTTCATGAAGGCTTTTTAGTCCGATTGAGCTGTCAATCTGATTACTAACAGATTATTTGGTGTGTGCCATCTTACCCTCTAAACCAGGGGTCTCGAAACTCAATCCTGGAATAACCCAAGCCCAGTTAAACACACCTGAACCAGCTAATCATGGTCTTATTAGGCATACTAGAAACTTCCAGGCATGTGTGTTGAGGAAAGTTGGAGCTAAACTCTGCAGGACAGTGGCCCTCCAGGACTGAGTTTGGAAACCCTTGCTCTAAACTGTAATGATGGTCCTCAAAGGTGGTTTGATGTTAGAATGGTAAAAGCTTTGAAATACTGAAAATTATTAAGATTCCTTCCTGTCTGAAACTTTTGTATGCCTTTGTAGCATTTATTTCTATTAATGTTTTTATTGTATCATTCTTTGTGTTTAATGTTAAAGTATGTTTCTTTTCTTTTTAACAACCAAATTGGCTGATTCCAATACCTTTTTTTTTAAATCTCTAGCTATTTGAAATTAGAGGCAATCACTGCATTTAATCGCGATCCAAACAAAAGATGCTACACACATGTAGCATAAGCAGTTTTTGATATGAATTAGATTAGACACACCTGCACAAAACAAAAACCACAGATGGATTGAATGAAAATGCAAATTCATTCTCTAACAGTAGATGGCGCTTATGAAACAGCAGGTTTCTTTAGGTACCGTTGTACGCTACGTTTATAAACACTACTTTATATGGGAGTAAAAGGAAAAGAAAATGCCATTGAAACTTTTCTGAAGACAGTCAGTTCCCTTCAGAGATGCATTCATATAAACGCCCACCCCAATTAAAAACTTTTTTTTTTTCTTCCTATATTTTGAGCATCACGAACAGTGAGCTTGTTGTGCCTGATACAGTATTTGATCTGTTCTCTTCTTTGCGTCCGTCTTCAGCGTGTTCCGTCTCTGGCCTCCCTTAACATCCTGTTTACAGACTTCGTAATATTTCCACACAAATGACATTTTAGGAAATGATTGCAATGCAGTTTGTGTGCAAATCTGGAAGACCAGCCAAAATGTAAAACTAAAAACCGGTTGCTGACTGTGTGTTTGTGTGTCCGGCCAGTTCTGATTTATGGCCAGTCGACCGGTGCATCTCTACTTTAAAAAAAACAAAACAAAATTAAAGCTGCAAGCAGCGATGAAAGGGCCCTCGCACCCAGGCTAACCGCCACCCGTTGGCATCAGGAAAACAGTGAACAGTGGGTGACATGGATGCAAGTGAGTAAATACAGGAGAAATATAGCAAAGTCATTTCAAAGTGCCACACTTCCTGCTGCCAACAGGTGGCGCTTTGACCATAACTGAATATTGCCATGTAGATGTCCTCAGGCCAGGACTATTATCAAACATGTGAAGTTTGGAGCAGATCGGACATTGTATGCCTGAGTTACTAGAACTTCCTGTTTCTTGGCTTTAATCGCATACATTAGCACTTAGCCAAGTGTTTCATGATTTAACATATTTCTAGTATGTTTGGTACATCATGGCATATTAAAATGTTTTTCTGAGAGTGAACTAAAGTGTAAAGCAGGGGTCATCAACTATATTTGTCCAAGGGCCAGAATTTTTCTCTGCAGACACTGTAAGGGCCAGATACTCGTAATATAAAATAAAATTCGAATTGTATCCTAATATGTTATTATTTGATATACTAATTCTAATTCCAAATTTATGTTATTTTTTACATATTACCTGTACTGCAGCAAGCCACCAGGGGGCGATAGCGATATTTTAGGCTTCATATTTGTGAGGCTGTCAAGCTGTCCATCACTGTCACATGCAGGTCGGTGGGTTGGTATTCGATTTGAAAATTTGACATTCGAATATATGTTTTTTTTTTTTTTTTTTTTTTTTTTTTTTTGCATACCTGGGATCCCCCGCGAAACGGTTCTCATTCCCCCTTGAATAAGGCCGGCGACACACTGGCTGCGTGAGCGTCTCAGCTGCGTGGCGTGTCCGTTTTTATTTCGGCTCCCATATTTAACAGGTTGGAGTTTGCACACTGAGACACGCGTCTCAGGCGCGCTCGAGCCACGCGGAAAATGCGTGCATGCTAGAAATAGAACCGATGCGTGTTCCAGCAACGGGAGTGTTCTCTGGCTAGAGCGCAGAACAGCGGAGTTTGTATGGACCGAAGTGCATGTCTGAGCTTGTGTTTTGTTGCTTTGACATTGTGGAAAATAGAATAATAGAAACAAAATGTATTAGCATTTTTACCCGTTATTATCAATCTAAATTAATCTCGTTTTTAATTTAACTTAATTTCTTTTTTCTTTATTTAAATTTCGTTTTTTCTTTATTTAAATTTCGTTTTTCTTTATTTAAATCTACCCTTACTGTGCCATTTTGTTAGTCAGAAAAATATTAGATTACCTTAAAAGTATTGCTTAATTTAACAGACCTGTGTGTGTGCGTTTTATATCACTAGTGCAGTGTCCGTTCTCGGAGCATCAGCCCTGCCCGCGTGAGGTGCGCCGCTTCCCGCTCGCGCTGTTCTGTAGTTTACTAAAAGTTTATTGATTCTGAATGTGTCGCGTGTCGCGTGTCCATCTATATTGCACCAAATGCGACACTGCACTCCCTTGTGAAGTCGATTGGATGAACGGTTCTCGAAATAATAAAAATGCAAACGGACATACAGACACAGATTCCTGCCTTTATTAGAGAGAAAAATATGTTCAGCCCCTCTCTCCGAAGCTTCAAGCTCAAAAAATGGTATTTGGACCAGCCCTAAACTTTTTCCTCTTACAAGGCTATTCCTGAATTCAGTATTATTCTGGGGGCCGGATGGAAATCTCTGGCGGGCCGGATTTGGCCCGCGGGCCGCCAGTTGACGTTGCATGGTGTAAAGCATACCATTTCCTGTTGCCAGCAGGTGGCGCTATGACTAACTGAATATTGCCATATAGATGTCTTTAGGCACACATGTGAAGTTTGGAGCAGATCAGACATTGTATGCCTGAGTTACAACAGCTTCATCATTCATGGCGAAACATCAGAATTTGTCAGGCTGCCACGGACAGCTCAAACGAAAACTCAAGATCTTTGAAATTAAATGTCGCTAAGGCCTTAAGATTAGACTGACCATATATGATGTTGTTATTATTAAATGTCTTTGAGGAGTTAATCACAGTGTAAAACGTCATTTCCTGTTGCCCCCAGGTGGCGCTATGACTGTAACTGAATATTGCCATATAGATGTCTTCAGGTCAGGACTCTAATAAAACGTGAAGTTTGGGGCAGATCAGACATTGTATACCCGAGTTACAACAACTTCCTGTTTCATGGCGAAACATCGAACTTTGCCAGGCCGCCACGGACACGCCCTTCAGCGAAAACTCTAGATCTTCGCAATTTAACGTCTCAAAGGCCTTTAGATTAGACTGACCAAATATGATGTTGATCTGATTAAAGCTCTAGGAGGAGTTCGTTAAAGTACAACATGTGGAAATGGCTAAAACTGCCAAAATTTTGTAGAGAAAATTCAAAATATCTCACTTCCTGTTGGGTTTACAAACTTTGCACCAGGGGCTTTTTTGTAGGTATTGGGCTGTTACATCTGTCTACCGAATTTCATAACTGTACGTGAAACGTAGCACGAAGGGCGCTTAATTGAAATTTTGTAGGTGGCGCTATCGAGCCATTTTGCCACACCTAATTCTGAAACCCATATCAGATGTAATTTTTCACCACTTCTGACACGTGTGCAAAGTTTCATGAGCTTTTGAGAACGTTTAGGCCCTCAAAAATGCGATTCATTTTGGAGAAGAATAATTGGCTGAGCAATTCCAATAGGGTCCTCACACCATCCGTGCTCGGGCCCTAAAAAACAACAGACATTCCTACACATTTGTTAATTGCAACATTTACTAATACATTATTAAAATCTTGTTAACATTAGTTAATGCACTGTGAATTAACATGAACAAACAATGAACAACTGTATTTTCATTAACTAACGTTAACAAAAATTAGTAAATACAGTGACAAATGTGTTGCTCATGGTTAGTTAATGTTAGTTAATACATTAACTAATGTTTAACTAATGAACCTTATTGTAAAGTGTTACCCAAGTATTTGAACTTAAAATGTTTCCTAAATATCTGAAAACATATTATGGTATTTTTATGCTTTACTACGGTCAAAAAAATGACATGCAACACTTTTAATGTCACATGCCGGTTATACGAATGTGACTGGCCCCAAAGGGTTTACTGCTCTCTGAGGGATTTAGTCCTGGGAAGTGTGATGATGTCATGACATCATCATCATTGAGAGCAGTGGCACTTGGTGACATAGAAATATGGATTATTCTCTCGTCTCCATCTGTCAGAGAAAATCCGACCGGATTTGGACTATTTTTTTGAGCCAGAGAGAAAGAGATGAAATGAGTTAGACATCCGCAACAAGTTTAACTTTCATAATGTGACACATTTCTGCATGAAAAATCATTTGGGATTTGAATGGATTGGGCAAGTTCTCACTAGTCATGCATTGTGAGAAGTACATTTCTTTTCTCTACTTCTTCCCCTTTTCAGTTTTTGAGATGTGAGTTAGAAACAGGAACAACTAGTTCAAGGTTTTGTGAATTACATCACTGGAAAACAATGTAACAACATATTTGTTCTTCATTCAAGTAGTCGCATGAACTGTATTTGAAAGGAATCTAGTTAATGACAGAAGTCTCCTCCTTGAGAGGAAAACTGGACCATGGTAAAAGAATGATGCTTATCCGTCCTTCTTCTATATTGTTATGGTTTAAAGCACTTTGAATTACCATTGTGTATGAAATGTGCTATATAAATAAACTTGCCTTGCCTATTACATGTGGTTTGTTTGTTTATTAGATTCTTTAAAACTGAATCACTGAATCAACAATCAATCTCTACTAAATGAATCTCGGGATTTTGAGTCATAATTATATTTGGATCATTCCACGCCCCGCTTGTCCTCTCTGACTCTCTCTGCATTTGAACATAATCATCTTTTACAGTGTGTTATAAAGATGAAACTCCAGGTTATTGAGTTATTGAGCATATGGGTGGTTCTTAATCCCACTGTTCTGCAGGAAGCTTGTGTTTCAGCTGAAGTCATAATAAAGCCTGTTTGAAATGCTGGAGGTGTGTTGACCTCATTCGGTTAGGTGTGTGAGGATTGTGAGGATTCATCATAATGATCTATTATGTTCAATTTGATTCTATTCTCAGAAGACAAGATGGATAAATGTTAGCCTGAAACGTGTGGCAATTGGATGCAAAAAAAAATAAAAAATTTATATATTGTGTATATAATATATATATTTTTTGCATCCAATTGCCACACATTTCATTTTTGCAATTAATATATATATATATATATATATATATTGTGTGTGTATATATATATATATATATATATATATATATATATATATATATATATATATATATATATATATATACACACACACAAACCTATTTTTTCTGCTTTGTTCTGTTGTTTTCTGTTAAGTTAATCATATGTATATCATATTCTGTTGTGCAGATCTGAAGAAGACTCTAGCTGTTCTTCTGGATAATATAATGCAGAGATTATCAAAGCTGGAGTCTAAAGTGGACAATATCATCTACAACGGAACAAGTACTAACCTGACCAATGGAACTGGGACCCCTGGACCGAACCCTGTCAACCCAGAGAAAGTCAATGTGGCAGGTACAGATTGTCTTTCTTTCTCTTATCATACTCTACTCTTTGCACTGATATTTTCTGCTAATCTTCCTATTGAGCAGTTCAGCACTTCTGTTTCTCCTTGACCACCCCCCACTTTCCAAAGTCAGTGTCTCTCCGCAGACCTCTGTGAAAACACGGCACTCTTTACACATCACAGCACACACTCTTGTATGCATCACACACACACACATACATGGTTTTCTTTCACAGTTCCTGCCCTCTTTATTGGATTCCATTGATTTTCCTTCAGCTCCAAGATGATTAATGACCATGTTAAAAAACAAACTATTTGTAGTTTCACCATCAAGTGTTTGCTAGAAAGAAAAGGGCTCGGTTACATTATGGGTGGTAGCTTTGTAATTAAAGACAATGGGATATTCATTAGCAAAAAATCTAGGATGGGGCTTCATTTTGTTCATTTTTATGTGATTTGTTCATTAAAAGAAGTCATTTTCTTTAGGATCACGTGCACCTCTATGAGGTTTTCTGCTTAGGTGGTTTTTGTGGTTTACAGTTACGCTAGTTGATTTTTACTACATCTGTGTTTATTAATACACTGATGTAATGTTGTTTCAGGTTGTAGTGAGACAGCTGAGAGTCAATGTGGCTTGACTTTGTCACTAAAGCGAAGTTTGGCTTGGCAGCATTGAAGTTTGATGATAATCTGGATGTGTGTGTGTGTGTGTTCCTATAGGCTGTATGCCATCTGGGAAACTGTCACTGACCAAATGACTGATGTGAATGTAATACTATGGTTATTTGGACATCTGCCATGGCAAAACTATGGTGTTCTCTTATCATTTGTTACCATGGAATATACCAAAGTACAACTGTATTACCATCTGTTGCAATCACCGTACTATCACAGTTTGTACCAGTACTGTACCGGTAACATCACAGTCATTTTTTAAGGGTATCAGTATCATTTTGTACATTTCACACAATAATACCATGTTTTAGAACATGACAATTAATCATGGTGTTATATTATAGTTAAACTCTAGTAGCCATGTTTTGTTTAGTCAGATTGGTTTCACTAAAAATACTATAGTTGAACTATTGTTGCTGTTGTAAAAAGATGTTTCTGGACATTTACCACAGCAATTCAATTCAATATTTTATATTTTTTTATTTTGTCCAACTAAAATACAGTGGTTTTGGACATTTGCCACAGTATTACCGTGTTTTTGAATACATAACTATTTATTTAGGCATTGACCATCCATTGTCTTAGGATATTTACCACAACGATAGCATGTTTTCTTTTACCATTATTTGGATATGAACACATTAATGTCATAGTATTTGGTTAAGTAATACTATGTTTTTTGGACAGTTAACATAGTAATGCTATTTTTTGTGCATTTACAGTTGTAGTATCACTGTTTTGGACATATGGTAAAAATGTTTTTGGGAAACCTACAATAGTGTTAGAAGTACCTTGAGGTAGCTACCATGTAAAACGTGGTAATCAACAAGTTCCATGCTTATATTTAAAATACTGAGGTATTAACATCTGATGCATTCATTGTAACATGGTACCGCCTGTGCTTTTCTGTAAAGGTTGTGTGTGTGTGTCATTTCTCTGTCGCTCGACTTGATGTGTGTGCGGATGTGATCATCGCTTCTGACTCACTATGCTTAATATAGGCCAAACCCCTGTTGAGTCATGTGGCGCTTGACAGCGGCTGGATATCGCTAACTCTCTCTTTCTCTGACTGCTTTTTTGACAGACCCGCTGTGATGACATTTTTGGTGACAATCTTTGTTTATATCTTAAACTGAGCTAAATTGCTTTATAAGGCACATTAAGCAGCAAAGACAGGTTAAAATTACAATATGGGATGAATAATATGGTGTGTTATTATAGCATTAGGTTATGTATTACTTACTGTCCTGTCAATGCTAACTTGATTTGCGATGATTACACAGAGCATAAATAATTTAGCTCTTTTCACCATTATAAACAGCACTTGATAAGCAAAGAATCACTGTCATAATTGGGGTTAAAGATGTGAACAAACAACACAATCTCTTGGCAATTCGTAACTATTTTACGTTTTGGCAAATTGGTGTCGAGTTAGTATGACTTTGTACAATATCATTTGTTTGGTTTTGTAAGATCTGCTAATTAGGTTAGGAGTGGGGATAGGGGAGTACCTTCATACTTAATTTTTTTTCTAAAAATCGTAAAATTCATACAAAATCGGCACCTTGTAAAGTAGTAACATTTTCAGTAGTAACAAATTTGTGAGTTTTGACTGGCAAAAAAAAATTGCTGTAGCATATACCTTTTTTGACTTCTAAATCCCAGAACACACCAAGCCGACGGTCGGTGTCGGGCAGTTTTTGTTCGTCGGCCGACTAAGTTTTCTCAGTGTGTTCCGCACCGTCGGATGAAGTTGGCCCTCGTCAGCTTTCAGCCGATTCAACATGTTGAATCGGCTTCGGAGCTTGTCGGTCAGTCGGGCCATCTGATCGTTCTGATTGGGTGTTCAGCTACTGCCACCTGCTGGTACGGATAGGCATTTCTTCTTATGCAGGCACAGAACAGATGTGCTACTTGGCCGTCGGGTGCCAAGTGTCGGTTTGGTGTGTCAGGGCAACTTTGGACCTAGACGCTGCCAACGCGAGCCAACCCCGCACTCTGCTTTTGTCGCCACTAGTTCGTTGGCGTCGGCTTGGTGTGTTTCGGGCTTAAGTAGGGATGCTAACAATTAATCGACGATTGATTTAATGGTCAATTAAGCAAGGTCATCGTTAAAATGCTAGTTTTGAGGTAGTTACGTGTTCTAAACTATCCATTTATTTTGAAACATAATTAACCAAGGGTTCAAAAAACCCTACAAACAAGTGATTTTACTGAACATTACATTGACATTGAAAAACACTGCACCATGAACTGCGACGCGATCAGATCCCGGAAGTCATATAGCTTTATCCAAGTATCATGTCACATCACTCCATGATCTATGAATTGTCTTATGTTTTATTTGGCTCATTCATGACCATCTGCTCTAAATAAAGATATGTGATCTACTATGGTTTACTAATGTTTTGCGAAGTTACAGAATGTGGCTCAAAAACATCATGTGTATACTGTTTACATGTGCTTTGGCGGCACTTTTTCATACAAATACTTGGTATAGTTTGGTCCCTAACTGAAAACAAAGCTTTGTTTTGTATACTTCACCTATTTTGTGTTAGTTAAGCAAAGTGGTTAAGTAATGTGATGATAGTGTCCTGCTTCAGATTTAAGAGGTTAAGTTTAATCGATTAATCGTTAATTTAAACAGCGATCGATTATGGGAATTTATGTAAATTGACATCCCTACTTGTAAGCAACATGTTAAAGGGCTGTTCACAGCAAGAATAACTATAAAGATCTACATCAAAGTACGGCAGCAATCTGTTTATTATAAGCACAAGCTACAGTTACATCATCTACTGCTTTAAGTGCTCGAGCTCCTTAAATTTCGGTGGCTTCTGATTGGCTGTTCTTTTTTTATTATTATTGTTCATCAGCTGGAAATAATTGTTCTGAAAGTGATTCCAATGATATAGTTTCTCCATGTCATTATTGTTATAGTTGTGTTGTGGACTACCCTATTCTCATAGAATTAGAACAATAATTAAAACTTTATAGTTATTGTTACAGTTATAGTTATCATTCTTGGTGTGAACGGCCCTTAAAAATACTAAAAACACTGTAGCAACTGCATAACAATGTGCTAAAACCATCCAGGCCACACTAGCAGCTGCAAAACAACGCACTAAATTAAACCACAACACTTTACCAACTTCTGAACAACACATTTAAACAACCAGAAAAATCCTTAGCAACCACTTACCAATGTGCTAAAACCACCTAGAACATGCTAGTTTTATAACCGAGTTTTCCAAGTGTTGAAATGTCGTTTTAGGTCTCTGTTTTCTTAACAGACAAGACCTATTAAGACTACACGACATGGTCGACATGCTTTAGATGTTTTTAAGAACTCAAACCAACACTTTCAGATGTAAGTCATAGTTCAGGATGACAGCAACTTGAATCTTTACATGCAGTCCCAAGCTCTCTAAAGCGCTATTATTTCCTGACGAATGACAGAGTGGGTCTGGCAGCTAGTGAAGAAAAGAAAGAAAAGTCCTGCTTCTCAAAACTATCAAACGACTCTTTATACTCCATCAACATGATGACAAATCTAAGCAATACCGTCTGAGAGACCTGCACAAAGACTCATTGTGGTCTTGATGTTGGAACTGTAAAACGGCGAATGTACGTGTGAACTCTAACACCCACACCAGAGAACATTCTCCCTCTGCTCGTTCTTGCTGAGTTCCTCTCAATGGGTGCATTTAATGCTTGAACAAATGGAAGGGTTTTTTTGTCCGGCAGTACACCTTAAGTCTCTTTGCTGCGGTGTTTGACACTTTTTTTTTAATGTTTTTTTTTCTCTCTCTCAGTTGACAACCAACGTACGATTGAATTCATCTTCTGTTTGGCTGAAAAAAAAAAAAAATGTTTATTAAAAGATCAGAGAGACCATTTGTTGAGTTTGTTTTGGGAGCATACAGTTGTTTTAACTGTTAGCTTAGCCTGTTAACAGCCTAACAGCCTGTTAGCTTAGCTGTTTTTTCGTAACCATTAATAATATTTGTCACAACAAACTGAAGCTTTAGTTATCACAGAAAGGATAAAATTATTATTTTCAGCATAGAAACATTACCCAGCTACATTGAAAGAATCTATTATTTGTCTGAATATTCAGCCAACTATTTTCTATTTATATTTTCTTCAATATCATTTTTTTAAAATGTGAAGATTGTCCGTTTTCTTGTGTAGGATTCTCACTCTTGTCTCTTTCAGAGTTAGATTAGCATGGTACATTTGCATCAACAGATATGACAAGTGCCACCTGATACTAGAAATAAAAAGTTCTCTTATGAAACTCTAGATTGCGCAGACTGACAGGTCCTTAACTCAAGTTGCTTGCATTCTCTATAGGGCACAGCTGATTGTTTCTGCTATATCAGTAGCCAGTGAGCTCGATACTTGGTCAGCATTTGCTGTAGCAATTGCAGCGTGCTTTCAGAAACCCTCCACCTTCCCCAGCTCCACCTGTATAGACCTGCTATGGTAATTCATGTATGCTATATTGTACAGCAGCAGCATGTCTTACTTGCTAACAGCAGAGTGTATGTATTGACAATAGCAAGTCCCATAGTTGCTCTGCAGCATCAGCAGCGAAGCAGATCTATTCTGCCAATACCAAACATATTATATACATTTCATATCCATCCAAACACTCCAAGAGTTGTCATGAAAGAAAATAACTTATTTTCAATGCCGCAAGCTCAACACAAGCTAGAACCATTTTTACCAAATTCTTTGTTGTTTTTAACAATAGTAAACCACAGTTAAAATGGCTTTGTCACCAGAAACTAGCGCAAAATAGAAGAAAATATTATATAATATATAATAGTTTTAGTGTGGAAGGTTAAAGGTCCCGTTCTTCGTGATCCCATGTTTCAAACTTTAGTTAGTGTGTAATGTTGTTGTTAGAGTATAAATAAAATCTGTAAAATTTTAAAGCTCAAAGTTCAATGCCAAGCGAGATATTTTATTTAACAGAAGTCGCCTACATCGAACGGCCAGTTTGGACTACATCCCTCTACTTCCTTCTTTAATGACGTCACTAAAACAGTTTTTTGACTAACCTCCGCCCACAGGAATACACAAGAGTTGCGTTTGTAGAGTGTGTTTGTCGCCATGTCGTCGAAACGCTGTTATTTTCATCCCGCAGTCCAATCACCGGGTCTGATTCCGGCTCAAATTGATAGGGTAAAATTAAAGACATGTTTACAATAACACTGAGCGCGTGCATCTCCACGTTATGGTAAGAGGCGTGACCTTTCCGGGCAAGGTTTGCTAAGCTGCTGTCGAATCACAACACAGGAACCGCTGGCACAATCAGAACTCGTTACGTATTTCTGAAGGAGGGACTTCATAGAACAAGGAAGTCATCAGCCCGTTTTTATGACAGTGGAAACAGCGGTATACAGATAAGTAAATTATGTGAAAAATACTGTTTTTTTTTTTACACGCGAAACATGAACACATGTTATATTGCACACTATAAACACAATCAAAGCTTAAAAAAAAACATGAAAAACGGGACCTTTAATATAAGTATGTCAGTTGGCTACATTTAAGAGATCTGTTGAAATTATCTGTGAACTTTCAGTACATACACGGACGAAGATTAAAGAAACCTTAAAGGTGAAGTGCGTTATTAATTTTTTTCAAAAATATGCAGAAGTAAGCCCATAGTAGGCTGCTTTTGCTGAAATATAAACACTGTTGCACAAAACATTGCTCTGTTTGTTTGAGAATCCTGCCTATGCCTAAATATACAGAAGATGGCAGGGATGTTTGGGAGACTTGTTTGGAAAATTTAGTGACACTACTGCTAGCTCAAAAATGACACACTTAGCACCTGTAATGGGTTAATTTTTGATCCTGTTATAAATTATTCCCACTGTCTTCACTTTCAGAATAACATCAGACTTGGATTGGCATTATCTCACATCTGTGTCTGTGGATTCACCCGATTAAAACCATTGAACCGTCGCCCGCCGATTTTATCTATCCAAACATAGCACGTTTCACCCAGGCTTTCTCTTTCTCAGAGGTTATCGGCTTCGCGTGCCAGCAGCCAAGAGAGCCCAGGTGTTCGTGCGGCCTGTGGCTTGTGTGTCTATGTGTGTGCGTTTGTTTGCGCCAGCGGTGTCTGTTACCATCTCTCTGGACACTGCTGAAATGACGCCGCTGGCACGCTCTACGATTCTGGCTCTTGACTAGAGACTCCTCGGAGAGCGAGGGAGAAGGAGAGACACAGACAGAGATACCCACTGTTAGCAAACAGAATGGCTTGCCTTATTGTGCTCGTAGATGCCGCTGGTGGACGCAAGGCCGACGTGTAATTAATAAGCTAAACACTTGCAGGCTAGGAACAACAGCACAAAGACAACGTTCATCCATGCTAGCTAGAAGAGACATAAAGCTAAAGTTACAGTAAAGGCCTGTTCACACTAAGAATGCTAACTATAAAGATAACTGTATTAGCATCCACACCAATGGACAATAAAGTGGACGCAAGGCCAACGTGTAATTAATAAGCTAAACACTTGCAGGCTAGGAACAGTAACACAAAGACAACGTTCATCCTTGCTAGCGAGAAGAGACATAAAGCTAAAGTTACAGTTAGGCTGTGTGTCCACCCAAAGCGTTTTTAGCCAGCTGAAAACGCTAGGCGCTCTGCTTAAAACGCCCGTCTGTGAGCGCTTGAGAGCGCTTCAGCGCTTTTCCGTTGAGACGCTTTGTTGCTATGATACGGAATATCCGCGGCACTGTTACTGATTTTGCAGGTAATTTGTTTCAGACTAAAAATGTTCACACAATGTGGAATTACTTGCTATGTATGTTCGGAGACCAGCAATATTAATTTCTCATCCATTTTGTTTCTGTTAATTGATGTCGCTGTACAGCAAGAGTGTGACAGTTGGTCGGAGTTGTATTTGTCCCGCCCCTCCTCCACTCTGATTGGACGGCTGGCTAAAAAGTGACAGTGATGAGCGCAGCGTTTTACTCAAAGTTGAACTTTCTTCAACTCGAGGCGACTAGTAAAAAACGCCCAGCTCTCAGCGCTTGAGCGTGAAAAAGACGCTCAGTGCCTCGTTACACTCTCGGCGTTTAAAAAACGCGGCGTTCCCATTGAAAACAATTGAAAAAGTACGCTAGCAGCTGGAAAAAACGCTCTGGTGGACACATGGCCTTAATATGGCCTGTTCACACCAAGAATTCTAACTTGAAAGATATATGATATATATGATATAAGATATGCTATACTAGCATCCACACAACCCACAATAAAGTTTTGTTTATTATATGTGCAGTTATACTGCTGCAGTTATGGCGTCTGCCACTTTAAATGCTCGAGCTATTTAAAATTGGTGGTTTCTGATTGGCTGTCAATGTTTTTATCATTCATCAATTGGAAAAAAATCATTCTGAAAGTGATTCCAACGATATTGTTCCTTTTATATCGTTATCATTATAGTTATGTTGTGGACTTCCCATGTCTTAATGAATTAGAAGGCTTATTAAAACTTCATTGTTATAGTAATTGTTATAGTTTTTGTCCTTGATGTGAATGGCTCTTTATTTTGTATCTTTATTTTATTTAGTGCTTTAATGCTTATCTCTAACACCAAGTGTTAAAGTAAATTCATCCCACACGTTTGCGTTTTGCCACTTTCTTCAGATAATGTGTGACCAAAATACTAGTTTGGGTTTCTTTTTATCTTTTTTAACCCACTTAGGGTTTGCGCCAATATTAAAATTCTGGCCGATGATTATGTTCATGTTGTGAGTGATAAATGGGTGATATTAAAAGTTATAATTTTTGACTGAATGACAACAAAATATTATATTGTAAGTTAAATCAATTGTTTTAAATTCTACAAGGGAAACAGAACTCAGCCAATATTAACCAATACTGGTAGGTTAAATTTAAAAATCTCTTCAAATTTAAACAATAGTACTGATATACCATTCATTCCTAAGCAACAGTGATAATTTTAAATATTTAACATTTGTTTTCCCATACCATTGTAATTTGGAAACTGTCATCTCGGTTAGAGTGAACATATTGTTGTGAAAAAGTTTCTTGTTTGGTGGTTCGGATTATTTGGTCATTGAATGTAGAGAGCAGATTCACACATTTGCTCATAACTTCCCAGTTCTGGATGTTTTTCACCTGTTTTTGCAGAACTGGAGGTCTCCAGAGAGGCCGTGGTTGGGTGTGGAGCGTCCCTGCTCTTGGTTTCATACGTCCGGGGCGGATGTGGCTTGTTCCTTTAGAGAACAAGCTGAACCAGTGACACTAACCACAACTAGCTGAGCGCAATAGATCTTCTCTGCCACCATACAAGCTAATCACAATGGGGACTTCCTGTTTTGTATTTGAAAGAAGACATTCTGGATTTTGAAATAAATTGTTTAGCGTGTTTAGAAATGATTAAAGATAGTATTTTAGTCAGTTAGCTTATGGACCATTTTTTGGAGATGTCTTTAGAAACTTTTTCCCCATAATTGTGAGTACATCACAAACACAGTTCAATCCAGGACAGTTGCTAGCGGAGCGAAAGGGGTTGAAGATTCTAGGCGCCCTGGCCTTAGGGGGGCCCCGGATACCCCAGCTATGGCCCTGCTTCTATCTGATGTACAAACTGATAGATTGATTTTGTGTCCGTTTCCTCATTGGGATCCACTTTGGCAATTCATGGCAATGAACAAATAGCACTTAAGAGCAAGACTCACACACAAACTTGTCTTGTCTGTGTGTGTGGTCCCGGAGGGTCTGGTTTTGAGTTTCATCTGTCGTTTTTGATGCTGTTGTGCAGTGTCATGAAGCAGTACGTTGCTGATAAAAAGAGCACACGTCTTTTTTCTCTGTTGTCTCCATGTGTGTGTAACTAATTGTCTGTCAGTCACATTGTTGGAGTCTTCAGCTATTGTGTAGTCAGAAATGTGATAGTGATAGTTATTGCATGGTACTGAAAGACCTATTGTGTTGGACTTTTCTCCTGTGGGGCAATGATCCAATTCAGAGAGATGGCCAGCTAACAGTGGAACTTAATTAAGGGCCCAAAATGTAAAATAAAGGTTTGTCTGGTTACTGTTTTAGTAATCCCTATGTAAAAAGTGAAATAAATAAATAAATGCTTTCTGCACTCTAAACCAGTGGTTCCCAAAGTGGGGGTTGTGACCCCCCGGGGGACAGTGAGGGAGGGGTCGCAAGATGATTTCCAGAAAAAAAAAAAAATAATGTTTTAAACGATTAGAAATAGCATATTTTATCAATAATTGTAACAAAATACTAAAAATAGTAGGTAAATTAAAAACCATGCAAATAAAAAAAGCCATCAACCTTTGGATTTTCCTTCCCCTCGACCGTGACTCCTGAGGTGATTACGACAGATTAACGACATATTAGCAACAGCATCAGATGCAGCAGGTCAATATACAGCACCATGTTAAACATTCAGACACATAGGTAATTCTTTAGGCTTTAAGCTTTGGATATTATTTTTGTTGAAATGAAACGTTAGTTAATATCAACCAAAAAAGACAATGCAGGGAGGCCAGCGTAGGATAGCGGAGAAGCACCACCGTCATGCCTTCGCAGTACATAATATGCAGCACGCGCTATTGTTTTCACATATGCGGCGTTTGCAGTGCGCAACTGATCCATGGCTGTATATCACAAACACGACATTTACTTATTTTTCTTTCAAATCCAAGAAGTTGTTACTGAACATGACGTGTCAGCAATTGCGATTCTCTTTGAATAGCTACACTATATTTGATAATGTCGCGTTTAAATGCACTACATTTAAAAGTTTTATTCATTTCATTACTTTATATTAATATAAAGTAATACTTTAGACTTATATATTATGTTGCTCACGCAAGTGGCAAAACATTTAAACATAAGCTTTATGTTAAAATCACAAACATTTTAAATTAAAACTTAAAATAGACAAAAACAGGTGACTCTCGTCTTTCCTTTTAAATCTTTTTTACAAGAAATCCCTCAGGTCATAAGTACTTGTTTTTCCACCTTCACGAAGAGACGAGTGCTATCATTTATATTTCCTTTTTCAACTAAATGCCTGGTAAGGTGTCATTTTCCTTGCTTTACCTGAGGCAAAAAAAGCCATGTGTAACTGTGTTACAGAGACTTTAAATTATATGCATCTATGGTGAAATTACTAGTTTTTTTTTTGCGTCAATACATGTTTATTTCAATGCGAACAATGCGCTATCGTTTTAATTCAGCGCTGTGCAGCACAGCAAAAATAGACTCGACGCGGAAACGATCGCTGCACTGCTGCAGATGCACCGCTCTTGGAACGCCCTGCCGGACCGCATCAGCATGCAGTGTGAATGCTCTAATCCGTTAATATGGGCACAGAACAAAAATAAAGGTGCGTGTGCGCCATTGCGCACAACGTTTGTATAGCCTACTTTAACCTCTTCCGAAAATAATTAATTGGTTTGAGAAGGACAAACTTAAATTAAACAAATTAGTTTTACTTTACTTTTATGAGTATTCTTTCAAGTTCACAGAACTGATATATTTTCAGTAAACTGAACTGTTTCATTGTTTTGAGTTTTATGAACTTATTTTTTTTAATTTAGACGAATTTCTATTTCCCAGCGTGCTTTTCCCATGGCACTCGAAAGGGAGAGTAAATGCTAAAATTAAGTGTTATATAATGTTTTTTTTGTGCAAGATTATTGTTAAGTGGGAGATTTAATAGTTTTATGATGCTAATTTAGAAGAGTTTCTGTTAATGTGTGTTTTTGGAGAGTTATCATCATGGTGACAAGCGGTGTATGCGGCTTGGTTTGAGAGCATTCAGCAAGTGCTCTACCACGCTATTGTTAACATGCTAGCGAATTAGCAAGTTAGCATTTTTTGAAATGGTTTACCATCATCCAAACCTTTTCTTTATTTGCAAATCAGGCCTACAACAGCGACGTGGGGTAATTTTGGCCTGTTTCTCTGTCCAGAACTGTTTCAGCTCATGTATTTTTGGGATGTGTTGCTTGAAACGGCCATTCCGGATCACCACACAGCATTACTGAGCTCACTTCTTGGACTTTGCTTTTCTACCAAATACGAACCTACCTACATATCTAAAAGATCCTCCTTCATGCCCCTTGTGCCAGAATCCATTATCACTGAAGCATATTTTGATGGATTGTGATAGTTTGAAATCTGTTAGAATTTTAATAAAAATAAAGTCTCTTTATATACATTATACAGTATGTGCAATGTGGCCTGGACTTGTTAACATGAGATTCACCTTTATTTAAACAGCAATCATCTATGATTTGTCCTCATTTAAAAATTAAATGTGTGTGAGTCACATCCATTTGAAAGCTTCAGTAAAACCCTTCCTGCTTGGCAGAAATCGCCTAGAACAGAGATTATACACACACAGCACTGTAGATTCACGCTCCGTAGAAGTGCCCTCGGTGTGTGTTTTCTGGCGTGAGAGAGACAAACACACACTGCTCTGAGGGAAATGTGTCTCACTGAAGCGCAAAAGAGAGAGACAGCTCTCCTGAGTGCTTTTTCCTCTCTCGCTCCTACATTTCTTGCTGTTTTTATCTCGTTGAAAGACACACTCATTGTCTGCTTGATGATTGTTGTGTTTTCCGTGCAGGGTCTTTTAGCCCGGAGGAGTATGTGACTGAAAACACCCATCTGTGTGTGTGTGTTTGAGATTGAGTGTTTACAAGGGTGTATGCTAAGCCTGTGTCAAGCACAGCTGTTTTCCCACTCTATGTAGTGGCACATGTTGAAGAATTTCTCTCTCTCTTCCCCCCTTCCTCTCAGCTAATCATTGTTTTTGCATCTGACAGTAATAAAAAAGTTCAACAAAGTTCAAGAAAAGAAATTACGCAACTACTGATATGTCTAACATGACATTATGGACGATATCAGCCAAACAATTAAACGTGATGATGTGATTTTGATGCCATAATCTAGTGTCTTAAATATGCACTTCTGTAGTGATGGGGAAAGTATATTGAGAATATTATATAGTAAGGCAGTATATACAAATCCCTTTATCATGTTCTGTTTACTTTTGTTATATTTATGTTAATTATCCTAAAACTTTGGGTTGGATCTTGAATTCCTAATGTGTTTCTGTAACAGAGAAGGTCCCAAAAACCACCGCAACCTAGTCCACTTTGGTAGCACTGAAGGGATTGTGGGTAATATTATCCATCGGAAATAGTATGCCACCCAAGTAAGTTTGGCATACTATTTCAACTGTTAAAAAAAATATGATTTTTGGCATGCTATTTTCAATATCAAATACTGTTTTGTATGGACAGCATGCGAAATTTTAAATTGGGTTTAGCGAATATCAGTACAGATGATGTCACCGCATCCCAGAATGCCTTGCCTTGTCTAATCTCATTTCTTCTCATTTTCTTATCAGAAAAAGTCAATAGAAAACCACCGACAATGCATTCACGGGTGCATACTTTGAAAATCGTGCACCATCCAAGCAATGTTGGTGTACTTTTTCTAATGTGTTATGATTTGGGACTCCAATTCCAGTAGTGCAAATGATTTATTATTCTTACAATGCAAATTAGGGCTCAATACGGAATAGAATATTGGAATAGTAGTACTATAAAAAGTTGGTGTGTGTATATATAGTAAGTAGCATGCTGTTATTCAAATTAAGCCTAGATTTAAACTTCGTATCAGTACTGATGGCTTCACTGCATCCCGTAATGCCTTGCATAGGCCTTCATGTTATTCGATTCTGTCTTGCAAAACAATCCCTCTGCGGTAGATGAGTATGTCCAGTGTGTATGTGAAACAGATCAGGGTTTGTTTGTAAATTCATGTCAAATTAAGTCGAATTAAGGCATGATTAAGGTCTAATTTAGCTCTAAATTGTGTTTGTTTGTTAAACACACCCAACCAGCCGATTGAGTTGGTGTTCATGACGTGATCATGCTGAACGGAGACCAATTTCACAGCTTGTTTTTGTCTTCTCTTCATAGTCATCCCTCAGCTCTATTTCGGCTAGTGCTGATGTGCTTCATTGAGCCATTTTGGTCGTTTCCCCCATGACCATTGTGTTATTTGTGTCATGTGACTCACAAAATGGTCTAAATTCTTTGTTAGCATGTGACCTTAAATGATGTGGATTTGTGAATGGCACGTACATCCTTTACAGTTTGGTGTTCCCTCAGCGGGGTGTTAGTTTACAGGATGTGCTCTTAATATTTGCTGTTCTATTTAGGTTGCGGCCAGCCATTGTTCTACAGCGCCATCATGTCTTATGCTTTATGAAGAAGAGAAAGAGAGCAGAAAGATGATCCAATACTTTCAAATCAAATTATTGGAAATTACATGGCTAACACCCTTCTCATTGCTGCAGTTTGTGTCCTTGTCTCCTCTCCCTTCATCTCATCTTGTCTCCTCTCATCTCGTCCTTCCCTCCATCTCCTTTTCTCTTCGCTCTTCTAGACTCGTCTTGTCTCTGCTTATCTATCTCCAATACGCTCATATTGTCTCCTCTCTGCTTATCTCTTTTCCCCTCCATTCATTCTCATTTCGTCCTGTATCCTCTTGTCTCATCTGCTTTCATCTCATCTTGTTTCTACTCCTCGTCTCCTCTCTTTTCTTCTCTCTTTTCATTTTATCTTGTTTCCTCTCTTATAGTTTTGTCTCTTCTCATCTCACCTTGTCTCCTCTCATCTCCTCTCCTTTTATATCATCTCATCTTATCTGGTTTCTTCTCCACTTGTCTCCTCATCTAATCTCTTCTTGTCTGCTCTTTCCTCTTCTCTGCTTTTATCTTATCTTGTTGGCCTCTATTAGTCCTGTATATACTTCTCATTTCACATCACCTTGTTTCCTCTCCACTCTTTTCATATTATTTCATCTCATCTGGTTTCCTCTCCGTTCATCTCCTCTCCTCTCCTCTCCTCTCCTCTCCTCTCCTCTCCTCTCCTCTCCTCTCCTCTCCTCTCCTCTCCTCTCCTCTCCTCTCCTCTCATCTCATCTCGCCTCAGCTAGTTTCCCCTCCTTTCATCACATCTCATCTCATCTCATCTCAATTCTCCTCATCAGATCTCATATCATCTCATCTCTCCTCATCTCATCTATCCTCATTTCAATTCTCCTCATCTCATTTCATCTCATCTCATCTCATCTCATCTCTCCTCATCTCAATTCTCCTCATCTCATCTCCTCTCAGTTCTCCTCATTTCATCTCATCTCAATTCTCCTCACCTCATTTCAATTCTCCTCACCTCATCTCAATTCTCCTCATCTCATCTCTCCTCATCTCATCTCTCCTCATCTCATCTCCTCTCAATTCTCCTCATTTCATCTCATCTCAATTCTCCTCTCCTCATCTCATCTCTCCTCATCTCATCTCCTCTGATTTCTCATCATCTCATTTCATCTCATCTCATCTCTCCTCATCTCAATTCTCCTCATCTCATCTCCTCTCAATTCTCCTCATCTCATCTCCTCTGAATTCTCCTCATTTCATCTCATCTCAATTCTCCTCACCTCATCTCAATTCTCCTCATCTCAATTCTCCTCTCAATTCTCTTCATCTCATCTCCTCTCAATTCTCCTCATCTCCTCTGATTTCTCCCCATCTCAATTATCCTCATCTCATCTCTCCTCATCTCAATTCTCCTCATCTCATCTCTCCTCATCTCAATTCTCCTCTCAATTCTCCTCATCTCATTTCATCTCATCTCCTCTCAATTCTCCTCATCTCCTCTCAATTCTCATCATCTCATCTCCCCTCATCTCAATTCTCCTCTCAATTCTCCTCAACTCATCTCAATTCTCCTCATCTCATTTCATCTCATCTCAGTTCTCCTCATCTCAATTCTCCTCTAAATTCTCCTCATCTCCTCTCCTCTCAATTATCCTCATCTCATCTCAATTCTCCTCTCAATTCTCCTCAACTCATCTCAATTATCCTCATCTCATCTCATTTCATCTCATCTCAGTTCTCCTCATCTCAATTCTCCTCTAAATTCTCCTCATCTCCTCTCCTCTCAATTATCCTCATCTCATCTCCTCTCAATTCTCATCTCATCTCATTTCTCCTCATCTCAATTCTCCTCATCTTATCTCTCCTCATCTCAATTCTCCTCTCAGTTCTCCTCAACTCATTTCCTCTCAATTCTCCTCAACTCAACTCATCTCAATTCTCCTCATCCCACCTGTATTTCTGTCCTCTCCCTTCATCTTTATAAACTCATCTCAACTGATCACCTAAATTCCTTTCCTCTGCATCACCTCTCAACTCTTCTCATCTCAGCTCTTCTCTTCTCAACTCATCTCAACTCTTTTCAACTCTTCTCACTTCACCTGGATCCCTCTCCTTTCATTTTGTATCATCTCCTCTCATCTCAACTCACCTCACCTCACCCAGATTCCTGTCATTTCATCTTCTCTAATCTCATCTTGTCTTTTCTCCTTTCATATCACCTCATCTTGTTTCCTTACCTCATGTTCTTACATCTTTTGTCTCGACTCATCTTGTCTAGGGTTGCAAAGGGGTGGAAAGTTTCCGGTAAATTTCCGGAAACTTTCCATGGAAACTTAACCTGGGGAATTTTGGAAATATTCCAATTTGGAAACTTAACAGGAATTTACGGGAATTTATGGGAATTAATTGGAAATTTAGGGAAATGTATATATAAATTTATAAGATTTATATAAAATGTATCATATACAAACATAAATATAAACATTTTGTTTGGTCATAGCATGAAATAACATTTATTTTTCGCATTTAATTAATTCTAATTCAGTAAATATGTAAAATAAATATATTTTTTATTGCAGCAATTGTTATTTATTTCAGTATCACAAGATCCTTCAGAAATCATTCTAATATGCTGATTTGATGCTCAGTTATTATCAATGTTGGAAACAGTTGTGCTGTTTAATATTTTTTTTGGAACTTGTAATACTTTTTTCAGGATTCATTGATAAATAAAAAGTAAAAAACCCCAGCATTGATTCAAAATAGAAATCTTTTCTAACAATATCACTTTAATATCACTTATTATCAATTTCACACATCCTTTCTGAATAAAAGTATTAATTTCTTTAAAAAAAAAAAAGGAAAAAATTACTTACCCCCAAATTTTGAATGGTAGTGTATATTGTTACAAAAGATTTCTATTTCAAATAAATGCTGTTCTTTACATTTTTGTTCATTAAAGAATCCTGAAAAAAGTACCACAGGTTAAAAAAATATATTAAGCAGAACAACTGTTTCCAACATTGATAATTGAGTATCAAATTAACATATTAGAATGACTTCTGAAGGATCATGTGACACTGAAAATTCAGCTTTGCATCACAGAAATAATTAATATTTTAATGAATATTAAAATAGAAAAACATTATTTTAAATTGTGGTTATATTTCACAATATTACTGTTTTTTTTTTTTTTTGTATTTTTGATCAAATGTGCATGGACTGGGGGAATGCACGGTGCATGCAGGGGGTGTGGCCTCAACAGCCCTGCAGTAAGTAGTGTTCTGTGTGAATGTGATTGAGGAATGTGCAGTGTAAAAATTAAACTGAAATTGCATTCAATCTAGTTGTTTTAACCAAAATTATGCTGCAAGATGTTTTTTTCAACTACATTTAAGTACCCTGTTATAGGCTAACCTACAATTTTGCAAATTCCCAATTTATTCCCATTAATTCCCATATATTCCCGTTAATTTCCATGGAAAGTTTCTAGCTTTGAAAATTCCTGGAATTTTGCAACCCTAATCCTGTCTCATCTCGCCTCTCGTCTCCTCTTCTCTCCTCAAGCTTCTGACATCCGGGTCTATGGATCCTGTTAATCTCCTCAAGGATTTTAGAGCTAATACAGACAGGAGAATATTATCAGTGGCAAAATGTCAGGGTCACATTTAAGTCGAATGCTAGAATCATGTGACTTCAAGCTAAATTACAAAAGTCTCTGTGGTTCTTTCTGTTATGATATTATGATTTAATGACCTCAAATAGCTGTAAAATATGAATAGCTGTTTAAGCCTAAAACATTACAATGTTTCAATCACTTACATGCAGACCTGACAAATGGCATCACCGCAGGATGACGTCATATACTCAGCCTTGCGCTTGATATTCTACATTGGTTAGCAGTTTAAACTCTGTAACTTGAGTCACTGAGATTTCTTATCTCCATTATGCCCATGAGCATGGCACTTTACTTCTGGGACCACCCGAGCGATTGTACTGTCAGATAAAAGTGACCGTGAAAGTGTACTTGGATCAGGGTTTGTCTCCAGAAAGAGACACATTTGCTTGCACAGTAGATTATGTGTGCCTACTTCTCTGCTGCACCTCATGTCCCTAAAGATTTGTTACTTTTGAATGTGCATATAGTGCATTCATGCTCCAAGGTTCTTTCATGACATATTTGTTGACTAAATCCATATCAGTAGTTTCACAGAAGGAAGGAGATTTAGGAATTTGATGGCTAGACAGAAATTGTGACAGAGAGAAAGGAAAAAGCGAGGTTTGATTGCGTTTGTTTGCCCCTAAAGGGAAGTTAGAAGTGAAAGTTCAAAGTACAAAGCTGTGCCATTGTTATTTAAAAGCTGATGAGTCTTCATTCTAACCCTTTTTATGATCTTTTATATATATATATATATATATATGAAATACCATGTGCAAACAGTGCAGATTGTAGTTGAACAAAAGGCAGCTGTCAGATAGGAGTCAAAATCTGCTAAGGGGTAATAATGGAACAGCATTTATTATTTACAATAGGATCTGTATTTTCATGGGTTTAAATAAAAGATTTTTGTTATAAGAGACAATAAAAAAAAAAACTGTGCGTCAGAACACTCCTTTTCTGGTTAAAAAAAAAAAACAAAACTTCATTTTCAAAAGTCAACGAATTTGCGACAAGCCAAACATGTCAGTCTCTGAGTAACATCAAAGTCATTTCACTCGGCGGCCATCTTTGAAACGCCTCTCGGGCATCCTGGGCATCATGCAATCTCTTTGAATGGGGAAACATCAAACTCTCCAAAACTGTTCGCCAACCTTATGATTAAATTTCATATTTGAAATCACTAATGAAATCTAACAACAACCGGCTCATAAATTTAGTTTCTAAACGCTCGAATCATGACAAAAAAACTGTATTTTTCAGACTGGATCAAGCTAATGCACATGCGCAGACTTAAATGCGCGTCTCTTCGGAGGCGCGTGTCTGACTGTTTCTATAGAAACCGGTGATTCTAACGGCCGCTGAAGTGACGCGATGACTTTACCAGTCGGCGATTGGCTCTTATTTAGAAGGCGGGACTTATTCCGCCATATTGCGCATTACACTTTCTCCCATTCAAAACAATACGAGTGACATGTCTTGTGTTATTCTATAGTCTTTGGTAACATGCAATTTTTTTAACCCACAAAATAAACCTCATTCCATAAAATAAGTATAATAAACTACGCAAAAAGAATTTAGAATGTCTCTAGCACGTTTTATAATTACCCAAAAATCCAACATAGTTCACCCCTTATGCACGTTATCATGTCCGTCAAAAACTTGAAATATTGAAATATTAAAACTAAAAACACAAACGCACTCATGAGCATCAATCACTTCATTGAATGAATACTTGCCGGCCAGGAAATAAATAATTATTACCTTACGATCCATTTGTTTTCAAATCCACATTTGAATATCATGACATCAATGTCTGTCAAAAAATAACGTGCACAATACACGGTTGTATTTACGAGAAGAGGTCTAGGGAGTACAGGCATTTCCTGGAAAATCCACACTATCGGATGTTTTGACTACGTCATCGCTTTCCGAGAAGAAAATGGCTGCCTGAGTGGCTTCAACATGCTGTCTGTTAGAAACAAAAACATGCATAATACATAAAGCATGTCCATGAGTATAAATTTGTTCAGGGAACTGAGTGAAATACTTCACACTGCATGCTAAAGAGAATAAACACATTAATCCAATTGAAATACTTCGCCGGGTTAGTGAACATCGTTCAACATATGTTGGTTTTGACTGACATTTTTTCTGATTAATATTTTCAATAATTTACTATTCTTGACTGATCTTTTTTCCATAATTTTGGCAATAGATGAACTGTTAAATGAATGATCTTGAGATGAGCCCCTGTAATCGTCCAATTTGACTCTCATATGCTGATGTAATATATATTATAAACTTGACAGGTAAGTTTTATAAAATGTAGTTTGATAATATCATCTCAGTTTAAAAAACAAAGGCAATTATCAAAATTTGATAAAGCGTTGTTTAATTTTCCAATAAAAGATGATACATTTTTATGTTTTGTTACATTTAATTACCTCCTATATTATCGTTAACAACAGCTAGAAGTCCAATTTTTTTTTATCGTAAACACATTGCTTCAAAAACAGGAATGAAAAAACAAAACAAAACAAAAACTAAGGGTGCGTTCACACTTGTAGTTCGGTTCATTTGGTTCATTTGGTCCGGACCAAAGAAGAAAAAAAAACATTTAGTCCTGGTCCGGTTAGCGTTCACATTGGCAATTTTATCACCGAACCAAAAGATACCGAACCTTAAGGCATAGGGATACGTTCACAACGTGATTGGTCGGATTTTATGACATATTGCCTATTTTGAGACGGAACTTACAGAACATCCAAAACAGTGCTGTTTGCTGAGGTAAATGCGCTCGTTGTGTGTGCGTAGCCTGCATGTGATGGTATTTTGGCCAGCTGGGAACTCGTGAAGAGCTTATAAAATGTGTAAAGTAGTCAAAACAGCAGCGGGAATCCATCCGTCACACACACAAATGATCTGCTGCATGGAGACGCGCGTCTGATGCCTGTTATGGGCAAACTCACGACTATGACAAGAAAAACCGACATGCGTGAGGATTCTGGCCTTTTTAGGGTCTCGTCTTCCTGTTTTTGGTTCGGTTACATGTCTTTGGTCCGTGTTGCGTTCATATATCATTCGAACCGCACCAGAGTTCGTTTGAAAGCGGACCGAGACCCATCTTTTCAGCGGTCTCGGTCCGCTTGTTTGGTGCGCACCAGGGTTCGGATGGCAGCGTTCACATATGTTCAAATGAACCGCACTAACCGAGCAATCGCACCAGGGTTCGTTTTAGTCGAACCAAACATGACAAGTTCGAACGCACCCTAACTGTCGTAAAATTGACCTTAATCTCATCACCCTTAAAATTAGATGAAAGACTTTTACACAAAAATTACGAAACTTACGACTTTCTGTCTGACAAGGTTTTGTTTAATGTATTCTTATGTTTTAAGACTTGCAAACAGAAACTTATTTGAAGTAAATTTTGAAATGAACTACAGACTTCCTTGCTTTATTTTATCACTTTCTTTAGTTGATTTCACTGGTATAACTTTGTTTTAAAAGTTATAAAGTGGGTTGTTTATATAAAGTGCTTGCTCGATACAACCGGAAAAAGATTGTAGATTTCTCATAAAAAAGATAAACAACTATGATGTAACAACAGTTGTAAGATGCCAGTAAGTCCTGATATTATCAGCCTTAATTACTTAAAAAAAAAATGCATGCATTATCATGTATTATACATAGGTTAAGTGTGCGACTTAAGATTTTTTTTTTTTGTTTTGTGCATCGATTTCTTTCTCTCTCTCTCTCTCTCTCGCTCTCTCCTGCAGTGAAAAGCGACAACAGAACTTATTTGAAGATAGTTTGAATGCACTTGGCAAGATGTGGGTGTTTGGGCCTAGTGTTAATTTCACACTGTGTTAATTTGCCGTGTTAACTGGATTATTGATCTCTTTCGCCGGCTAAGTGCCCATGTGCCGAAAAAGCTTGTTGATTTTCAGTTGTCATCGTGTAGTATTCATTCTGAAGTTAGCAGTATATTTAGTTTATCATTTACATTAATAAACAAGATGTAATTACTATAAAAAAAATAACAAGATGTACTTATCATAAAAACAATCACACATTGGGCCCTTTTCATGAAACATAAGCAGAACAAATTTGTGTGCAAATCATTCATGAATCTCATTATTACATAAGTTTCGCATCTACTTTTATGCATAAATGGGAACATTTACATAGGAATGGTTTGATTCACAAATTACAAGCAAATTTGTTATGCTTGTGTTTCATGATTAAGGCCCATTGTCTCAATAAAACATCTATGCAAAACTTGATGACTTGGCTAACATAGGTTTGTTTTTTTGTTTGTTTTTACAAGTTCAAATGAGGCAACACTGCTTATTAGAGACGGCTTGAATGCTTTGAAATCACAATGTGGTTTTGGGGTTTAATTTAATTTAAGTTCATTTGAGAGTGGATTGTGTGATAATTGGATGGTATTGATCTTCCAGTCGAATGCCCGTGTGCTGAACAAGCTTGTTGATTTTCAGCTGTGATTTGTATAGTTTTGGGACTGTTGTGTGTTCATTATGTTGTTTTTTTTTCTCTTTTTCTCTGTGTCCAGACTTGCTGAACGGAGCACAGGAGAAATGCGAACTACCCTCGCTTGATGGGTTTCCGCACTGTGAAGGCAAATTGAAGGTAAGTGTTCCACGAAACTCAAACTTGCTGAGGAAAGCTTCTCGATCTGAACCTTGTTGGAGTTGCTCTTTCATGACTTTGGGTTGCTGCTGTCCCATGATGGCTTTCTTTATTTAGAAACCATTTTCATCCTGAATCCAGACAATCCAAAATTAAATGCTCTCTGTGGGACGTTCCGCTTACAAACATTAACAGCAAGATATTGATTTGTTTTGAGACATATTTGAAAGCTTTTAACTGCTATGGTGTTATTAATGAGCAGAGTACTACAAGAATCATGGGCTTTGAGAAAGGTTGGAAAAGAATTTTCTTTTGGATTTTTTTGGAAAATGTGGTTTACAGACTGTATGGCGAGATGTGGGTGTTTGGGCCTAATGTTAATTTCATACTGTGTTAATTTGCCGTGTTAACTGGATTATTGATATCTTTCTCCGGCTAAGTGCACATGTGCCGAAAAAGCTAACATTGCTTAGGTTTGTAATTTTTTTTCAACTTTCAGTTTTTTGTTGTTAATTTATAAATATGTTATTATTTATAATAATAAATTATTATGTTATATATATTATGTCTGCTGTGATTGGTCTACTGCTTACAGTGCGTGTCAGAAACCAAATGCCCATTACCATATCTGAATTTGAGCTCCGGATCTTCTTCAGCACAGTGATACGAGAAGTAATGACGGTGTCAGTTTTACCGTATCAATTCGAGATCAAGTCCTCATTCTTGGTAAATGAATGCAAGGTGGATTTTTTCTTTCGCAGTGCAGAAAAAAAGCGTCTGGCATTACGCAAATCTGATAACTCGTTTTGGCAGTTCAGAATCTATTCTTTCTTTTAGGAGACAATAGCTTTTGTTGTGCGATTTGACCTTTAAAGCTTTGCAGACCTTTTATATTCACAAACAACTATATTAAACATGATAACATGAAAGGATAGTATTTGAAAAAGCATAATAGGAACACTTTAATTTAATTGAAAATTGAATTGTACAGAAATAGATTGTGTTTTTAACGTTTTAAAATGTTTGTGTTCTCTCACATTATTTAACCTCATTCAGAGTCGAGTGTTACCATGTGAAAATGCTTTTTCCTTCCTGGAACGCCACTTTTCTTAATGACCTCACCTGATACTCAGAACGAGTCCCTCTGGGTTTTTTACAGCACGTTGATGTAGCAGCCAGACGGGGCCAATTACGTTGGATTTAACATCAAGCAGAGCACACTGAAGCTAGTCGGCCAATCACGTTGGCCTTTTCAGCCAGATCAGACCCTGAGCTTGGCTTCCGTCGCAATAATCACAGGTCCTAGAGCTCATGGAAATTCCTGAGATATGGAAATCCTCTTAAAATCATGTAGAATTAAAACAAAAATGTGGCTAAGTTGTTTGACCAAGTTGTTTGACTTTAGCCTGACTCTAGTTTGACTTTGAAGCTTAGAAGGTCTAAAAACAGTTTTGTTTATCCATTAAACCAAAGTGCAAATGAAAAACAAAACAAAAGAGGGTGATATCAGGATAATGTGTGTTTAAATGTTTAGTTTGAAAGTCAAAAGTCATCCCGAATCATTTGGTAAAACCGTATGTTAAACTCTTGTTCAATCAACTTTCTGTGATTAATGTGACTTATTTGGCTATTTATGCACCAAAACAAATGTAAATGTAAAGTATGCAATTTAAGCACAATACAATTGCTTATTTTTTTTTATTTTTTTGTACATAGAAAATGTTAAATGTTTCGTCATCTTGCGAATATGAGCTTTTTGACATCAAATGCTGATTAATTAAAAAACAAATGTTAACATGCAAATGTATGCAAATTAAATGCAATGTGATTACATATTTTCTACTTGCTTTTTTTACATAGACAATGTAAAATGTTTTCATACGAATCCAAGTTTTTTGTCATCACATGCTGTCTCATTAAAAACAAATGTAAATATGTAAACGTACAGTACAGTACAGTCCAAAAGTTTGGAACCACTAAGATTTTTAATGTTTTTAAAAGAAGTTTTGTCTGCTCACCAAGGCTACATTTATTTAATTAAAAATACAGTAAAAACAGTAATATTGTGAAATATTATTACAATTTAAAATAACTGTTTTCTATTTGAATATATTTCACAAAGTAATTTATTCCTGTGATGCAAAGCTGAATTTTCAGCATCGTTACTCCAGTCTTCAGTGTCACATGATCCTTCAGAAATCATTCTAATATGCTGATCTGCTGCTCAAGAAACATTTAATGTGTACAATTGTACAAAATATTTGTGTACAATATTTTTTTTCAGGATTATTTGATGAATAGAAAGTTCAAAAGAACAGTGTTTATCTGAAATCTAATCTTTTGTAACATTATAAATGTCTTTACTGCCACTTTTGATTGATTTAATGCATCCTTGCTGAATAAAAGTATTCATTTTTTTAAATTTCTTTTCAAAAAAATAAAAATAAAAATTCTTACTGACCCCAAACTTTTGAATGGTAGTGTATAATGCTACAGAAGCTTTGTATTTCAGATAAATGCTGTTCTTTTGAACTTTCTATTCATCAAGGAATCCTGAAAAAAAAAAAGTACACAACTGTTTTCAACATTGAAAATAATCATAAATGTTTATTGAGCAGCAAATCAGCATATTAGAATGATTTCTGAAGGATCATGTGACACTGAAGACTGGAGTAACGATGCTGAAAATTCAGCTTTGCATCACAGGAATAAATTACTTTGTCAAATATATTTAAGTAGTACACAGTTATTTTAAATTGTAATAATATTTCACAATATTACTGTTTTTTACTGTATTTTTAATTAAATAAATGTAGCCTTGGTGAGCAGACGAAACTTCTTTTAAAAACATTAAAAATCTTAGTGGTTCCAAACTTTTGGACTGTACTATATGTAAATTAAGCACAATACAATTGCTTATTTTCTATTTTTTTGTACGTAGACCATGTAAAATGTTTTGTCTTCATGCTAATCTGAGTTTTTTGTTCTCAAAAAAAAGATTTTTCAAGTGTGGACTCATTAAAAACATGTAAATATGCAAATTAAGCAGAATACAATCATGTATTTTCTACTTTTTTTTACATCGACAATGTAAAATATCAAGTGCTGACTCATTAATAATGCATAGATGCCATATTTTTCAGAATCCCAGATCGATAAGTGTGATCTGAACCACACACTGCGATCAATAAGTCCCTCTCTGTGCTAGAGTGTCACTGTGAGAAGAAATTAGATACAGGAAGAGGAAACCAATGTTTTTTTCTGAAGGTCAGGCTGATCTAAGAAGTTCAATAATATCCTGGAAAAACCCCAACTTTGACAGGAAATAAAACTGCGTACTTGACACACAGCTTCCTGCACAACTGCTTATCAGATCAACTGTGGATTTTGTATACATAGAAGTTTTTCAAAACCGCTAAATTTCCTCAAGACTCGGGTAACTTTGTTTTTGTTTTTATCTGATCTAACATACTCTTTTTTTCTTTTTCTTTTTCTTTTTTTTTCCTCATCTTCAGTGGATGAAGGACATGTGGCGTTCGGACCCCTGTTATGGCAACTATGGAGTGGATGGATCCACCTGTTCGTTCTTTATTTATCTGAGTGAGGTAAGACGTGATTTTTAATTTTTATATATGTAGATTTATTTATTTATGATATGGTACTTTGATATAAACCATGACACTAAATGGTTGTCATATTCATGTACCATAATATTTTGATAGTATTTTAAGATACTTGCCATCTTGAACATTCATGTGAATTTCATTAGATAGTGCTACACACAGAGTCGCCATGGTGACATGCATACATTTCCATATCTTTCCATGTCTCTTTCTCTCTTAGCAGATGTGTAATTTAAATATTGTTTAGGTAGTTAAACACCTGACTGATATGTAAATACCCAAGGCTATGGAAATGGAAATGGAATGTAGAGCAGCAGCGAGATGTCTGTTTCCACACTCGGTTTATGTCTGATCATTAGCTCGGACGCACGCTAACTCGCTGTTTCTGTGTGTGCTAGGTTGAAAACTGGTGCCCTCGCCTCCTGTGGAGGATCAAGAATATTGCTGATGAAATCGACAGGAATACACAGGTCAGTGTGTGTGTGTGTGTGTGTGTGTGTGTGTGTGTGTGTGTGTGTAAATACAAATTTATTTAAATTAATTAAATAAATAAATAAAAATAGAAAAATAAAATAAAATAAAAATAAATAAAATAAATTATTTAATAAAAATAAAATTATACATATATTTTTAAACATTTGTAAAAAAAAAAAAATTTCATAAATGATTTAATAAAAATAAAATTGTAAACATTTAAAATGTTCTTTTAAGGGTAGTGGTGTGATTAGTCTGTAGTGATTAAAATTCATATACAATATATATATATATATATATATTTATATTATTTTAAATATTTAATATTACTCTAGTTTGGGGATTAATAGTCTCCAGAATATGACAAAACTTTAAAAAAAAAGTACATTCATAAAAAATTAATTAAATAAACATTAAAAAAAATTAAATGCAATTTTTATTTTTAACTGTATCATTACAATTAAATTATAGTTTGGGGATAAAAATGCCTTCAGAATATGATGAAATGTTGATTAAAAACATCCAAAAAAATAAATTAAATTAAATTTATAAATGAATAAATTATTTAATAAAAATACATATATTTTAAACCTTTTTAAAATGTTTTACTTTAGGTGTAGTGACTTTAAAATACAATCCAGTACAATATAATGTCCATAAATACATCCATATAAATAATAAAAAAATTAAAAGTAAATTTAAATAAAAAAATGTATACGAAAAATAAAATTCAAAAACATATTTTGAAACATTTTTTAAAAGGGTTTTCTTTTAGGAGCAGTGGTTGGATTATTCTGTTGTCATTAAAATTAAATTATAGTTTTGTGATAAAATACTCTTCAGAATAAGAAAAATTGTTCATTAAATTTGTGTTTTAATAAATGTGTTTTAATAAATTATAGATTCAATGTTATATTTTAGGTGTAGTGGCTGAATTAGGCTGTCATCATTAAAGGGAACCTATTATGCCCATTTTTTTTTTTTCAAGTCCCAGGTGTCCCCCGAATGTGTCTGTGAAGTTTCATCTTAAAATACCTCACAGATCATTCATAAATCCATGTTGTAAATACCCATTTCTGACTACAATCAAGAACAGGCTGTTTTCGTGCATGTGCCTTTAAATGCAAATGAGTTGCTGTGCCCCGCCCACTCTCTTCGATCACAGTTCCTGCCTCAATCGGATTCTCTGCCAAATATTAACAAGACATCTGCTTGGTCATGTATATCGCGATCACTCTCACGGATAGCATAGTTGTTCTTTCATCATTAAAGTTTATTATTTCCACGCGTTTTAATGCTATATCAGTTTAAACATCTAATGTATCATTTTCTGAGCGCACTTAGCTGAAGCACACACACACACACACAGCTGGCTGTCAGACGTCAAGTCTCATGAGTGACTTCTCTTTCACATTTTTTCTTTTGTTTAAACTGTCAAATACATACAAGATTCTGTCAAAAACACACACAGTTCACATAAACAAAGTCAGTTATGTCTGTGAATGTAAATAGCAGGCAAGGTTACAGAAATCGAATGTGTATGTTAGATCTGTGCCGCATTCCCTTTAAAAAAAAAACTAATCCACTGCGTTCGCTCAGATGTCAGTAAATGTAGACTGTTATGTTCACTCTTACATCCAACAACAAAACATCTCAATTACTTATCAGACATTGTTGTCGCTACAGCTGCTCGAGCGCGGAGAAAATTGCGGACAGCATACAGCTCGCTGAGGGCGGAAACTATGGTAATGCAGGACTGTCAGTCAGCGGTCGTGGGCGGGGCCTGTGGCTAATGTGATGTCACATTAGCACCATGGCTGGTCATTAGGAGACACTGCTTATGATTTAAGGCAGGAACACACCAAGCTGACGGTCGGCCGTCGGGCAGTTTTTTTTTTTCGTCGGCCGACTAAGTTTTCTCGGTGTGTTCCACACCGTCAGCTGAAGTTGGTCCTCGTCTGCTTTTTTTCAGCCGATGCGAAATGTTGAATCGGCGTCGGAGCTCGTCGGTCCGTCGGGCCATCTGATCATTCTGATTGGCTGTTCAGATACTGCCACCTGCTGGTACGGAAAGGCATTTCATCTCACGCAGGCGCAGAACTGACGTGCTACTTGGCCGTTGGCTGTCAAGCGTTGGTTTGGTGTGTCAGGGCAACTTTGGACACAGACGCTGCCGACGTGAGCCAACCCCGCAGTCTGCTTTCATTGCCACTAGTTCGTCTGCGTCGGCTTGGTGTGTTTTGGCCTTTATGGGTATTAAAAAGGAGTGGGTGGATTTTTATCACTATAGGGTGGTTGTGTACACACACTGCCAACACACATTTATGTCCAAACACCATGCAAAAGTGAATTTTGCATAATAGGGTTTGGGGATAAAATGGTCTCTAGAATATGATAAAACTTCCACAAATGCATCCATAAAAATAAAAAAAATTAAATGAAATTTTAAATAAAAATAAATAAAATTAAAAAAATAATAAATGAATAAATAATTTAATAAAAAAAAAAAAAAAAAAATATATATATATATATATATATATATATATATATATATATATATATATATATATATATATATATATATATATATATATATATATATAATTATTATTATTATTTTTTTTTTAATGTTAATTTTAGGTGCAATGTCTTTAAAATTAAATCCAGTATATGACAAAACGTCCATAAATACATCCATATAAATAACAAAACATTAAAAGTAAATAAACTAAAAATAATAATAAATTATTTACTAAAAATAAAATTAAAAAATAAAAAGTTCTTTAGGGATAGTGGTTGGATTAGTCTTTTGTCATTAAAATTAGCTTTCCATAAAAACATGTCCTTATTGAGCCAGCTAACTGTATTATCTGTGTGATTTTGTAGCTGTTTTCGGAGGTTTAACCACAGTGCACAGTGATGGGCTGTGATTCAGAGAAAGGAAACAGAAAGAGAAAGCTTTATGTGATGCTTGACATGTCAACTCGCAGAGTGATTTATTTATTTTTTGCGCAGACGGAGATCCGCACGAGTTTCGAGGAGCTGTATCGCGTGATGTCACGGCGCGAGGAGTTTCGCTGGATGATGCTGCGGATCAAGCGCATGGAGGAGCCGTGGGTCAGTGCCGTCCGCTCCCTCGCCTCCAAACAGAACCTCGCCAACCACAAGCGCAAAAAGGTGGGTGAGAAATGTGGGAATCTAGGTATTGACTCTACATGGCAGCCTTTAATAATGCAGCCCATGTTTCCGAATGAATAATTCACACAACTGCAGATACACTTTCCCAAGAGCGTCTTTGACTTTCTCTGTCACCTGCAGTCAGGCAGCGCAGCGGGACCCAAAACCACACGTGCAAGTCTCTCTAGAGATCGCCTGATGTCAAACCTTAAATAGCCTCAGTTGTTTAAAGCTTAAAAGCATGTCACTGTTACCCATTATCCTCTGGTGATACTTATCCACCACAAAAATGTGAGTGTGTATGAGTCCCTTGACAAATTAATACTAAAACAAATGCTATGAATAAAAAAATAGAAGACTGCAGATACTGGCATAACAGAGAATGTAGGATATAGCAACCCAGTTTTTTTTTTTCCCAGAATTCTACCTTCTCTTTTCATTTACTCCTTCACAATAAGCATATCTGATATTTAAGACCGTAAAATATTAGCCATTAAATTTCATGGAACGTTTAATTCATTTGGTGTGATTATTATTATTATTAAGATTATTAATGCAATAAAAATGCATTGCAATTAATCTTTTATTTGCTTTATTCATTAATCACATATATCAATGTTTTAGAAAATAATATATTTGTAATATGAATATTAAATTTAAATTTTTTTAAATATTGATTTGTGGATTAATGAATAAAGCAAATAAAAGATTAACTGCATTGCATTTTTATTGCATTAAAGGATTAGTTCACTTTCAAATTAAAATTTCCTGATAATTTACTCACCCCCATGTCATCCAAGATGTTCATGTCTTTCTTTCTTCAGTCGAAAAGAAATTAAGGTTTTTGATGAAAACATTCTAGGATTTTTCTCCATATAGTGGACTTCAATGGCCTCCAAACAGTTGAAGGTCAAAATTACAGTTTCAGTGCAGCTTCAAAGCGTTCTACGCGATCCCAGACGAGAAATAAGGGTCTTATCTAGAGAAACCATCACTCATTTTCATTTTTTTTTAAATTTATACGTTTTAACCATACATGCTCATCTTGAACTAGCTCTCCTCTTCTTCTCTATTTAATTTCCAGCAGTGTAGACACGTGTATTACTGCCCTCCTCAGGTCAAAGTTTGAACTAAATTGTCATATACAATATGCTAGTGCAGGTATATAACAATTAGTTCAAACTTTGACCTGTGGAGGGCAGTAATACACTTAGCATTGTCTACACTGCCGGAATTCAAATAGAGAAGAAGAAGAGAGCTAGTTCAAGATGAGCATTTATTGTTAAAACTTAATTTTTTAAATTTTTTTTGGAAAATGAGTGATGGTTTCTCTAGATAAGACCCTTATTCCTCGTCTGGGATCGCGTATAATGCTTCAAAGCTGCACTGAAACTGTAATTTTGACCTTCAACCATTTGGGGTCCATTGAAGTCCACTATATGGAGAAAAATCCACATTCATTTGGATATGGGTACTTTTTGTACCCATAATTCTTTTTGACTGAAGAAAGAAGGACATGAACATCTTGGATGACATGGGGGTGAGTAAATTATCAGGAAATTTTAATTTGAAAGTGAACTAATCCTTTAATAATTTTAATAATAATAATAAATTCTTTCTAATAAAAATGTATATATTGATGATCACTTACTCACCATATCATTTAATTAATTGTTCACTTTAGAGTGATTTTATTTAATATATATTAATATTAAATGTTTAAACTCAGTTTATGTCAGACAAATAATATATTTTTTTCTTTTTTAGATCCTGGTGCACCTGGGTCTCCTGACGAAGGAGTCTGGTTTTAAAATAGCGGAGAACGCGTTCAGCGGGGGTCCTCTGGGGGAGCTGGTTCAGTGGAGTGACCTCATCACCACCCTGTACCTGCTCGGACACGACATCCGCATCTCAGCGTCTCTCGCCGAGCTTAAGGAGTGAGTCACTGCCTCCCTCTGTGTACTCAAGTATCGATTCAGTTCAGTTCAATTTAATTCAGCTCTGTCTCTCTCCAGGATCATGAAGAAGGTTATGGGCAACAAGTCCAGCTGCCCCACAAAGGGTGATAAAATTGTGGAGCTCATCTACATAGACATCGTTGGTCTGGCTCAGTTCAAGAAGACTCTGGGCCCGTCCTGGGTCCATTACCAGTACGTTCACATCCTATTTGTGTTTTAGTATGAAGTATTTGATTAATAACTTCCGTATGTGGCCATGACCTTCCACTGTCACATTTCGTTCAGCCCGGTTGAGAAACGTGAGACTCATTTGGGACGGCGGGTCATTATAGACCAGGTAAAGCCGTTATAAATGAGTCTAAACCTGATCTCCTGATTTTATCTCCATCTTCAGTCTCCTTTAGACAGCGAGACAGATCCTCGGGGTCGATCTCATCCTGACGCGCCGGAGTGAATCCGAGCTGTTATTATGGAGTAATCAGGGTCGTCTGTCCAGATCTATTAGCTGTTACTGAACACTATTGTTTGCTAACGGATAACCTCCTCTAGGGTTATAGACCGCCTTTGTTTATTTTACTATTTATAACATATATGTGTGTAAGTACAGATTTGGCCAAGTCTTCTGAAAAAGAGATTTATGAATTTATGATACAGTGTTTGTTGTATTATAGTGTTTTTCATTTTTTTTTTTTTTTTATTAATTTTTCCTGAATACTCAAGTTATGCTTTCGGTGGAAAAATCTACTTAATTGTCATGAAAAAATGCCAAAATGCTCATTATTATTATTGTTATTATTGTTATTATTATTGTGTATAAGTATGTCTGTTTATGTATATAATAAACACATACATATACACACAAATAATAATAATAATAATTATGTATATATTTGTTTTGCTTTAATTTTGTTCGTTTTTTAAATACAAAAATACTCAAAAATAAAACTTAAGTCAAATTACCAAAATATAAAAGTTAATTAATTAGTTAATTAATATTATTATTGTGTGTATGTATGTGTGTGTGTATATATATATATATATATATATATATATATATATATATATATATATATATACTTTATATATATATATATATACTTTTATATAATAATAATAATATTATAATAATATAATAATAATAATAATTATACAAATTTTTTAAATACAAAAATACTCAAAAATAAAACTTGTCAAATTACCAAAATATAAAAAAAATAGTGTATTATATTTTTTTTTTCAGTCAGAAAAATAATTAATTTTTCTATCAAAATTTTTGGTGGAAAAATGTGCTTAACTGCCATGGGAAAATGCCAAAATGCTGATTATTATTCTGTATTATTAGTGTTATTATTACTATCATTTCCATTTTTAATGTATTTTTTCAATGACAATTTAGCACAATTTTTTGCCATATACTCATTAACAAAATGTGTCAGAGTTTTTTTGTTTGTTTGTTTTACTTTTGAGCTTTTTCTTATTTATTTATGGTTTATTTATTTATTTATATATATAAATATATGTAAATATTTTTTTTCTGATTTGTCTTGTTTTTCATGTACAGACATCAGCTCTATGTATCTAGCGTGTGCGCTGCTGTTATTTGCCAACACTCAAGCTTTGATCATTTGTTTCAGGTGCATGCTGAGGGTCCTGGACTCCTTCGGGACCGAGCCGGAGTTTAACCACGCCCACTACGCCCAGTCGAAAGGTCACAAAACTCCGTGGGGCAAGTGGAACCTGAACCCCCAACAGTTCAACACCATGTTTCGTAAGTGTGCATTAGAGAGGCTTTTTGTATGCGTGTGTTTAACTTTTCTGCTTTACCCTTTGGACATGGAAACTTTATCCGGACCGCATCAGGGTTCCGGAGGTTTTGGGTGGCGTCTCCGATCGTCTCGGCCTCTGAATAGCTCTTTTGTTTACCAACAGACTTTGACATTCTCATAACACTCGCAGCTTTCCAAGCAGAACTGCTCTTATTTCTGATTAAGCCTGTTTGAGAGCAGAGGTTAGTTTCACAGAGAACACATGTTTGAAGTGTTTCTGCAGTGTAGTGAAGCAGAGCTATACCCGCTGATTTCAGGGGCTTTTAATTATATAATAATCATAATTAAATTATTATTATTATTATTATTATTATTATTATTATTTAAAATTTCAGTCATTATTTTAATTACAAAAAATGCAAAAATAAAAATTAAGTCATATTATTAAAATTAGATAAAATAAAAATATTAGCAAAAATATTATATTATAGTATTTTATAATTTTTTTTATAACGTTTTTAAAACCAAAAATACCAAATTTGTTCACAAAAAGTAAAGTTATAGTCGCTGGAAAAATGTGCCTAATCGTTATGAATAAAAAAGCCAAAATGCAGATTATTATCATTATTGTTAATTTTATTTTATTATTAATGCTGTTGTTGTTCCGTTTTGTACAATTTTCTTCCTTTTTCTCATTAACATAATTTGTCTTGAAAGTAATGTTTTTAATAGACCTTTAATAGTTTTGAATGCATTTTTTAATTGTCCTTAAAAAAAAGACTGAAAAAAAAATAAAAAATGCAAAACACAAATATTTGTAAATGTATTATTATTATTTTTTTCATGACAATTAAGCTCATTTTCCCACCATATTCTCATAACCATAACACAACCAGCAATTTGCTTTTGTTTTTGTAATTCTTATAAAATTACTGAAATAAAAAAAGATTGATTTTTAAAATATCTATTTAAATTAAAATCATGATAAATTGAAGACTTAAAAATAAATTGACTTAAAATAAATTGTAGAACTTGATGTATAATATATCATTGGTTTGCATTATGGTAATTTTATGGTAAAGTTTATGGGGAATTATACGCAAATGGCATGAAAAAATTACATATAAATAAATTATATAATTGTTTTGTTTTACATTTTGACATTTTTCATTTCAGTTAAGCTCATTGCCATATTCTCATTACTATAATGTGCCTGTTATACTTTTGAGTTTTTGTAATTGTTAAAAATGACTGAAATTAAGTAATAATAATAATAAACAATATTTTTTAAAAATATCTTTATTACAATCAGCATCAATTTAAAGCCAGTACAAACTAATATATTAATATTTGACAAAATAATAATATTTCATTGTTTTGGATTACGGTAATGACAATTTGTGGGGCAATATGCAAAAACTGTTACATTGCAAAACATCTTAATGCCAAATGTTTTTCATTGGATTTTCAAGTTAAATATGACCTGTACATGTTCTCGACATCCGAGTTCAACTACATATTTGATAGCGTGGTGTGTGTGTGGTATTGTGTATCTGATCTCCTGGTGTTTGATTTGGAGAAGACGGAGCCTTGACAGGTGTGTGTAATTGACCCTGGCGTGAGTCCACAGGCATCTAAACTACTGTGAAAACATGAACGTTGACAGCATAGTGACACATAACCTGTCTGTCTTGTCAGTCAACTCGGGATTCAGACGCATTAGTAAACTCAAGCAATTCTGAAACCGTACACTTCAAATATTGCGACCCGGTTACATCAGTTGCATGTGCACGTGTGCGTATATGCCCTCCATTCTTAACGCTGTCAGTCAAAACTCTTTATTCTGTTGTCCCAAGACGCATCCCACAATGCACTGCGATATCTCATTGCACAAAAAATGACAGCTGATAAACATCTCGGCGCTCTCCGTTGACCTCATAAATTGTCTGTATGACAGACCATAATGACATGCCCGGTTTCTTTACAGTTAAACGTCCTCCGGGCCGCCCGTCCTGCAGGTGATATTGTTCTCAACACTTCCCACACATATCAGATGAGGGAATTGCCGGCGCGCCTCGAGACCGAGGGAGGAAGTCGCTTTCATTAGAGCATTATGCTCCTGGAATAATTCAGTTCCCATTTGATATCATTTGTTTTGCTTTTCAAAGTTTGCTAAGCAAAGATGATGTCATTGCGGCTGCTTTGGGTTTGCTGTCACGGCAGAAAGTTCCCATTTCCAGAGTAAAACTGAGAGACAATTTCACGCACGCCCTTACACTGGAATCATTTGCTTGAAAAAACACACTAACATTCACTCTCTTTCGAAACTAACCAACTTCCTCTCGTTTGCATGACACTGGTGCCGCCACATGCGAACTGAGAAAAGTTTTGTTTTCTTTCCTGTTCGCTTGTATAGATACCTTTCATAAACAAAAAACAAAATGCCCCGGGCTACTGAGAGGAATAACCATTAATATGAATATAAATATTAAAGTCTTTATGCATAAAATATGAACACTTAAATTCAGAGTCAGTAGGAGGGTCAGTCTGTGTCTCGTTTCACAATGTGCATTTAAAAGCACTTCTCCTTTAGCGTTCGGCCTAATTAAGAGCTTCCCTCACAGTCAGTATTTCACAGTCGTCTGTTTGTGCTGTTGAATTATTAATTCAAGAGGAGGTAGGGAGTTGGCCTGAAAAAATAAATAAATAAATAAATAACAGATGTGTGTATATGTGTATACTGTGTGTGCTAATTATTTATACATTTAAATTTAAACTATATTTTTTAAATATGTGAATACATTATACAAATGTAACTAATATATATATATATATATATATATATATATATATATATATATATATATATTAGTTACATTTGTATAATGTATTCGCATTTTTTTTTTTTTTTTTAAATGGATATATGGAAAACAATCGGTCATACCCTCAGCATAAATAGTGAGAAGTATTAACGATAAGATCATTATGCCAGGCTAGCAAAAAGTGTAACATAAAAAATTTTTAGTTTTCTAGTTTCGACCACTGTGTCTTGCTTCCTTTGACTTTGGAGTGAAAAAGAGTAGGCATTGTTTTTATTCCACTATATTGACTTTGTCAGCTAAATTCACTGTTAGATTAGATCGATTACACTAGCTATTCACTCAAAACAGAGGACGTTTGCTGGTTAAAGCCGTGTAAATGCAACAAGAACAGCGAAAACATGTTCTACACACTTTGAAACCGCAGCGCGTGAGCTTAATAAACAGACCGTTATCATTCGTTGGTGTGGACGCACATATAGTTATCGTTACAGTTGTCATTCTTGGTGTGAACGGGCCTTAAGACCGGTCTTATAGGTGGACTTCCAGGCAACTCTGTCAGCCGCCAGAACTTCGAGGGACATTCCTGGGATGCCACAGGCCTTCAGTATAAATTTCAGATGGTCTGCATAATGTTTTTTAGGATGGCCCGCAGGTTGCTGTCCTTGCAAGAGCTCACCATACAGCAGTTGCAGTGGCATCCGGTCAGAGGACAATCTAATAACATGACCGACCCAGCGCAGTTGTCTCTGCTAAAGGATATATTCCAAAGCGGCAATGTTGGCTTGGCATGTTTTGAAGGCAGTGGGTATGAAAGGCTTCTAGTGCTTTGATATAGTGGCGATAGGGTGTCTAGCCATACAAAAGAGCTGATAGGCAAATTGATTTGTATACTCCAATCTTGGTTGACAAGACCAAGTTGCGATTTAGGAACACCCGGTGCATCAGACCAGGGGCGTTTCCTCCGAAGAGGCAAGGGAGGCAGTGCCTCCTCAAAAAAAAAAATAGGATGAGAAAATAATCCATATTACATATAAAACAACACAAATATTACAAATTATGACTTTAAAAAGAACGCAAGTCACTCGAATTTCTTAAGGAACACTGCCCAACAGCGACACCCGCAGGTAAAGTTACAGCAGGAGTCATGCCTCCCTTTCCACTCATTAGACCCTCGGCGTGCGGTGGGTTTTGTGGGGGGTAATTGAGAATGAATGGGGAAAGTCAAGTGAGAGGAGGCATTGTCTTCATCGCGCTATGATTGATTGTGATTGATTATGATTGGATATGATTGGTTTGTGAAATAAATCCCGCCTCTTGTTGACATGCACCACTGCATCAGACCAAAAGAGGAAGAGGATTGTTTAATTCAGTGTTGAATTTCATAAGATAGATCATAGCTGGAAGTGAGAGTACTTCCCAGATATGCAATTTGTTCACCTTCATTGATTTTGTAGCTGAGAAAGAATATATATGTGTTTGTGTGTGTGTGTGTGTGTATATATATATATATATATATATATATATATATATATAATTTTATATTTATTATAATTATTTGAATGCATACACACAGTATATATATATATATATATATGTGTGTGTAATTTATAATAAATATAATTATTTAAATGTGAAAATATGTTATGTAAGTTTTTAATTAATTTATATATATATATATATATATATATATATATATATATATATATATATATATATATATATATATATAAACCCCAACACACTAATTTTGTCCTGAGATCATTTTGTCCTGTAATTTTTATATAAGAACAAAGCTTTGGCTTTCAGAAACTAATCCACACTCATACTAAGCACATTACTGTATCACACTCATCGGGATAAGATGTCTATCTCCGATTAAAGCCGCTGCAGTGACTGGAGAATTACTGTGTGTGTGTGTGTGTATTTTGAAATATGCTGAGGTTTTGTTTTTTTTTCCACTCCTATACTTCCACTACTAGACTTAATAAACTCTCTCTCACACACACAAACTCCCCGCATTCCTAGGTATTACTGACAACATCTTCATGACGCCGCCTGCAAACCGTGTAATGTGTCTCTTCAGCATTTCTGTGTGTTTTTGCTGCATCATGTTTTGAAACGGTCTTCTGAAGGACGTGGGTGCGTGTTTGTAATGTCTAGACTTGTATTTCACAATTAAATCACAAACCTTCCTCTTTTTTTATTTTATCGTTCAGAACAGATCTTGTATGTGCAGAATGTTCGGTGGTTGTTCAAGCCGATAACTGTGATTGCTGTGATTGACAGGTGACATTAGAGTGTATGTGTGTGCATTTTCTCTTACAAATGTGCGCTATTTACAGTAACTATAGCGAGGAGGAGAGAAAGAGGCCTGTGTTCCATTTAAACTCCATTTATGGTTTCTACAAAATTGCGCAAATTGCATTATGGGCCGCCTGGGTTCTGAATTTCATCCTGCACTCTCATTGGAATTGACGGGTAACCGTAACAACACACTACAGCTGCTCCCACAGGCAATAAACACACACACACTCTCACTCACTCACTCACTCACTCACTCACTCTAAGCCTCGCGTTTGAGGTGTGTGTGTGTGTTTAAATAAGAATTCTTAATCTCAGGATTGAATTTTTCAGACAGATGGCATTCAGGTGTTTCTCTGCCAAGCCTCGTTGCCTTGGCGACCTCTTGGACTACCGTTGTCGTGGTAACAACTCCTCGCTTGGCAACATGGACACCCACACGGATCTTTCTCGTACACAATTAATCTGAACATCTTTCCTTCAGGCACTACAGTCCTGATGTTCAGTGCTAGATAATAGATGTTCTTGTTTTGGAAAGAAAAAATGCAAACACTTTCCAATAAACACTTTCCATTTGTTAATGTTAGTTAATGCATCAACTAACAGTGAGCAGTACATTTAAAGGTCCCGTTTTTCGTGGTTTTTTGAAGCTTTGATTGTGTTTATAGTGTGCAATATAACATGTGTTCATGTTTCGCGTGTAAATAAAAAAAGCAGTATTTTTCACATAATTTACTTATCTGTATACCGCTGTTTCCACTGTCATAAAAACGGGCTGATGACTTCCTTGTTCTATGAAGTCCCTCCTTCAGAAATACGTAACGAGTTCTGATTGTGCCAGCGGTTCCTGTGTTGTGATTCGACAGCAGCTTAGTGAACCTTGCCCGGAAAGGTCACGCCTCTTACCATAACGTGGAGATGCATGCGCTCAGTGTTATTGTAAACATGTCTTTAATTTTACCCTATCAATTTGAGCCGGAATCAGACCCGGTGATTGGACTGCGGGATGAAAATAACAGCGTTTCGACGACATGGCGACAAACACACTCTACAAACGCAACTCTTGTGTATTCCTGTGGGCGGAGGTTAGTCAAAAAACTGTTTTAGTGACGTCATTAAAGAAGGAAGTAGAGGGATGTAGTCCAAACTGGCCGTTCGATGTAGGCGACTTCTGTTAAATAAAATATCTCGCTTGGCATTGAACTTTGAGCTTTAAAATTTTACAGATTTTATTTATACTCTAACAACAACATTACACACTAACTAATGTTAGTTAACTAATGTAGTTAACTAATGGAACAAGTGAAAATTGTTACCGAAATAATACTTCAGTATTTAATAAAACTTTATTCTTTTTCATTTTGTTAATAATTTATTTTATTTTTCATGTCAGTTTCTTTATAAATGAAATGCTTTAAATCTTCAACATCTGATATCTTGCCCAAACTTGACATTTGTAAATGTAAAAAAAAAAGAAAAAAAAAAAGTGTGACCCCGTGCTGGCAAAATGAGGGCAAATTTTCAAAAATTGAGTTGTTATTTTCACAATATCTATTAAAAAAAAATCTTCAAAATAATGTTTGATTTGTTGGAATTCGACAAAAATCGACTGAGCTACACCTGTTTGTAGTCAATAGTCAGAAAAGTCAATTTTGTGAAAAATCAAGTTAGTTTTCTGAAGGTTCTCAAACAAAATCACCAGCAACCAAACCTTAAAATCCCTAGTAATAACACCAAACCAAGTGAAAACCCATATCAACATTTTTTCCATGATTCCACAATTGTTTGATTAACATTAATGAAACAGACAGCCTATATATTAAGATATAGGCTATATTAATAATATAATGTTAAACATCAGATGTTTTTCCCCAACAGTTAACCAAACATTCACTTAAGATATAACATAATGTTTGCGTGAATATATGTGTGTATATCACGATCGCGGTGTCTTTGTGCGCGCACTGATCTGTCAGTCAGCGCGAGTAAGATTGTTTTGTTCAGCATGAGTTTGAAAATCAAATTTCATTGGTTCAGACTCAGACCATCGAGAATTCCCTATGAATATTCACAAAGCTGGAATGCTGCGTTTTACAATACCAAACTTGTGCTGAGGGGAAGCGGCAGTCGTCCAAAAGTAAGCAGAGAAAAATGGTATTTTTCATGGTCAAAGGAAAGGTACTCCTCTCAGAAAACATACAAATAAAGATGCTTTTAGATGTTTAAAGGTGCAGTAAGTACAGAGCTGGAAAGCTTTTCTAATATAACCGGGTCCTAAAGCACTTGCCCAGGCATAAACCTTCATTCCAGTGATATTCTTTTGAGCTGTTTTATATTGTGTCCCATTTCTTGTTCTGCAGTGTTTTTTTTTTTTCTTCTTCTTTTTTTCTTATTTTCAAATCTCCCTCTTGCTCGTTCTCTCTCCTTGACCGTCATCCGCCCCCTAATGCTGATTGGTTAGACATTTGTTGTTGGACTCGGCCCGACTAACTTCCAAACAGTGGATTTGAAATATCACTGAGTCCCCTTTAATTGCTATTTGGAGCATTGGGTTCGCTAGACAGGGCTTAAAGGTGCTAAAGAGGATGTTTTGTTTTATACATTTTTGCAATATTACTTGAAACTGTCTTTACTAACTGATAAAAGACTATTTATTAGGTGCACTGAAAGGAATAATATGAATATACATCATCTGTGCACGAGGTAGGGCCTTAAAAACATCAGCCAATCGTTTACGCGATCATCGCATAAACGATTGGCCCTCTGGCTTGTCAATCACTCACTGCCATGACGTTCCTTGTGAGAGACGAGCTTGGCTGCGCGCTCCAGTAACTTTCCACACTCCACAGGCACCGCATGCAATGTTTTTGTCCGGAGACGGGAGTAACAACTGCAGATTATGAGTTACCTGCGGTGAGTCCGACATAATGAATCCACTAACATGACACAGCGAATGCTGGTGGTAAACACTCGTGTTCCAATACGAGTGTTTACGAGTTTTGGGAGGCATTCCTTCGAAGGAGGGGGGTTGTTCTTACGCATGCGCTCATTTCAAAAACTCAGTAACAGTCTTTGGTTTCTCAATCGACGAAAAAATCCTCTCTATCACCTTTAATGAACTCATTTTTGTAAAAAACCTTAATTTCGACCAGAAATGACATTTTTCACTTGTTTTGCCTGTAGCTCGAAATTAGCCAGCGCGCATTCTGACTCATTTTGCCAGCACGAGTCACAAATGTAATTTTTCATTTTAAATCAAGTTTAATTATATAATTGACTTGCCTTAAAGTGTGAGTTTGTTTATTTGCTATTTTAATACATTCATATTCATATTTACAAAGAGTTATTTGTTCTTGCTTTAAAAATTAGCCATAATCATGTCAGCACTGAATTTGGACATTTTAATGTATTAGGTCTTGTTGGACTAAATCTGCTACACTGCTGCTGTTGATTATTGCTGTAGATCTAGGCAGGTGGAGCTGGGGGAGGTGGAGGGGTTCAGAGGAAATCTGAACAGGACTAGCTTACAGCAAACAATGAACCAGACTATTTAAATGTTAAGCAAGCAATCTCATTGGCCAGTCAGCTTGTGCCATGTGATAATGATGTGATTGCTTGCGGATTTTAAAGGACCTATCAGCCTGCGCCCTCTAGAGTTTCATGACTGAACTAGATATTTAATATGCAAGGGATAAAGTACAGTCATCTGGTCTTGTATCATCCTGAATGGGTTTATTTTATGATAATGACCATCTTACTGTGAATTTTTCTGCTTGTTGCAAGAGTATGCAAGCAAATAAATAAATGTACATAAAATATTGATTTGAGTTGGTGGGTTTCTTAAAGGGATAGTTCACCCAAAAAATCTGTCATCATTTAGTCACTGTCAGGTTGACAAAAGAAGATATTTTGAAGAATGTACGTAACCAGACAGTTGACCGTAGTCATTCTTCAAAATATCTTCTTTTTATGTTCAACATAAGAAAGAAACTCATACAGGTTTGGAACAACTTGAGGGCGAGTAAATGATGACAGAATTTTCATGGTTGGGTGAACTAACCCTTCAAGTTTATATTGATTGGCTTGATTTCTGATTGGTTGTTCTGTTTACCCTGCAGCTCACACTCCAGATAACAGCTTCCTGGGCTTCGTGGTGGAACAGCACCTGAACGCCAGTGACGTCAAGCACATCGACGACATCAAACGACAAAACCAGTCGCTAGTTTATGGCAAGGTGGACAACTTCTGGAAGGTGAGTTCTAGTCAAACAACAGTCACATCCAATGTTTTTTGGCTGTTTACATGTGAAACCCTGTTGTGTTTAAATGCCAAATTGCTTTGCCACATTTTCCAACTTTGCACGCCAGCAAAAGTGTTTTCAATTCGACGACGATGACTTCAACGTTTCCCCTTCGCAAGGTCAAGGCCGGTTCCGCTTTTAAGATGTTCCTGCAGAGACGGTTTCGCTGCCCATCTGGATGGTGTGATGAGAGAGACAGAGAGCGCACATGAAAAACGAATCCCTCTGTATGCTCTCACAGTTCTGGACATATAATCCCACACACTTCTCCCAGAAGGGACCTTATTTTGAATTCTCAATCCATTTCTACAATGCCTGTCAGGGAAAGTTTTCACGTTTTTTGGCATGCAACGTGGAATGTAGAGTCATATTATGGAAGGAAGTTTCCACATGAAATTTGCCATTACACAGATATTAGTTAATCACAATGGAGCTCATTTACATATCTTAAAGGTACAGTAACAAAAAAAAACAACCTGTTTAATTTACAGTGACGGTGCATTCACAATTAACCTTTTTGCATTTTTCCCATACAACGCTGTATGAATCCTCATATTACATATAGTTTTCCAATACACTGATGTTAGCTAATCACAAAATAGCTGATTTACATATCTTAAAGGTAAAGTAACAAAAAAACAGCCTGTTTAATTGTAAGGCTCAGCAAGAGTCTGCGAAAGATGGATGCGTTTATGACACCATGGCATTCACAATTAACCTCAGGGAAAGTTTTCATGTTTTTCCATAAAATGTGGTATGAAAAGAGTCATATTACACATAATAACAAGTTTTTTTCATGCTCTCATTGACATGAAATGAAAGTTTGCCAGTACACAGACATTAGCTAATCGCACAAAAGCTCATTTATAGATCTTAAAGATAAAGTAACTAAAAATAGGTTTTGCAAGAAGTTGCGAAAGATGGATGAATTTACACTAGCTATGTTTCCATTCACATATTTTGTTTTACCAGATGCACATAAATTTAAAAAATGTGTATAAAGAATGTATCCTCTCAGTCAAAATGGATCTTTCTTTTTTTTTTTTTTTATCCGTGCATAAACTTCAGTGGAAACAGGTTTACCGGATAATTCTTCAATGCACAACAAAATCTCTTATGACTTGGATTGGATAACTGGATAATGAGTGGACTGATTGCATGATGTTTTTTTGATCATTCTAAAAAGCCTAAGCCAAAGTCTATCATCAAAATGGTTTGGTACTGTATAATGACCGCCCAGAACTGTCTTAAGCCTGGGATACACTGCATGATTTTTGGCTGTCCCAGATGAAAGACTGCCATTGTGAAACAATCGTTGCGATTTCTGTCATCGTGGCTCTTAATCGGTGGTCCTATGTCGTACAGTGAGAGAGGACGGCCGGTTTCCTGGTCTTGCGATAAAAGATAGCCTACGATAATTTTCTGGCAGTGTCAGAAATTCAGCACGATCATCTCACAGTCTGTTTGCTGCTACGACCTACTTCTACTGACCAGCCAATAAAAATGCGACATGAAATCAACTTGACATGGCGCTAAAACTTAAAACTGCTACCTCAAGCTCTGTTCCCTTCTTCCTTTGCCGCTTCCTTTTTTTTCAGCACACATAGAAACTACAACTGTGATTCAACATGGTCTTTTTGTTTACCACTAGCGCATACTGATGACATTTTATTCTTCTATAGAAACTTGCATCGTAGCCTACAAATCAATAGGTTCCATCATCGTACAGTCTACATGCATGTCGTACCCAAGTTTAGTAGATCCATGTCGCACAGTGTGATTTGTAATCTTATAGGATTGCTAAAATCGTGCAGTGTATCTCGGGCTTTACACAATTGCGTTCCCAAACACCAGGTATCTGCCTCCGAATGCAAGGTAACCTGAAAGTGTTTAAGTTTTGTCTGCGCGCTCTGAGGCGCAAGTCATTTATGATGGAGGAAAAAAGAGCCAGTTTCTTCTCTGATTGCAGCAACTTTTTATTAGTTATTTTGTGCCAATTTTCTCAGGAAGTGACGATTTTGTTCTCTTGAACACATGGGATGAAAACGGAGCTCTATTTGCAAATGTTTCATGCAATATTCCAATTTTGTGCATAAGTTAAATCCGCAAATTTGGATGGAAACGTAGCTAAAGACAATGAATTTGCATTTAACCTCAGGGAAGGTTTTGCATATTTGGCATACAATGTGGTATGAAAGGGTCATATTACAATACGGATAACAAGATTTTTTTCTTTCTCTCATGGACATTTAGCTAATCGCAACAATGCTCAGTTACATATCTTAAAGGTACAGTATCAAAAAATCTTAAGTTAAATTCAAAGGGTCAGAAAGGGGATGGAGGCATTTACAGTGATGGTGCATTCGCATTTAACCTCATGCAATTTCACTGATGCCGTTCTTCACCCAGCGAAAGAGAGAGAGAAAGGCTCCTGTTATTGCACAGCCTCTCAAGTACTGGTTTCCATGGAAACAAACTTGAGCATAGACCCTGAATCAGGGAATGTGTGTGTGTGTGTGTGTGTGTGTGCTTTTGTTTATATTACATTGTGGGGACCAAATGTCCCCATGATGTAATATAAACCTGAGTTCACCTACATCGTGGGGACCAGCCAGCGGTCCCCACAATGTAAATGGGTTTATAAATCATATAGAATGAGTTTTTGTGAAAAAGTAAAAGTTTGCACAGTTTCCTGTGAGGGTTAGGTTTAGGGGTAGGGGCAGGGTAGGGGGATAGAATGTACAGTTTGTTCAGTGTAAAATGCATTGAAGTCTATGGAAAGTCCCCACAATTCACAAAAACAAACATGTGTGTGTGTGTGTGTGTGTGTGTGTGTGTGTGTGTGTGTCGTCTAGAGATCAGAGGATATGTGTATAGGCTTTTGAAATGCAAATAAAGTCTTGGCTGTCTTTACACACACACAAATACATTCATAGCATTATTACTACAAGTTCACATGTATTGCATCTATATGCATTTATTTTCTCTCAAACACAGATGCTCTTTAAGTATGTTAACGGCTTGCATTTGAGATGAAAACTTGGTGCACTACATGAATTAAACACCTGAACAATGCACATTTTAACACTTTGTAGTTCCCGATCTCTTTGTCAGTATCTCTTTGTCAGTAACACAGTGTTTGCATGCTGTCTTGGCATTTCCTACTCATAGCTCCCATAATCTTATCGTTGCATGTGTGTTAGTTGATGAAAGAAGGAATTAATTGATTAAACAAGGAGATCATTGAAAATCTGTTTGTAGTTTGTGTTCTGATAACTCAGACATGAATCCAGCTAAACAATGAGACTTAAAGAATGGAATTTGAAAATACAGATTTTTTTTTTTAATATTACATTTTTAATTAATTAATTATTAGTAGTAGTATTTTATGTATTCAAATTATTTATTCTCAAATCTATCTATTTTTAAATAATACTTTTTAATATTTAATATTTTTGGTTCTAATTATGTATTTTTCATAATTTCTGTTATTACGTTGATTCGGGAACTACATTTATGTTTTATTCATTATTTAAATATATGCCATATATATAAAATTTTTTTTATATACTTATATATACTTTTATTTATTTATTTATTTATTTATTTATTAGGTTTTTATTTATTTTATGATGATTATGGTTTATTATGTTTTATAAGTATTTTGTTGGTAGTGTTTTCACTCTCACTTGTTCTTGCGACCTTGTGAAACACACACACACACAAATCCAGTGGCTGTATTTCTGTTTCCACCCTCTCTGACAGGAAGTAGGCGTTTTTGTATTCTTTCAGCGTTTGTAAAGAAAAAGCTTCATTTTATCCTCTTGATCTCATGGTTTCCCCCCTAGAGTCCTTTTTGACTGTTCCTGTCTGCTTTAGCACTTCTGCTCAAGTGAAAAAAGTTCACACTGAGAGCTAAAAAAAACAAAACGCCTTTACGTGTGTGTTTTAAGCTTCCTGTGCTCTTTTTCGATGGCTGAGCCTGTGAAATCACAGTATCTGGTGACAGGATAACTCAGTATGATTCAGATCATCTGAATCAGTGAAGTGCAGGCAAAATATCCCTGCATTAATTCAGTGGCGGCTGGTGCAAAAAATATTTGGGGGGGCGCAAAAAAAAAAAAAAAAAAAAAAAAAAAAATTTGAAATGCAGGAATGAATAGGCTTATTGTTAAATATCCATTTAACAAGTGATATAATAATGTATCTATCTAAAACATGGAAAATTCAGTATTTAAAGCATGCCATAGGGCTGAGATCTAAAAAAAATATCTGTATTTAATTTAAAAAAAATTTTATTTAAGATCCTGCCCAATATTGTCCTAGAAACAATGTTCATATTGAAGGCTATGAAAACAAACATGAATGTAACTGTGTAGTATATGCTATAAATTATGTGCAAAAAAGGGGTCAAATCACATTAGGCCTAGGCTACATTCTAAAATTGTACCTTTACAATCTTAAAAACAAAATGTTTTTTTGAAGCAGAAATTAAATACACTAAACTAAAAATGAAAATAAATAAAAACAAAAGAACAGACTAATAATTATTATTTTGATTACCCTAGAATAGTCACTTTACACAGTTACTGCTATCGTACAAATACACTAAGTTGTAGGTTCGAAATTCTACATATGACATAATTATGTTCGCCAACAAAAACAAATTTTCAACAAATATTTTGAGCAAAATGAATTTTACTCAGATTGAACTCCGTCTGTTCAGCGCGCGGCGGCGCTCGTTCATGGAAGTTTGTGCTTGCTGAAGGCTCGTCCACGCCTGACTGCAAAATGGAAATATTTTCTCGACTTTCTAACTTTTACAGATGGAGAATATGTCTGTGAAATGTAAATTATGCACTGAGGAAATTATTAAATGTCACTTCAGCTTAAAAAAAAAAATTAATAGAGGTATGTTTGTTTCCACCAATCGCTGCACAAGTTAAGGTTACGTATGATGACGAAAGCACGTTAGTGCTAGCCCTCCCGGAACCCATAGAGATTGCATTGCAGTGCCTGCAGTTCGAAAAAAAATTCTTTGAATGGAAGTCTATGGGAGCAGTCGGGGCAAATCTCCGCCAGACTGAAATGCCCAAAAAGAGGCGGTACTCCACAGAGCGTGACTCGACGCTGATTGGACTATATCCAGAGGCAGAACAAACAGCCTAGCAGTGACAGCTAGCATAACTCTGTGTTTGAATGTGATTGAAAAATCTGTCCCTTTCTCACTTTGGTGATGCGTCGCCCTATTGCCCTAATGAAGAAACCGCCCCTGCATTAATTGTTATTTCATGGCTTCTAATAAGATCGTACAATATTACTATTAAAACTGATTTTCACAACACATTTTACTTCTGTACTATGATTGAATTCAGAGTTTAAAAATATTTAGCCCTGCCTACAAAGTCTTGCTTACATCAGCAGAAAATAAAAAAATATATATTTTATTTATTTTATATATTTTTAATTTGTATATTGTTAATGATCATTTTTATTATTAATGTGAGTTTATTGTATTATTGTTCTTATTATTATTGATCATTTTGATTTTTTTTTTATATATATAAAAGTTCAAAAATATTTAGCCCCACCCACATGATCTTGCTTACATCAGCAGAAAAGGAAAAAAATTTTCAGTGTATTTAAACTGGACCATTTTAATTCCATTTTATCTACCAATGTTGCTTATTTCTCACATGTATGTGTCTTTATTTGTGTTTTAGGATAAAAAGAAATACCTGGACATCATTCATTCATACATGGAAGTGCACGGCACAGTCCACGGCACCAGTACGGTCCACCTGCCGGGTTATGTGAAGAACCACGGCATCCTCAGCGGACGCGACCTCCAATTCCTCCTGCGCGAGACCAAGGTTAGAAAATGTGAACAACAAACAAACTCCACGTTTTCACTAAACTAGACTGGTAGATTTGTATATGGCATCTACTATTGTTTATTAGGACTTTCTACCTTGAGTTTGCAGCTCAGGTTGTATAGCTCAAGCACGTCCCACTTGTTGCTTGAAGGCTTCACTTCACTTGCATGGTGACATTCAACACTTTGTGGCCAGTGCCAGACATGAAGAGGATGTGCTTGTGCTTCTGTTTATCTAAGTCTCTATCAGCTCTTTTTTCCTCCGGCCTCAGCCCTTTCCTCACTTTGAGCTTGAATTTTAACTTTCCTCTTGTTCCTACTTCATGCAAAGTCCCAGAGAGAGCGAGGCCGCTTCATTTACATCCAGTGAACAGGGAGAGTGAACTCGTCTTCAGATTCACTTGTCAGTGTTGCGGCTGATTTACAAATAAGCAAAGTCACCCGGCAGCTCATCAGACATGCACATGTTGGCTAACCTCGCCCAACTGCTGCTTCTACCACATATTAAAGAAGTCACATTTCCGTCTTTCTCTGGCATGCTTTGAGCATGTTTTTTTAATATATATACCTCTCTGCTGCCTCCTGTTGGTAAACCATAGACGTTCAACAACATAAGTCTTTTATACTTTTTTATACATCATAATCATAATAAATCAAAATTATAAATAACAATGATGATTTATATAGTTAATATATTATATTATAATTGTTGTTATTATAAAAAAGTGATTATATAACAATTGTAATGAGTATTTTATAATACATATAAATAATAGTAGTAATTTCATAATTAGTGTTTTAATATTATTAATATGCATTATTATATTCTGTATATTTAATGTAACTTTTTATTATTATTGTTACTTTAGTATTATTATCAATCATTTTGATTAAATAACAATTTAATAATAAAATATATAGTTAGGAATTTATAATACATATAAATAATGATAAAAATATTTGTTATAATTAGTTTTGTTAATATTAATTGTAATATTATATATAATAAAATTCATATTCTATATATTTATTGCTTTTTGATTAGTTATTTTGTTATTATTTATAATTTTGATTATTATTTTAAGTAATTTAAATAAAACTTTTATTAGTGTTTTATTCGTGTTAATAGTAATAGCATACATTATTATTTAACATTACATTAGTATATATTTAATGTTACATTTTGCAAATGAAGATAATTATGAATACTAAAGACTAACTAATTCTCCTAATTAATGTTTTGTTCATATTAATAGTAATATCAAAGTTCATATTTTAAACTTTACTTTTTATTAATGTTGTTATAATTATTATTATTATTGATAATTTTGATAAGATAACAATTTAATACCACTTTAATTATAAAGTAATTAGTAATGTTCCTAATAAATTGTGTTGTAATTAGTTTTTAATATTAACAATAATATATATATATATATATATATATATATATATATCTTTGATTATTTTGATAACAAATGAATAAAGTATATAATTTGTAATTTTATATTACAAATAAATAAAATATTGTATTAAATAATTAAAATATTTGTTATAAGTGTTTTATTAAGATTAAAAGTCATATTATACATTATTATTTTATATATTTAATGTTATTTTTGTTAGCTAATTCTGACTGTAATCTAAGAAGTAAAACAGTATATTTACACTCCTTTTAAGCTCTTTTACAAAGTAAATGAGGTTAAACTAACGTTATTCATAAATGAAATGATTCTGTGAATGGTGCACTAGGGGTTAATTTTGATTGGTTAACACAAACGACTGAAGCGCGTGGTCATCTGTCCGCCGCAGCACAGATCAGCCATTGTCTGTCCGGTGAAGCGCCACACTTCCACAAACACATTATTGTGAAAGTCTCGATGGGCCGCACTGCCTCTGCTCGCCACATGGAAACATTTGCTTAAGTCATCTAGCTGAATACAACACTATTGTACGGCGGCTTGAGACTGGGATTGTGTATCAAAGAGAAGGCAGCGACCCGGCCTGAGAGAAAGATCTGAGGAGGACGTTATTCCACCCGTTCTCACTGCTGATTATTATTATTAGAGCTGGCGTTTTGAGGTTCTGATTAGTTTTACAGTGGTTGCTGCAGTGCAGCTCTTCAAATGAGAGTTTATTGCTGGCAGATTTGCTTTGCCGTCATTGGCTCTGGGAATCAGCTGTCAAGTTTCCATCAATGGATCGTTTGTTTGATGTTTCCCTCTGCGAGCTTGTTTAAAGTGTCCCAGAAGTCCCTGAATTCCCTCTCAAGAATCAACTTAATACATCTATCTGTCTAAAAACAGACCTGCTCATGCTGAGATGCTGAGAGTTATAGATGGAAATCAGGTCTTATTAATGAGAAAACCAAGCAACTTTGATTCGTTCAGACTTAAATTTCACCGTAAATACCACAAAATCACATTCACATCTTCAAGAGTGTGTAAATGTGTTTGTTAGTGGTGTTTGCTAATCTAGCATCACTATTATTATCGCTCATACTTGTGCTTATGGATTTTGTTTAAATCTGTGTTAAATTTAAGTATCAAAATTAACATGAATGTTAAATCGTTTGAACAGAAACACATTGCACATGCTCAAAATCATTGTTTATTTAACACATAATGTAAAGACAATATCACTATATTAATATTTTTTTTTTACATTATGAATAAAAAAATTGTATATTAATAATATAATAATAATTTAAAATAAGCTTGGGCTGCATTTACTTATTCATTATCATATTTCAGTCCTCAGAAGTGGAAGTGAATTCTTTGTTGTGGCATTTAAATACAATATATATATTTATTTATTTATTTATTTTTTTACATTATAAATACCTGTATATTATATTATTATATCTATATTATTATTATTATTATTATTATATCTAATAATATTAATGCTATATCAGTATGTTTAACAACATATTTAAATATTTTTGTTATTAATTAAATTGTATATTAATATAATTACAATAATAATAATAGTAATTTATAAGTACTCTATAGCTTATTAATTTTTTTTAATCATTTTCATTGAATTGTATATTAATATGATAATTTTTTACATATTAAACTTACATATTAAACATCTCATAAATTACATGTTTCAGTTCTCAGAAGTCAAAGTGAATTATTTGTTACTTTAATTTATGTGATATTTATTATATAATATAACAATGTTTTATTATACCGATAAGGTTTAAATGACTAGACTTCATTTAACTGCAATTCTCTGTTTCTTTTCCAGCTTTTTGTCGGGCTTTCCTTTCCTTACGAGGGCCCCGCCCCTCTGGAGGCCATAGCCAATGGCTGCGCTTTCCTGAACCCAAGATTCGACCCGTCTAAAAGCAGCAAAAACACTGATTTCTTTAAGGGCAAACCCACGCTCAGAGAGGTACTTCATTCTTCTTCATTTATCATTATATTGCTGAGTCTTTACTGTTCCCCATCGGTCGAATCTGATGTCCGTTTGACCTTTGACCCCAGCTGACCTCCCAGCACCCCTATGCTGAGGTGTACATCGGACGGCCGCACGTCTGGACTGTCAACATAGATGATCCTGCAGAGGTGGAGAACGCCATTAAAGCAATTCTCAGTCAGAAGGTACATCCACACGTATACCGTCACTGGACAGTCTCTTGCACTTTCTGATTATCTTTGTCAAAAACTGCACAAACGGTCACAGATTAGGACCAATTCTTGCCAAAACCAACATTCAACAGAGAATCACATCACGGGTACATTTAATATAGGCTTGAGCTAAATTTACACATTGATCATCACATAAAATACATGTTTTAGTCCTCATAAATAAAAGTACATTCTTTGTTACTTTTATTGTACATATAATATAATAAAATATAATCCAAAAATAGTCATATTTATTATAAATATAAGGAATATAAAAAATGTCCAATTACTATTTTGTTTTACATTATGAATAATAAATTATGTATTAATATTGCAATAATTTAATATAGACTTTAGCTACATTTACACATTGAATATCACATAAATCCCAGAAATGAAAGTACATTCTTTTAATTTTATTTTTCATAATATTTAATATAATAATCTTAAAAATAAAAATCAATATATTCATATTTTGTTTTACATGATGAATAATAAATTATATATTAATATAATAAAAAATAATTTGATATAGGCTTTTATATAATATTTAGCTAATATAATATAATGTATTATAATAGTATTATTAATAATAATATAAGGAATAAAACAGATATATTGATTTTGTTTTACATTGAGTAATAAATTATGTATTCATAAATAATGTTCATATAAATTTATTTAAATAATATTATATAATATCTATAAATCATGTTTATCATCAAATATAAGGAATTTCAAAATAAGTGTCAAAATATTACTTTAAATATTGTTTACTTCATTTATGAGCCATTTTTTCAATGAGGACACTTTTTAAAGGAGTTTTTGTCAATTATGTGGACATTTTTCAGCAAATTTGTCCCGTAAGTATGGCCAGGTTCAGGGATGGGCAGTATTTATGATACATGTATTTCAAATACAAAATAGTATCTTGTAATTTGTGTTTGATAGGGTTGATGCAAATGGCTTTGTATTTTGTATCAAAATACTTTAGTGTTTTGTATTTTTGTATTTTTAAAATACTGTAAAATACATAAAATTGCGGCCTCTGATTGGTGCTTACTCTATAGTTTGCAGAGGCTTGCGATCAGAACAGAAAATTGATCCATATGGAAGAAGGTGGTCAAGAAACGTGCAGGCTGACAGCTTTCCATCAATTTTTAGCATGAACTGCTATAAATTTTAACAGTTCATGTTGAGTTTTGGTGTTCATTTTGGTAGCCTAGGCTAAATAGTATACCAGTTTACATAATGTTCTTGAAAACATTACCGAGCAGTAGCCCCCTATGTTTATGATTAACAATCAAATGATTAATTGTTTAAAAACTAGTTGCTATGAATACAGCTGCCATCAGTTGTCTTCTTATAAATGAGTTGTTGTCATTGACTCAGTGTTGCTGAGGCAAAGTAGGCCCTTTGTTACCAAACACCAAGTAACTAAATTAGGATACAATTATGAGTAATTTGCAAACATTATACTGTTGGTTACTTTAAAACTAACCTTCATCTGGGAGATCACAGGGATATGTGAATATTTGATGCCACAATATGTAAATTTTCACCTCTAAAGATCGCTAATTCAAAACAAAGGCGAAGCTTGATGACACCTTGATTTCACGGAATCATCTCATGTTTTGTCTTCACGTCTACAGCCGGTGGGAAAGAATCTTGACAGGACTCAGGCAGAAATCATGTTTATGGAGAGATTATTAACGTTACTGTAGTATGAAGCAGAGCAGGACCGAATGCTGTGAGAGCTGAACGAGGCCACTGGAGCAATTACTAATGAGAGACGAGTGCGACACACAGCTCGACAGCAGCGGTACTTTTATTATGCCACAGTCGCCGCTTCCGCTTCTTTCGGTAATGTGCACGTAGGGTAAAGCAGCGCTGCTTATCATATTAGATGCATTTGTGTGTTGAAAGTTGGTTTAGTGCTACTCTGTGCGTTCACTCAGCGGCTACTATGAGACACTTGTTGCACACTGCAGTAAGCTAGATCGATATTAGTCATGGTAAAACATGGTACTCAAGATAAATCAAGAAAATGAGATTCAAACAAAAAGACTTAGGGCCAGATTTACTAACAGCTTGTGCCAGCGCAAACCCTCTTTTGGCGTTAAAAAAATACTGTTGGGATTTACTAATGACACACAGTATAAAATTAGCAATGAAAAGGCATGGACTGAGTTGTGTTTGCAGCTGACCTTATTGCATATGCATTTTTAGGAGTTTCTCTTCCAGATGCAAAATTTATGGGAGGAGAGTATTTAAATGAATCACACAATGCGATTTACTAATGTTTGCGCTCGTCAATTTACTGGTATTTACACCATTATTTAACGCCCTAAAAAAGCATGTCTGAACCCATTTTGTGACATGGTTGCAATTGTTGCTGTTAGGAGGAGACACCGCAGAGAACAGAGAGCACATGATAGAAGGGTTATTAATTTCTTTGAAATGCCAGAGTAAGACCTTATCCAAACATATCTATATCTATAGGGCATCATGGCTTGGCAAACTATATTATACAGTATATGTGTATGTGTTTGTCAGATTACATGTTAAGTTGCACCTGTGTCGACCCGCACCTGATGAGAGCATCAGCATCAGGATTCAGCTCTGTTTATTTGCGACCGAATTCTAATTTGCACTGCTCTTGGCAGATAGTCATTATGTAAATTATCTGACCGTGTCTGTGTTCTTTAATTTGCATGTCAGCAGATCATGTGCAAAACTTGCCACTCCCATCTACACATTTGTGGAATTGCGCTCTCACGCTATTTTTTCCCGTTTAGTAAATCTGGCCCTTAATGTGTTCAGCGATATAACATGATGAGTTTTCTGTCGATGAATGTATCCAAACAGTTGCTCCCCTGTCTGATAAAACTCATTATATTATGTACTAAAGTGTCTTTGATGTTTCCATGGTTTTTCGACAAAATAAAATGGGAAATCAAAAGTAATGATGTCATTGATAGGTGACAAACGGACACGGTGTGTGTCATGGTTAAAATTGCTTATTTCTCTGGATTTAGAATTTCTTGGAAACATTTGGGATAGTGTATGTACACAAGTCAACAAAAAAATATAACATTGTTTTAGTGTTTTTTTGAATATTTTAATCTAAAAATCCTACATATTTGTGCCTTTAACTGGATGCATATGTCTGATTTATTGCATGACTCGGGCAAAGAAAAGCTGTTGCTATTAAACATTGTTTATTTGATCAAGTCAGTGTAATGATGAAGGGATGGATCAAATGGGCCAACTGATAGAAGGTTTGCGAAGAAATTTCATGCTCCCTTGTAAAAGTATTTTGTAGTATTTTCAAAATACAAAAATACGGTAGTTTATTTTGATACATGGTGTGGCTGCTGTATTTTGTATTTAATTTTGATACATTTAAAATGAAAGTATTTGGTATTTTATTTTAAAATACATTTTGATGTATTTTTGCCCATCCCTGGCCAGGTTACAAATGTATGTACACACATTGTAGTATTTTTTTTAAGCATAATTTACTTTATACGTTAATAATTTTTACTGTTCAGGAGATCAGAACTGGAGGTTAGGTCATATTTAGCTCACTTCTGAGGGAAGTAGTGTCCCTATCATTATATCTGAGCATGAACACACTGATACACAGTCAATTCTGATGTTTTTCTTTATATTTTGTTTCAGATTGAGCCGTATCTGCCGTATGAGTTCACGTGCGAGGGGATGTTACAGCGGGTCAACGCTTTCATCGAGAACCAGGTACCTTTGAGCGTTAGTGGAAATACAAGGTTTGCGTGAGAGTGTGATTCGCTCCACCTCAGCTGAAAACACACGAGATGACATTAGACTTGACATGTTTGTAACTGTCATGTAAAGAATTCACGCTTGATCTGTAAAGGTACGCCCTTGTTCAAACTCTGTCTGTAGGATTTCTGTCACGGTCAGGTGATGTGGCCTCCTCTGAGCACTATGCAGGTGAAGTTCGCTCCGGCAGGGAAATCCTGCAAACAGGTGTGTCAGGAAGAGCAGCTGATCTGTGAACCCTCCTTCTTCCAGCATCTCAATAAAGACAAGGATCTGGCCAGGTACAGACACCACAGTTCTCCATCCAGACAGCAGAGGGCAATGTTGTTTTTCACATGGATTTTATTGACTTTCTGCTTTAGAATTAAAAATCAGAATCAGTATTTGCTCCCGCTGAGGTGTTGGTGGGATTTGCTTAAAACTTGCATTAGATTTGGACTATTTTTGCAAACAACTTGACCATGGGTCTCATTATAAAAACCTCATATTTCTTTAGAATATTAATTTAATTAGTGAACTGAATTTTATATTATTTAACCCTGGGCATATTACTATGTTTTGTTTTGTTTTGTTTTTTTAATTGATGCACATGATTATAATTGTTTTAATGCATAGAATAATTTTTTTTTATTTTATTATTTTATAATGGAAATATTAAATATATATATTCATTTTCTATTATTAAATCTATATTTCCATAGGTATCTACCATTACTGGTAGATATCTGTTTATATCTATTTTTCCAAAAGATGCAATTTATATATTTTAAATATGTATTGTTTTTATTAAATTCATATATTTTATAATGTTAAATATTATTTTAATATTTAATTATAAATATTATGTATTAGTTGTAGATTTTTTCTATATATAATATATATATACAGTACAGTCCAAAAGTTTGGAACCACTAAGATTTTTAATGTTTTTAAAAGAAGTTTCGTCTGCTCACCAAGGCTACATTTATTTAATTAAAAATACAGTAAAAACAGTAATATTGTGAAATATTATTACAATTTAAAATAACTGTTTTCTATTTGAATATATTTCACAAAGTAATTTATTCCTGTGATGCCAAAGCTGAATTTTCAGCATCATTACTCCAGTCTTCAGTGTCACATGATCCTTCAGAAATCATTCTAATATGCTGATCTGCTGCTCAAGAAACATTTAATGTGTACAATTGTACAAAATATTTGTGTACAATATTTTTTTTCAGGATTATTTGATGAATAGAAAGTTCAAAAGAACAGTGTTTATCTGAAATCTAATCTTTTGTAACATTATAAATGTCTTTACTGCCACTTTTGATTGATTTAATGCATCCTTGCTGAATAAAAGTATTCATTTCTTTAATTTCTTTTCAAAAAAATAAAAATAAAAATTCTTACTGACCCCAAACTTTTGAACGGTAGTGTATAATGCTACAGAAGCTTTGTATTTCAGATAAATGCTGTTCTTTTGAACTTTCTATTCATCAAGGAATCCTGAAAAAAAAAGTACACAACTGTTTTCAACATTGAAAATAATCATAAATGTTTCTTGAGCAGCAGATCAGCATATCTGAATGATTTCTGAAGGATCATGTGACACTGAAGACTGGAGTAATGATGCTGAAAATTCAGCTTTGCATCACAGGAATAAATTACTTTGTCAAATATATTTAAATAGTACACAGTTATTTTAAATTGTAATAATATTTCACAATATTAATGTTTTTTACTGTATTTTTAATTAAATAAATGTAGCCTTGGTGAGCAGACGAAACTTCTTTTAAAAACATTAAAAATCTTAGTGGTTCCAAACTTTTGGACTGTACTGTATATGTTATTATTATTATTATATTATTATTATAAATATTTAAATACTTTATTAGATAAATATTTACACTGTAAAATATTTTGTTATATATATATTTAAATTTATTTTAATATTTGATTATTAACATTATTTATTATATGCATATTTTTATATATTTTCTATTATATTGCATTAATTAAAAACATGATGATTTCATGGTTCTGTAAGATACTGCAAAGAGTACCATGTTATTTATATGGCACATAAAAACATGGTATTATCGCATACAATGTCCAAAAAAATTATCTTTGCGGCATGTCTGAAACACCATGACGTTACCATGGTATCTTTCTATAAACCATGGTACTTTACATATTGGCATTTCATATCTTCAAACGTTCCCTCTTTCCATTTCTTGTGGCAGGTATGGTGTGGAGTGTAAGACGGTGGAGTCGGCCAGCGATATCGTGGTCCCCGCCTTCAGTGAATCAGCGCAGCATTGCGTGTTCCAGTCCGACTTGCTGCTCTTCAGCTGCGCCGGGGCTCATCAGTCCCTCACACGCATCTGTCCCTGCAGAGACTACATGAAAGGCCAGGTGGCGCTGTGCAAGGACTGCTTATAACACACGCACACCACACACACTTTGGCAACCCTGTACGACCAACCAAGCGGTGTTCGAAACCCGCCGTACTGGACAGGATCGGACTGTTACATTGTGCATTGCAGACAGTGTTATAAAGCGCGGTGATGCAATTAAAGAATTCAGAGTAATTCAACTCTTGTTTTATTCCCATACACACACAAACAGACATCTCGAACGGAAACGCTGGAGTGCGGCAGCTCTCGGCTAAGAGAAATCAATCTTGCCGAAATAACGACGGATGGAGAGAGGAGAAAACGATTTATTTTGCTGGATTTATTTTTTGCGTGAACTTAAGTTTCTGCCTGGCATACTTGAAGTGGAGTGCAGGGAATCAGAACTTTACACTGCCACCTGCAGGCATGGAGGAAACACTGTACTGACATTTATTTCCCCAGTTCATCGTTCTGCTGTTTTTCTTTTTCATGTTTTCCTTCTCTCTCTGAAGAACGACTTTTATCATTGGACCAAGTTTCCAAGTCGGACGGTCTGACTCTTTGACAAACTTCACCCTTTTGAAGAGTGAAAACTTGCAGTGCGTGTGCGTTTGTGCGTGTGTTTGTGTGCGAGAATGCAATTGTAGTTTTAAAGTCAAAGGGAAGCAGACTTCGTGAAGAAACCTCCTGAGTTTAACACTGTAACGGACGTTCCACTTATTGGCTATAACAGTTATGTAAATAACAGATACCGCTTTATTCTGCATGGTAGTTTATTTCCTGTGACGCAAACGGCAACTTGTAACAGCACATGCTGACACTGGGAGTTTTCAGTGTTGGTCACTATTCACGGTAAATATTGCAGTACTGCACCAGAGAACTGCCAGGTTAGATGTTTTGGTGAATTACGCACATCGCAAACCAGCCAGTATAAATAAGAACACAAACCAGTTGACCAAACTAGCAGCTGAAGAAGCTAGTTGCCGAAAAGAGGCTCAGTTTACCCGAATATATGTGGATAAAGTAAATACCCAATAGGATCGCAGATATTTCTGTAAAATTTTATCTTTATTTGTATAAAAAAGATATCTGTATAAAAGCAAAGTGTACATTACAAGCATAGAATACTTTTTCTTTGATTTTATTTTTATTTTATGTTTAAAAACAGATTGGCCTTCCTGGTTTTTATTTTAAAATGCCTATATTCTTGAATTTGCCTGCCTATTATAAGGAAAAAAAACAACAACAAATGTATTAGTTGTGTTTTGGAATGAAAATGCACTATAGCGAAGGTTTGACACCAGATATTACAACACACTGTACAATTGTTTTAAAGTTTGTTTTTTAATTTATTTTGTATACAGATCTTTATCTCTGCCTGTTGATTTTTATGTGACTATTTATAGAAAACAAAATTCTTTATAGAGGGAAATTTTATTTATCAGACTAATTTAAATGTAAGCGCATATGCTTGTCCAGAGTACAAAATAGCTAAATTGAGTTTTTCTATTCATTTCGATTTGTTTTTGAAAAAACTATAAAACGTAAAGTTTAGCTGTAAAATTGTACTTAACGTCATATAAATATAGTACAGCAAAGCATATCATAATTCCCTTTATTGTAGATACTCTGGACAAGCATTGCGAACACAGTTTAATTGCAAAAGCCAGCAAAAACCTCATTTGATGTTTTTATCCAGTGTATGATTTCTGTAAACATTTGCACATTTGTAAATATAGATGGGTCTCTTCTAGTTTTCCACTCTTAACTTATACGATAGTTTTACGTTTGCGTTTCCGCTCTGTACGTTTGTACGTAAAATGATGGTCTTCAGCCAAGCTATTGTTTCCTCTCGTTACATGATGTGCCTTCTGATGGTTACTAGAACTGTCTGGTTTGTTTTCCTTTATGAAATAAAAAGCGTTGAAGGCGGAATGCTAGCTAGCTAAAAGCCGAAATAGTAGTCGAACAGCTGAAGTAGAGTCGGCATTTAGCATGAGATAGTTTTGCCAAACGTTTCGTGGTTGTTGACACGCAAAATCACAAAATTAAACAAATGTATCTAGCTGACTAAAGTCGTTACACTTGGTTTACAGTATGAAGGACCGTATGCCACCGTTTTAAGAGTGTTTGTGTTCGTACGGATTAGCTGTAGCTGTGGTCTTCATATTAATGACGGTCTCAAATGATATTAGATTACTTTAATGAAAATCGTGGCCAGTAATTCCATTTATATTGGAAAAATTGGAATGAAACACAAATTATGAATGGAACCAATTTTTTTTTTTTTTTTTTTTTTACAATTGTTCTGGTTTACTTTGCTGTTAATAATGGTCACTTTTATTTTGTTTTAAACTGAAATGCATTCACACATCAGACTGATTTGTAAATTGATTTGTTTTGGGGGGTGATTTTACATACGTTATGATGGAAGATTTTAAGACATTCAAAAAAATAAATAAACTGACATAATTTGTTTTTCATTGAGGAATCAGTAGGATATATCTTTATTTTTCAAATAAAGTTTTTTTCTGTGACAACAGACATGTCTGTGTAAATATACATGTGTACTCCACAGCAACATAGTTGTATATACATTCATGTATCACATGACATTCGGATTCCACGGTGCCCCGGCGTGGATTGACATCGGCTTTTGCCAGCGGTTTGTTCGAGCAATGGTGCAAATAGTGGCCCCAATCTTTTGTTTATTTTTGGGCCTCTGTTTTAAGTCCTCAGCACACTTCTACATGTGGTTTTAGAAACTGTGCAAAGAAAAAGTCCCATTCGCAAGGGTGTGTGCTTGTGCCGAGTACCTCTGACAAGGGCTCAAGGTATTTAACATGTCAATTAATAACAGAGCGGTAAATTCGACCACACACCTGAAAAAACAGCGTAAGGGGCCATTCACACAGAACGCGTCTTTGCGTCTAAAAACGCGAGACGCAGCGCGTCAGGAGTGGTTTTAAAAAAAGCGCAGCATAGAACGCGAGAGTCTCGAGACGTGATGCAATAACGACAATAACGGAAATAATAGAAATAGGCAATCTGCAGAATTTACAGATACAAGTTTTGACATGGAACAAAAAGAAAATAAGATAATAATGAGCGCCTCCTCCGCCATGTTGCCATTATATAAAACAGTTGTCATGCCAACTCGCAACGCTTGCCCCGCCTCCAAGTTCTTCTGATTGGTCCACTGTTTTGGAACTGACATTGATGAGCGGCGCTGCGTGTAAAAGTTGAAATTCTTTTAACTTGACACACGGCGTCTTAAAAACGCGGCGCTCATGTGTGAGGCGCTGCAAAAGACGCGAGCGTAACGGTCATGCACGTCTGTCAAGCGCGTGTTTACATAGAAAAACAATGGGAAAGTAGCGCATTGGAATAGAAAAACGCGTTCTGTGTGAACGGCCCCTTAGTCATACAGTTCTCAAAAAAACACAAACGTTAAAGCGGAAATGTGCTTTTCACCTACAATCGAACTACGAACTGGATAGCACATACGTAATCTGACTGGTTGTAACGTCACTGTTACGTACATCTGCTCCGCGGAGCTACAGTATATTTGCTACATAAAATGCTTAGAAACTTGGCTTGTCCCAAATACACATTTAAATAGCCAAATTTTGTGGCAAAATTACAACAGTCTATGTAATACTTCAGAACTTATAACTTCACATCATGAAGGGTCAAGTTTTAAGGCTTTGTTACTGTGAGTAACGCGTTCCTGTGCCATTTAATAGTTACAAGTTTCACCAAAAGCTAAATGCGAGGCTGGATTAAGCTATAACAACTGAACTTCACAGAACTTTACTGTTTCAATGGAGTGCGAAAGATGAAATGACATTATTCTAGCAAATGAAGCATTTCAAAAACGGCATGTTTTTATTCTAATGATAGCAGTTGATTTGTAGTCTACGACTAGTGCTCTTTAAGTATTGAAAGTTTCTTCATGTATTATGTTTTGACATTGACAAGTACGTTACAATAAATATTAAAGTATTAGATATGAAAATGCCGTGTTGAGTAATATTATACTTTAAAGTTTATGTAGGCAATCAGATGGCACGTTTTTAACAAGGAAAAACTAAACAAATTTAAGTTTTAACAAGGTCTCCATAAGGAAAAAACTGCAAAAATGTAGTTTCACCACCTCTTCCGATATATTAATTTGACGTTTTAGCAAAATTATTTTGGCATGACTTAAATTTGTGCATCTATACTTGGTTTTTTGGTCATATGATTGGCTTTTCTATTGTGAAACTATTGAAATCTAAGTTTGAATGTAAAAGTTAAAAATGTTGAAATCGTATGTTAGACAGCTAATGAATTGTCTATTACTTTAGTTCACTGAATGTGAAGTTTTTACAGGTTTCCACAAACGTGGCAAACCTTTCTTTTCTACTAAAGAACTATGAGATAAAATAAATAAATAAATAAAACAAACGACAATCTGTGTTAAGTTTACCTGATAAACCTCTTCCCCCCATAACCTGAACAATTAAAGATGTTAAATATTTTTTTCCTTTTGATAATCTGCGCAAATCATAATCCATAAATCCCTTTTTCTTTAGAGACACATACTGAATGTGATTTAATCTGGGTTTAAAATATCAGATATCAAATTGGTTGCAACATTCTGAGATGTCTTGTTTCAGCTCCATGGCTCATTGCCAGCTCCAACAATACAGTAATACACATTTTATATATGCAATTGTCAGTTTTCCCTTTCAAATCCATATTTACAGGGGGAGTTTGTGGTTGCGTCTGCCCTGAGGCAAGGACAAGTGTGTGTATGTGTTGTGTTTTCGCACTCAGGAGAATCTCCTCAGGAGTGTTTATGTGTGTTGAGTTGTCCAGAATCAGAATCCTACTCGAAGCGCTCGTAATGTCTCGTCTGCCTGACGCGCGGGACCATGTCCTTTAACAACCTGTCAAAGAAAGAAGAAAAGTGTCACTCATTCTCATGTCAGACCAGAAAAAAACTTACTAAGTTTAGAGGTCAGAGCCATGGCCTGGTAATTAGTGTGTTTATGGCAATATTAAAAATATTATACTTTAAAGAGTTAGTTCACCCAAAATTGAAAATTCTGTCATCTATTACTCTCCCTCATGCCGTTCCACACCCGTAAGACCTTTGTTAATCTTTGGAACACAAATTAAGATATTTTTGTTGAAATCCGATGGCTCAGTGAGGCCTCCATAGCCAGCAATGACATTTCCTCTCTCAAGATCCATTAATGTACTAAAAACATATTTTAAATCAGTTCATGTGAGTTCAGTGGTTCAATATTAATATTATAAAGCGACGAGAATATTTTTAGTGCGCCAAAAAAACAAAATAACGACTTATTTAGTGATGGCCGATTTCAAAACACTGCTTCAGGAAGCTTCGGAGCATTATGAATCAGTGTATCGAATCATGATTCAGATCGCGTGTCAAACCGCCAAACTGCTGAAATCACGTGGCTTTGGCGCTCCGAACCGCTGATTCGACACGCCGATTCATAATGCTCCGATGCTTCCTGAAGCAGTGTTTTGAAATCGGCCATCACTAAATAAGTCGTTTTTTTTTTTTTTTTGGCGCACCAAAAATATTCTTGTCACTTTATAATATTAATATTGAACCACTGTACTCACATGAACTGATTTAAATATATTTTTAGTACATTAATGGATCTTGAAAGAGGAAATGTCATTGCTCCCTATGAAGGCCTCACGGAGCCATCGGATTTCAACAAAAATATCTTAATTTGTGTTCCGAAGATTAACGAAGGTCTTACGGGTGTGGAACGGCATGAGGGTGAGTAATAAATGACAGAATTTTCATTTTTTGGGTGAACTATCCCTTTAATGTTCATGTGGACATTAAGTTGGTTTATCAAAAAAGATTTTCACATGAAAAAAAATTAAGATATCTTAGTATCTACAAAAACGTAATTACGTAAAAACGTTATCTTCAATTTATTAAATGGACTTTTTAGTTACAATTTTTCAACATAACTTGTGCACATTCAGAGTGATCCACTTCATTTTCTATATGTTTGGCTTTTCAGTTGTGAAATTTCATTGAAATCTACATTTGGATGTAAAAATGAGAACTTTTGAAAGTTGAATTTAAAAACTAGAATGTAAAATCTAGTAATTAGTGCAACTGGTTTGCAACATTTAAATCCTGTTATTTCCTATAATTTAGGCCTCAATACATATCTTAAATTTAAGATTTATGTATTTGAATTGCATATAAAATTTCCATCTATTTGGATTACTCAGTTTTAACATACATAAACTAATAAACTTAATGTGATGCATATTTGTCAGTCATACAGAAAGATTTTGCACATATGGCATCATGGCATAGTTTATTATAGTATATTATAAATAGTCATATTTTTGAAATACATTTCTTCAGACTGCTTAGAATCAACATAGGCTACATCTGTTTCTTGTAAAAACAGTAAAATGTATTCTGTTAAAAAGTATCAACCTTGTTAAAATATGCCTAGATATGGAACAATATTGAATTAGTTAAAATGTATGAGATTGAAACAAATTGGATTTATTGATGATAAATAAGTGAACCTGGTTATTGTGTATTTAAATTCAGTTTATTAGAACTATTACAGAAATCTTGCCTGTTTCTTTTCCGTTTCTTTGTTGTAGGCTATGAATGACAAATATGCAGCTCGTCTGTATGGGAACCCCCAATCTTCTATATACACTGAATTAATAATAAATTATAAATGTGTTCAGCATTCTGCAACATATATTTTTTGGATTTTCTAGACTATTTTAAGTTGTAAAGTGAGCAGGAAGTATTAAAATGTAGCGCATTTTCGAAAAAAAAAAATACAACTGTATATGCTTTATATAAACAAATTATCGCCTTGCACGTGCTTCTGCTTTCCGCATTCTTCAAAAAGCTTACGCTGTATGTCCTACGCCTTCCCTATTCTACTTACGGGATGAACGTGGCGCCAGTTTCGTTTTTAAGTTTAGAATAGGAAAGGCGTAGGACATACAGCGTAAGCTTTTTGAAGAATGCAGAAAGCGGAAGCACGTGCAAGGCGATAATTTGTGTTTATAAAGCATATACAGTTGTATTTTTTTTTCGAAAATGACTGATCTTTTCGCTAGGTAAGACACTTATTCCTCGTCTGGTATCGTTTAAAGCCCTTTGAAGCTGCACTGAAACTGTAATTTTGACCTTCAACCGTTTGGAGGCCATTGAAGTCCACTATAAGGAGAAAAATCCTGGAATGTTTTCATCAAAAACCTTCATTTCTTTTCGACTGACGAAAGAAAGACATCTTGGATGACATGGGGGTGAGTAATTTATCAGAAAAATTTTACTTAAAAGTGGACTAATCCTTTAATGATAAATGATGCATGATGAAAATCTAAAAATTTCTGTGTGCAAGTTACAATAACCTGTAAATATAACACTGACATAATATGCCACAATGACACGGCTAAACTCAGCATACAGCTCTGGACCTCTCAAGGACAAACCTGTCACTTCAAAAGAAATGACCTCCGCTTAATGGAACACTGTGTGCTTTTAGGAAAGGAGACACAGCAGGTGGAATTTTACAGCTTATATATTTACATTTACACTCAAAGTTCTGTCAACAAGTCGTTCGATGTTCAGTGGGAAATGTTCCAGATGTATACGCATACAATTCCCTGAATGTTTGGTGTGTGTGTGTGTTACGTCTTCATTTCCATTACAATAAGTCAAACACTAATTACAGTCTCTAGGCTATTATATTATAATAACTGCTTGAAATGATGTTAACTGGCATAATGTGCTATTTAACCAACAAAATGCTACATAATTAGCTTCCCTATCAGAGGCTTTAGTTAAACCCTCAAGCATATTTACAGTTGCACCAAAGACAAACAGAGTCACGCCTGAAATCCCTCAAGTGAGCAAGTACATTATTAAATGACTGTTTATAAAACCCCTTTGTGCTGTTGAAGAAACATGGTACTTTTCGAAAATATTTGTATTAGTATCATAGGTGTATAATTATATACTACTATTTGTATACCATTATAGTTTTTGTTAATATTTTGAATTAGTTCTTGTTTTTGTTTTCTGTTTTCATTTTCATTTAAAGTTATTTTGTTTTGTTTTTTAAACTAAAAAAAAAAAGTAAAAAGTTTTTTAGTTTTTGTTATAGTTACACTCTAAAAAAATGCTGGGTTAAAAACAACCCAAGTTGGGTTAAATATAGACAAACCCAGTGATTGGGTTGTTTTGACCCAGCGGTTGGGTTAAATGTTTGCCCAACATTCTGGGTAGTTTTATTTAATTCAACTATTGTTTTAAAATGATTATATGTCTGGCTTAAAATGAGCCCAAAATAGGTTGGAAATTAAAAATCAGACACATAATTACTAGAGGCAACAATAATAATCAAAAGATGAACATTTATTAATAAGCAATTTAATACATGTTTATTATTTAATTATTATTAATTAAACATATTAATAAATGTTAATTTCCAACCTATTTTGGGTTCATTTTAAGTGATCAATAAAGTCATTCTTAAACATCAGTTGAGTTAAATAAAACTACCCAGCAGGTTGGGTTAAAGATTCAACCCAACAGCTGGGTCAAAACAACCCAATCGCTGGGTTTGTCCATTTTTAACCCAACTTGGGTTGTTTTAACCCAGCATTTTTTAGAGTGTAGGCTACTTTAGTACTTCAATTTAAACTAAATGAAAATGAGAAATGTTGACTTTGCAACTAACTGAAATAAAAAATAAGTATAAGTTTTTATATTTTATTTAAATAATATTTATTGTATTTCAAGTAATGAAAATAGTTTTTTGTAGTTTTAGTTTAATTGAACTGATTTTAGCTGTTTTCTTATCCTGAGAGAATTTTCAGTAAACTAGCTACAGGTACAATTCATTTGGGAGTAACACAATGTTGTTTTATGTCTTTTAACTCTTTCCCCGCCATTGATGTAATTTTTTCAGCTTTCCATGTTTTCTCTGTTATATGGTAGGGGGCACTATTACTATCTTCAGAAAGAGTAGAGAATCTCCAGATCAAAACACAGACAAAAAAAAACATTGCTTTTGCATGTTGTAGTCTTAGGAAAGAAAGAAAAAAAACACGATTTTCTTAGCTTTTTGTTCAAAATGTTGCATTTTTTTTTAAACTTATCCACATTCAAGTGTTGATAAAAAAAAGAATGCATGCAGCTAGAATAAAACGGCTTTTCTTTGTTTAAAAGCAGAGGCTCTGTTCTTTCTTTTGGTATATTGCATGTTCAAATATTCTTACAAAAAAATATTCTGGGGGCCATGAAATTTTTTGGAAAATTATCAAATATGACTGGCAACTTAAAAACAAAACAAAACAAAACAAAAAAAAACACTGGTGGGGAAAGAGTTAAATGTTAAAGTAACATTTCCCTTTATAAACTTAACTACTCAAAATGTATTAGTGCACCTTGAGGTTTTCATATTTTTAGTTGGATTGGGACTCTTACTTGACTCCATAGGCGAGAATGATCAGTCCGATCAGAACCCCGATGGACGCGTCCAGGAACCAGACGCTAGGTTCATGTTTGAACACCTCGGCGCTGATTAGGATGGAGAATCCCATGACACCTCCAACTAGGGAGTTAAAACCTGGAAATAAATAATTACATAAATGTAAAAATATCAGAAAGAGCAGCATGAACATTCTGCTAAATTTCTACTTTTGTGTTCCACAGGAAAAAGAAAGTCATACAGGTTTGGAACAGCATAAGAATGAATAAATTGACAATATGTTCTCCCTTTTTTTTCTTCTTCTTCTTTTTTTAAAGCAAACTTTACTATTAAACAAAAACGATTCCTCATCTTTACAGATTATAAATCTTGTAAGATAATCAGTAATTTATGTGATAACTAGCAGCAGTCTTGGATGTTTGGACAGATGGTGAATTTCACATGTGTTTATCTCGCGTACGATTCAGTGGCTCCACGATGGGTGTGTGTTTGTGCTACTGAGACGGTTGGTGTACACAGAAGAGCGTTGCTTGACATTAGCAATTACTGTCACACTGTGACAGATATTAACCAATCCCAGTTAAACATGCAAAAGTATTGTACACTGTTTGCTCCATTTAATGATAAACAATACATATTTTCGAAGTTGTAAATTAAGATTATTGGAGTATTTTTTTTACAAGAAAATACCATTTCTGTTTTCTACTTTTTGTAATTATTTGTGAAATTGACTAGCAATTCTGTAGTGAAAATTGTTTCAAAGTAAATCCTACACCAAGGGTGTTTAAATTATGTTTGTGTGTATGTGTGTGTGTGATATCGATTACAAAACTTACAAACAAAAGTTTGGTCAGTTAGAAAAGCCACATGATTTAATTTTAACTGTGTGTGTGTGTGTGTGTGTGTGTGTGTGTGTGTGTGTGCTTTTGTTTATATTACATTGTGGGGACCAAATGTCCCCATGATGTAATATAAACCTGAGTTCACCTACATCGTGGGGACCAGCCAGCGGTCCCCACAATGTAAATGGGTTTATAAATCATATAGAATGAGTTTTTGTGAAAAAGTAAAAGTTTGCACAGTTTCCTGTGAGGGTTAGGTTTAGGGGTAGGGGCAGGGTAGGGGGATAGAATGTACAGTTTGTTCAGTGTAAAATGCATTGAAGTCTATGGAAAGTCCCCACAATTCACAAAAACAAACATGTGTGTGTGTGTGTGTGTGTGTGTGTGTGTGTGTGTACATGTCCATCTGTTCATATCTGTCTATATATATATATGTCTGTCTCTGCACTCCCATCTGCTCATCTGTCTATCTACTCGTCTGTCGCATTTTCTTTTTCAGTGTTTTTTTTTTTTCAAAAAAAAATGCCATAAAACTACCATAAAAGACGGCCATGCCACGTGTGAAATGTATTTAATGTTGTCTTAAGTCATAAAATCTTATTTGTTATCGTTTTGAATCTTGACCATCTTTCCATCTTTCAATATATGGAAAAAAACACATTCTACTAAACAAAAAAAAAGTACACCCATAATGTGATGTGTTAAAGGGATAGTTCACTCACAAATGAAAATTCTGTCATCATTAGTTTCAAACCCGTATGTATTTCTTTGTCTGCTGAACACAAAGGAAGATATTTGGAAGAATGTCAGTAACCAAACAGATCTCGCCCCCCATTGACTAGCATAGTAAATGATGACAGATTTTTTTATTTTTTTGGTGAACTATCCCTTTAAGTGTAAACTTAATGTATTTAATCTTAAATTCAGTGGAAATTAAATCATTTTTGGGAGATGATTGAATTGGCTTTTAAGCCAATATTGTCAGATGTAAAATCCTGCTCCTTCTAGCTCATAAGAAGTTAAAAAGGGAGGAGCTAAGGTGAAATAAGACCAGACACGTTGCCATGGCACTGTGAATAATTAATCAGGCTGGCCATCACCACGGTAACCCGGGTGGGTTTCCGGGGAAACGTACCATCAGTGATGAGGGCCCTGCTGGTGAGGACTTTCCCCAGCATGAACTTACAGACGGACAGAATCGTGCACACCACCCCGCTGATAATAGATACGCTGTACAGGAAGTCATCCTGGAGAAAGAGAAAGATTGAGACATTATCATACTGAGCAAGACGTGATGTTCAAAGGTCAAGTGCATTTATATAATCACTGTAGAAGAAATCATGGGAGGAGGTGAAAAAGGGCTGCGTTTAGGTATACTAAATGGGTAACAGGACTACATTGTTGTCACATTACCTCATTATAGTGCATGGTCAATACAGCATTTTTGTATCTTTAATTCAATTTTGTGTAAAAAACGAAAATTTTGATCAAATAATGAGTCACGATATATTCAGAATAGCATACAACCATATTCTTACTATTTCTGCAGTCTATAGTATGTATACTTGTGCACTCGCTGAATGTAACATGCTGGTAGCCAAATGTTCTGATAATAATGTAGCGTACTACTGTTTGAAGTGTTTCTTACTGCAGAAATACAGTACTGTCTAGTATGCAGTACATACCACGTAGTATTCTACTGGAATGGAATTGTATTTAAAGTGTAAAATGCTAGTAGTGAAGTATGCTAGTATTCTGAACCTAGCAAAGGTTGTGGAATATGTTCAGAATAGAATATTATAGTACTGTTTGTTTGTTATTTATAAACTGTAACTGTAGCATACAAAATTGTGACATTATTCCTCGCATAAAATTGACCCTTCGCAAAGACCCGTCCCCCTACAGTTACTGTTGCTTTGTCCGACAAGCCATGGCGCTGTCACACCACACAGAGTGAAAAATACATTGCAGAGCAAAGAGGACACTGACAACACGTCGACAGACAAGACAGAGCAGGTTACTTATGATATTAAACAAAGTCCCAGCTTTTAAATTTTGTAATTTTTTAAAGAAATTAGAACAATAAAAACCGTTTTGTGGCTCTTTAATGTGTCGTGACAGATTGCTGTAGCGCCTCAGCTCAAGCGGCTCGTGAACCGATCATCTCTTCCTACCAATTAATTTATAGCATTAAATAAACATGAATGAACATGAGAAGGAATGTTGTTTAAAACGCAGAAAGACGTAAATACACACCATTTTTCAAGTTCAAGTCCACCAAGGTTAATCTTCTAACTCCTGAGTGCTTTGTCGGACAAAATTGCGGATTCTAAGTTATGACTGGTTAGATCGCTTGTCAATCAAACTCCCGGCGAAGGGTCGATTGCTAAAAAAAAAAAAAAAGTTGCATACTGTGCACTTGCCGCAGCGAACATGAGGTTTTTTGACAATAATGTAGTGTACTACTGTTTGTAAAGTCTTAAACTGCTTAATACTGTTTCAGTATACAGTATATACTGCGCTGTATGCAGTAAGTAGTACATTATTATTTCGGACAAAGTTATGGGCTATGCTCAGAACTGAATACTAGAGTAGGCCTACTGTTTCCTATTAAAAACAGTATGCAGTAAGCATAAGTAAACATTTCAGATAGTAGCATACTAAATTTTTGTCACATTAAGTGCATGTTTTCAGTTATCTCAGGCATACAAATTTGCATACCGCACACTTGCCAAAGTAATAAACATGCACAGTAATGGGATGTTTTGACAGTAAAGTTTGCTGCAGTCCATTGCTGCATAATACATATTCTATCAGCATACGTTATACTGCGCAGTATGCAATAAGTAGTACATTAGTATTCAGAACACAGTCAAAGTTATGGGATATGTTTAGAATGGAATACTTGCATACTGTTTCCTATATAAAAAAAAAACAGAATGCAGTATACAACAGTAAACATTTCAAACTGTAGCATACTAAATTGTTGCCACATTATTTCATACATACAAAAATGTATATACTACTGTTGTACTGTACTGTAAAACTTTGCATACTGCACACTTGCTGAAATGCAAGGTAATCCGGTCTTTTGATGATAATGTAGCATACTACGGTTGAAATGTTTATTGCTGCATATTTCATACAGTTTCAGTACATAGTACATACTGCACAGTGTGCATTAAATGGTATGCTAAGTCCAAATCTGGGTATTCCATGCATGCAAGTAATTATAGTATGCATACTGCAAAACTAGTATGAGAAGCACCTATAGATATGTTAGAAAGTAAATATGAATGGAAATAAGGAGCGCAGAGACAATAAAAGAATGCAAAAAAAGATGAATAGAGTTGCCTTCTCAGCCTGAGCAGAATCATTAAAATTGTGCGCTGGCCTTGCAGACGTGAAAAAATGCAACGCTGCAAGGTTCCCACCATCAAACATAACGTCCAACACAAACACGCACACACAAACGGTCAGTCAATGCATCATTTATTCCCTCCATATAAAACGGTATGATGGATCTTCTGGCGAGAAAACCTCAATATTGATGTCAGGAAAGCAGAAGAAAGCAGAAAACAATGAGGTTTGTGTCTCACAGAAAGTGTCGAACAACTCTAACCCTCTTAGAAGGGTTTAAAAACAACCACATGCCCTCGCATTTATCACAAACGCTGTCTGTCTGCCCACAAACATCCCACAATGTCTCTCTCTGAGACGTCTCTGATGATCCATTTCAGTGCGAAATCAGGGATTTGGTAGCAGTTGCGCTATCAAAGTTTTTATGGTTGTGTGCCTTTAATAAAAACCTGTAAACATCATTTAGGGCTTTATTTTTGAGTTGTTTTTATCACTTTCACAGAGGTTAGCTGCCTAGAGAATCTGAACAGTCCATTTATGGGAGATGTTTATTTTATTTTGTCTACAGGCAAAAATGTTTTTTTGTTTGTTTTTTGTTTTTGTTTTTTTTGTGTATTTGTTTGTTTTTTTGATTTTGGGCTATTTGGCGTTCCATAATGTATCTTCTTTTAGACTAGTGGAAAGAAAACATCCAAAATACACATTTAAGTGTTTGTTTTATTACTTAATCTTTTAGATTTCAATAACAATACAAATCTTTAATCTTTTTTTTTTTTTTTCAAAACAGTTATTCCTCTCTATATTCTGAAGGTTTTTACTGAAGGGTTTGATCATTTATCACTTGCCTAATTTTATACAACATTTTATTCCTAAAAACATGGTGAAAATGTATTTTACTTCTGGCAGTTGACAATATTTCTGAGTGATAAAAAGAGATATTCAAAATCAACCTTCAACTCTAATATGTCAACAAAATAAAACAAGATTTCTTTAAAAACAAGTACCTGATAATGCCTCATTTGCATATGTAAACAACATTTCAGAAAACTTTATGTGGTACTGTACTGTGATTAATTAACTTGGGTTAAAATGTTTCCCCTATTCATCTGTAGTGGCTTGCCTTAATTTAAAAGGTTCACGATAGGAAGTGTAAATGGCTCAGATGAGGACTATTACAGGAATTCAGTGGAAGATTGTTGTATTGATTTTATGGCACCTGAAAAACGGTCAGTCTTTCTCAGAAACATGCATGGAATTGCAAAAGGGGGCAGTCAATCTCAAACACCTTGTTCAGAACAGCTTATTAACATTTAATTAGAGAATGAAAGAGCATGAGAGAGAGAGTATGTGAGAAAAAAAAATGAGAGAGAAAAGAAGGGGGAAGTGTTTCTGACATCAGCAGCAGATGAAGAGAGGGAGAAATATTGGATCTATTTTTAGGCTGCGCTTGTATGCGCCAAAACCAAGCTTTACACGCTGAGACAGGAACAGGAATCCTCCAGAGAGAAGCCAGAGTCCTGATTAAAACATCAGCACAGCGTCTCTCTCTCTCTCTCTCTCTCTCTGCCTCCTCCTATTCCTCTGTATCTCTCATCTGGTTATCGTCTTCTCTTTTACACTCTAATTATGTTTGCTACACACTTAAAATAAAGGTTTACAGTCTCACGCCTTTCAGAAAATTACATGGCGGAACCTTTTTAACTTCACAAATGTCACCTTTTTATGTTCCCACAGTATTAAAAGAATCTTTTAAAGTTCCGTCATCAATAGAACCTTTTTTATTTCCCATTATGTCATCATGGAAAAAATTTTTAATTCACATAGAACCATTTTTAGTCCTTTCTTAGTTCTTGTTATGTCATACAATAAGTAGAACCTTTTTCAGTTATGTCATGATAGAATATTTTTTATTTCTCATTATATCATGATAGAACCTTTTTTAGTTCTCATTATGTCATCATAGACATTTTTTTGTTCCCATTGTCATAGAACCTTTTTTAGTTCTTGTTGTCATTATAGAACCTTTTTTTAATTCTTCTTGTCATCAGAGAACCTTTTTTTAGTTCTCATTATAGACCTTTTTTGTTCCCATTGTGTCATCATAGAAACCTTTTTAGTATCAATTGTGTCCCTTTTTAAGTTCCTGTCACGCCAAAATAGTTTTTTAGAACATGTATGCACTTATTTCAAGAACCCAAGAAGATTTCATTTTTAAAACTAGAAGCAAGACTCATTAACAAAGTTCATAATGTGCTATGTTTGGTTCTTGATCAAAAAGAGGGTTATTTCCTTAACTTTTAGGAATGTACACTCTTAAAAATTAAGGTTCCAAAGGGACTAAAAGGTTCCACCTTTTAGTGAACAGTACTTAAAAGAACCATTTTTTGTCTTAGTGTAAAGAGTATTTAAATAATCTAAAAAAAAAGTACCTTTTTCCACTATAAAGAACCTTTTGTGCACTGGAAAGGTTCCATGAATGTTAAAGGTTCTTCATGGAAACACACATCAATAAAGAAACTTTATTTTAAAGAGTGAAGAAGTGGAATCTTTACACCACAGATGCAGTACCAGACCGAGGCTTTAGGTGTCTCATTTCATCACAGGAAGATGGATGGAGAAATAGATTGAGAAAGAGAGTGAGTGATAGTGGAGGGGTAACTGGTTTAGGGAAAACTATTTCCCCTCTTGATGTTGCCTGGCAACAGCGATATCAGACTATTCTAATCTCGTCTGTGACTTCACACCTCGTCTCCATCGTGTTCATTCAGCTTTACACTTGTGCTGTTTAGCAGGCGCCGTTAGGGAAAACTCACACAACCAGCGACATGAAAAGATGAAGTGTTGTGTTTGCGTGTGGCGTCCTTTTTCTGAGAGACTCTTGAATGGAGTTTACAGTCAATAAAAAGTCAGCGAGGAAATAAGATGCGAGAGTATGAATGCTTAGAGCAAATAAACATGGAAATATATTTAGAAAATGACAAAATTGAATCAATTAGGCACTTAGAATATAGAATATAGAACAGTTGGTCGCAACAATCAATTAACCAACCAACCAATCCAATGAATGAATCAGAGAGTGAATGAATGAATGAACAAAAGAATTAATGAATCAACTGCTGGAACTATCACCCTGCGTTCCATTCGGAAGGGCTCATCCCTATGCCCTAATCCCTTCAAAGGGATTGCGAGCTTCAAAGGGATGAAGGGTGGAGGGTTCAAAAAAACTATTTTTTCGGAGCGCACTTCTGCATCATCTTAACGAGACAATCAAGGAGGCACCTTTGTCTTTTTCCCCTGGTTTACTCTTTGTATTAATACGCATTAATTTACTGTAGTAACATTATAAGCTACTGCCGGTCTTTTACTTTAAATATAATTCATATTGTGTCTATGTATTTGAAACATTTGATTGGACTGATAAAGAGAGCTGTAAAGTATTTTTGTTGAAGTACAATGTCATTTTGACCATAATAATGTACCAAATCTAACTCTAATAAATATTACAGTTGTATAGAAAAATACTATACATACATTTATAGTTGAAATCGAACTCCGAGCCGTACGCATTATGTGACGTCAAACAACTTCCCTGTGCAAAGGATCATGGGGGTCCGAAGTGTCCATCAGTTGTACCCTTCGAAATCCTTCATTCCGAAGGGCCCTTTAAAGTGGCCAGTTTTGAGCACTTCGGTTTGGAACGACCCTTCAATATGGCGGCCATGATTGTTTTCACTCCGAAGTGCCCTTCGGAGGGCGATATATCCCGTTTAGAACGCACCATCAATCAACAAATCCAATTAATGATTCAGTGAGAGAATGAACAAATGAATCAACCACTGAAACAATCAATCAACCAATCCAATGAATGAATCAGTGAGTGAATGAATGAACAAATGAACAAATACTGTAAATCAACCACTGGAACCAAGGCTGTGTCCAAAATCACCCCATATACCCTTAAAGGTGCCGTAGAACGTCTTTTTAAAAGATTTAATATAAGTCTAAGGTGTCCCCTGAATGTGTCTGTGAAGTTTCAGCTCAAAATACCCCATAGATTTTTTTTAATTCATTTTTTAACTACCTATTTTGGGGCATCATTAAATATGCGCCGATTCAGGCTGTGCGGCCCCTTTAAATCTCGTGCTCCCCTCCCCCGGAGCTCGCGCTTGCCTTAAACAGCATAAACAAAGTTCACACAGCTAATATAACCCTCAAAATGGATCTTTACAAAGTGTTCGTCATGCAACATGTCTAATCGCGTAAGTATGGTATTTATTTGGATGTTGACATTTGGTTCTGAATGAGTTTGATAGTGCTCCGTGGCTAAAGCTAACATTACACACTGTTGGAGAGATTTATAAAGAATGAAGTTGTGTTTATGAATTATACAGACTGCAAGTGTTTAAAAATGAAAATAACGACAGTCTTGTCTCCATGAATATAATAATAAACGATGGTAACTTTAACCACATTTAACAGTACATTAGCAACATGCTAACGAAACATTTAGAAAGGCAATTCACAAATATCACTGAAAATATCATGATATCATGGATCATGTCAGTTATTATTGCTCCATCTGCCATTTTTCGCTATTGTCCTTGCTTGCTTACCTAGTCTGATGATTCAGCTGTGCAGATCCAGACGTTAATACTGGCTGCCCTTGTGTAATGCCTTGAACATGAGCTGGCGTATGCAAATATTGGGGGCATACATATTAATGATCCCAACTGTTAAGTAACAGTCGGTGTTATGTTGAGATTCGCCTGTTTTCCGGAGGTCTTTTAAACAAATGAGATTTACATAAGAAGGAGGAAACAATGGAGTTTGAGACTCACTGTATGTCATTTCCATGTACTGAACTCTTGTTAATTTAACTATGCCAACATAAATTCAATTTTTAATTCTAGGGCACCTTTAAATAGGGCACTATTGTGCAATGGCACTACAGCACCACAATAACAAGTGTACAACTGATGTATGTTCAGCAGATAGAGAATACCCATAATGCACTGTGAGAGTGACACGGCAATGAATTCCCGTGTCTCGCCAGAAGATGGCGCCCGCAGCTGAATCATCCATCCATTTTCCATTCCTTTTTAATTGATTGTTAAATAGTTTAATTAAGGTTTACACATAGTTTCCAAGACAGAGTTCAAGATAAATCTTTTCATTACTTGCAATGCAAAACGATGCAAAAGAGACTGTCCGGCACACTCAGTGTCCGAATTCACTTACTTGTTTTCATTCACTCCTTGAAGTGAACTATATTAGTGGAGTAATGTAGGGAATAGCAAATGAGGGTATGGGGGCGATTTCAGACACAGCCCATCAATCAACAAATCCAATGAATGATTCGGTGAGTGAATGAACAAACAAACAAACTAACGAATCAACTATTCAAGTCATGAATAAATCATTGAGTCAGTGAATGAACAATTGTGTGTTTGTTGTTTTCTCACCACTTCTGGTTGCATTTTTGTGACAAGATCATGGATCGCTTTCCCCAGGATAGTGATGGCCGACAAGATGAACACGACCCCAAGGATAACACATGCTCTGGAAAACACACACACAGGTACATTAAGTAACCCACAGCATCAATTCAACTGGTGCTTTATTGAGTTCACGGTCTAATTCCCCTCCTGTGTCTGAGTCAGTTAATAAAACACGACTCTGAACCTTCTGCTCGATTTAGTGCCTCATTCCCAGTAGGCCTGTCAAGCTCTCGGTTTATAAATGAAGGCGGCGAGGGCTGTAGTTGTCTAATTAAGCCTGGTTAATAGGCAAGATCTGTTCCACTATTTACTCAGGCACAGGGGTAGTTTGGTTAAAGTTTTAGTGTCTCTGTTCTGCGTGCTCTGTTTCTCACACACGGATCGTAACGAGCTCAGTCTGTTAAATCTTCTTTTTTGGTTAGTGATTAATTAGTCAAACCAAACAAACAAACAAACACAAACAGCTACAGTCTCCGGAGATCAAATTAGAATGAAATTAAGACATGCAGATTAATTTAATCTAGTTTATCTAGTAATCAGGCCAAGGAAGATCCCCACTGATGCTGATTTGTGTTTGTGTGCTAGGTTAATCATGTTTGTTTTGATGGTCGACTGAATTTAATATTTAGTGTGTTCCAAATATTTTTATCAATACATACATAAAAAAAAATCAATCCAAGTTCAATCTAAAAAGCTGTGAACTTGCATTTTATTAGAAACTTAATGAAATGTTTATTTTCAGGTTCTGACTGACAACCAACATGCTATCTGCAAGCTAACTGCTAATTTGGGGTTGTTTTTTTAAAGAATGCTAGCAGACACTGTCCTAGCATCCACTCAGTGCACCTTAGTAACTGCATAACAACTCCATAGCAATCCCCTAGCAACACTTTATTAACCACAAAGCAACTCCCTAACATTGGTCTAGCAATCACACAGAACACCTTAGTAACTGCATAAAAACAGACTAACTACCATTTAGCAACACTCTGAACACTTTAAGATCTCCATACCAACTCCCTAGCAATCACACAGAACACCTTAGTAACTGCATAGAAACAGACTAACTACCATTTAGCAACACTCTGAACACTTTAAGAACTCCAACCAACTCCCTAGCAACCACTTAGAACACCTTCTGGAAATCACTCAGAACACAACCTAGCAATAATCTAATCTAGCTACCTAGCAATAGCAGCCACCTAGCAATATCCTAGCATCCACTTTAATAACAGCATATAGACCAATTTAGAGCAGATGTCACAGTTACGTCACTTGCACCTGAGCACACATAGTGGTGGCAGAAATATAGTGGTAACAAGTGGAGGAAAATGGGCAAAATCCACAGAATAATGTAAAAAAGTTTGTTGTGCGGTTGGATGTCAGAATCAGAATGCAAAAAATATAGTCTTAATTTTTATTGAATACTGTCGTTGAAGACGGCCTTTGAAGCTAAATGCAATGTTTATATTGCAAGTCACAGACTGGACTGATGAAACCTGAAATGATTAGTCTTCTATTAAAACATGAATTTGATGTAAACAGTAAGTCTACATAATATTCACATATGCAGTTCATAGGGGACATACATACCTATAACTTATAACTAACAATTCTGACTCTTTTTCTTGCATTTGCATGTTTATATCAACCAGTTCAGACTTTATAACTTGCAATTGCGAGTATATATCACAATTCTGAGGGAAAAAAAGTCAGAATTGCGAGATATAAAATCGTAATTCTGAGGAGAAAAGACAGAATAACGAGTATATCTCACAATTCTGTTTTCTTTCTGAGAATTGTGGGATATAAACTTGGATTTGTGAGGGGAAAAAAGTCAGAATTGTGTGAGATATAAACACGAAATAAATTTTTTATTCTTTTATTCTGTTGCTTCCACAGCCTGCTACTGCACAACTGCCATTTTCTACCACCAGGTAGGCTGGCAACAAAAATGTCATTGCTGTTTGCAAACACGAAATTGGTCTATATCAACACCCTAACAACCACCTAGCAACCACTCAGAACACTTTAGTAACCTCATAGCAACTCCCTAGCATTCTAGCATTGTCTTAACAACCCCATGGAACACACTAACTTCCACCTAGCAATGTAGTAACCACTCATAACACCTTAGTGACCACATAGCACCTCAAAACACCCAAGAAACCACTTAGCAATGCCCTAGAAACCATGAAGAACACAATAACATCCACCTAGCAACATTTTAGCACCACTGATGTTCTTCAAAATGCAGAATCTATCTGTAAGTCATTATATTCTCAAACAGTGAGAGTCTGTAGTGTTTTACAGTCTCAGACTCTACTAGTCCAGTAGATATGTCATCTCGCTAATGCAGTCTGCGTTATGATGTAATCTGTCTCCACGGCGATCCACATCCCAGCAGATTCCCCTAGGGACCCCGGCTCACAGCTTCTTCACTGGCCTACGCATTAGAAATGGATTCATTATGTGTGTGTGTGTGTGTCTGTACTGTACGTATGCTACATGTCTGAGTGTGCTGCTGTCTAGCACACTTCTACCTTTGTCCTGTCTCTCTCTAGGCTTCCTCTTCTTTCATTCCCTTCACAAAGCCCTTCTGCCATCTCTATTCTGTCTTTCAGTCGATAAGGGATGCCGAACACAAGGCGAGACTGTCTAAGGACCCTCTTTAGACATGAAACCCAGAGCGGGGCCACTTCTCAGGGGACTAGAGAGTCTGTCTGCCTGGCCTCCATCCATCAAACCTGCTGGTCTTTAGGAAACTTTAACCTGCTGAGGTAAATTATGCTAAGTTTGTTTTAAAGCTGCAGTGCGTAACTTTTTGTTAGTTAAAAATGATCCAAAATCAATTTTTTAAACAAGTACATAACCAGCCAGTGTTCAAAATGATCTACTTACTTTAGCCCAATTCATAACGGTAAGCTTATAATTATGTTTTTTAATATAAGAGGAGCTGGTAGGTTTTCGCGGGAAATACAAGTCTGCCTTTGTGTCATTACGTCATGTCTGTATACATAAAGAAGGAGTACCGGATGCTGCAGGTGGCGGATCATTTAAGACTCTTTTACAGCAGCTGTAATAATTAAGCTTGTAATTTTGATGGCGGATTGTAATCAAGAACGGTAAAGATGACCATCATCATTGACAAATGGTGACTCACCAGTAGGCCTTGTAAAAAAGACTTCGGAGTTCGGACTGCGGAGTGGCTAACGGCAAAAAAAGGGAATACGACCAGGCCCGTGCAAAACAAGAATAAAAAAATCAGCAGGGCTTTTGAAAGGTGGTATGAACTCTGTTTTGAACGGGTTAAAAACGGACACAGAGATTGTTTTTTTTCTGCTGGACAGGTAACACATTTTAATGGTTTATTGGGTAAATAATGCTGATTAGATAACGCTAATACACACTAAATGCACATAGTCATGCAATGTTGGTATTGTTAACATTAACAATTTGAGAACAAAATATTACAATAATAATAATTTGCACGGTTTGACATGATATGAGCTAACTTTGTGATCGTTAGATTTAATCACCATTAGATTTATTGTAAAACTTTTTTTTTTTCCTCAGTTGGTCAGAACAAAAGTGGCAGACATGTTACTTGCTTGTTCAGATGACATTTTCCAGTAGGGATGTGCAACGATTAATCGCTATTAATTGTTTGCAAAATAAAAGTCAATAATAATAAAAGTATAATAATTATGTATATATAAATACACACACATACATGTATAAATTTGAGAAATATATGCATGTTTAAATAAATATATATCTTTATATATATTTTATATTACATATAAATATAAATTTTGTATATATAAATCTAACATTTTTTCTTTAATATATACATGTATGTGTCTGTATTTATATATACATAATTATTTTACACAGAACACACACATATATTACGTAAACACAGACTTTTATTTTGCAAACGATTAATCGTGATTAATCGTTGCACATCCCTATTTTCCAGTGAAACTTATTATTTTGGTTGCACTTCCAAGGCGTAGTATCTATAATTCCACCAGTACGCTGTCAGCCTACTCCTCAAAACATTAGATTCATCCGCGCTGAGGAGCCGTGCCGATGCACAGACCATGTAAAATAATAATTCCGCAAATAACTGCAATTGCAGGTTTCAAACAGAGATGGCGACAAAGAGGCACAACTTACGGACTGCAGCTTTAAAGGAACAGCGCATCTGAAAACAATCATTAAATGATCATTTTAATGACTATGGTTTGGTTAGGTAATTAGTTGTGTGCTTGTTTGAATACAAAACGCCCACTAATGTTCTACTTCAGCTGAGGAACATGTCAAAATCGCAACATCATTACCTTGAAAGATCAGTCTGACCTTCTGCTCTCCTTGTTGCCCAGAAACAACATCTAACTGGCTAATGAAACTACCCAGAATCCCAACAGAGCACAAACAATGGCTGCATCCAAAATCACATACTTATACTATATAGTAGGCAAAAAACTGTATGTGACAGAAGTTTGTCAGAATTCACAGTATAAAAGAATAGGCAAAAAGTACCCGGATGACCTACTTCTTTCTGCGAGATTCTGAAATGTGCATACTATGGACACTTTACTATCCCATGAGGCCACGGCCAGAAGATTTGTGAATGGCTGTAAAGTGACACAACTGACTCCGGTAGGTCACATGATACTACACACATTCATACTACTGTATATAGAACATGCTTTTTAGCGGCCTTGAATTACCTCAATTATTATTATTATTCAAAATAAGAACCTACTCAAGAGAGTATGTGATTTCAAACGCAGTTCCATGCAGTCACGCCGCATTCTCCATGTTTTCTTTAAACAAGGAAGGATCACATGTACTTACATGTATTCTCTGTGTGCTGAATGGACGGCTGCGGCGTTACTGTATCGCCAAATCACGATAATGGAGGACAGGACATCGAGAGTGGCGTCAAACTGCAAACGAATGAACAACAGTGATAAAGAGGAGTGTTAAAACATTAAAGACTATTAAATAATGACCATTTAATTATATGAAGTGTAAGACTTACAGCAAACCCAAATGCTGATGCACTATGCCGCATTATAGAAACAGCTGCAAAAGAAATGAGAAAATGTTAGTTCAAATGAAGAAGATTTCAAATTTAAAGTGTTTAATGTTTTTTTTAAATAAATAAGTTTCGCCATTTAAAAATTAGTTGGACAAACTTTAAATGTGTAGTGTAATTTTTTATATATATTTTTTATTTAAAAAGAACATACTAAATAATTACATTTATATAAATAATTACCATTACATAGTTCATCAGTTTATCTTTAAATGTGAAGTGTTTATTAAAATATTTTTATTTAATTAAATACATAAAATAGTTCATTAGTTGGTCAACTTTTGATTTTTGATAAACAATAATGATAAATAAATAAATAAAAAGTGAATGAATGAATGAACAAATAAATATTTTTTTCTATTAAAATAGTTAATTAGTTCATCTTTTAAAAAATATTTTTATTTAAAATAATTTAATATAGTTTACAAATTAGTAGTTCATTAAATGTGAAGTAGACAGATAGATAGATGAAAATGTTATGAATTAATGAACATTTTAATTCCTCTTCACTTTTCACAGCATGTGCCCATCCACTCCAGCATTCAGGCAAGTGTATGTTGTTAATATTGATTTTGATAAGTGTTTGTCTCAAATATACATCTAAACATTATATATAATATGCATTCCTCTGCTGTAAAACTGCATTGAATGATTTCCAGCAGCTAAAGTGTCCGGGATCAGATTTCATCTCTTCACACTGTGATGTCAGCACATGCTGTGGATCTGAGCTCCCCAAACGACACTGTGGCTCGTGTCCAGTTATCGACCTAATATTGACCTCTAATGCACCTGAATCCTCTATCCTGAGACTGGATGAGCGATCAGAGATATTCCATCCACCTCTACAGGGTCAGCCAAACTCTCAAAGGTACCCAGATCTGCATTTCAGGACTGTTTGTGCTCCTATTTTTCAATTGATTGTACAGTACAACCTATAGAATACACTACAGTATGGTGAGGTATAATAATTTCGAGTGTAGTATAGGACAGTATAGTTTAAAAATGTGAGAACGTTCCCCTAACGTTAGCATATGATTCCTGTTTGGTTACCAATTCCTGATGTTCTAAAAATGTTCTCTTTAAATGTTTTCTCTTCTCTTTACTCTTTAGTAGGGATGAAATTAAGGTGGTGTCACAAATGTCCAGTCTTGCCGGAGTTCTGAAATATATACAAATAATCATGCACAAATGCAACAGCATTAGGCCTGTTTACACCAAGAACGATAACTATATTAGCGCCCACACCAACGGACAATGTTCTCTTTATTATAAGTGTAGTCTCCCACTTTCAGTGCTGGATTCTGATTGTCTGTCAATGTTTTTATCATTCAGCACCTGGAAAAAATGGTTTTTTAAAGTGATTCAAATGATATTGTTCCTCTGTGCTGTTGTTGTTATAATTGTGTTAAATTTAGGATGATTTTTAAAACGATATTTACTGTATAGTTATCGTCCATGGTGAGAACGGGCCTTTACCCAAAGTTAAAAGTCTTTAGCTAAAGTTTGCACACACATTCAAATGGCAAAAGTCATTACTCAAAAACAAACGCACACACTCTGTTCCTCAGGAACACTGTTAAAAATGAATAACGGAGCTGCTGCGGCATGAGATTAAAGATTTAGCAGTTTCTAAATATAAATTCTGTTCCTTTTAGTGAAATCCACTCTGTTTTAGACGACTTGTGCCAGCCGATTTCAAGTCCTCAAGAGGCCAAACTCAAGAAACATTGACATTGCCAATAAATAATCTGTGCAGTCATTTATTGTCCTACAGAATCCCATCGGACACGCTCAAAAGAACCACACACATTGTCTTGTGAACAACATTTGCAGGAGTTTAGCTGTACCACATGCAGTGCATCTTGGGTAATGGGAAAGGATTTATGGAGAGTTGTGTATCTGCGGAAAGCCGAAACCATTCCCTGCTCATTAGGAAGTCATATTTATGCTGATATTCATGTGAAGTCAGCAGCTTCTACAAGGAGTGCTGATACTGCGGCCCAAGCCGATCATGAAAATTATGAAGCTTGTAAAACCGTAGGATATCGTAGGATCACAATGACGTATTGAGTGTATGCAGGATTACTGGGTAAATCAGCTTCAGTCTGTCACAGATGCAGACTTAACTAACAAGCCAGCTAACTGGGAATGTTCTCAGAACTTTGTCTTACGTTCTGGAAATATCCTCTCAAAGTTATGAACAAACGTTCTTCTAGTAACATTAATTGAACATTTGTTTAAAGTTATTGGGTCTTTAACCCTCAGGGGTCTGAGGCTGATTTGGGGCCTGGAGAAGTTTTGACATGCCCTGACATTTATGCTTTTTTCAGTTGTTCATAAACATATTAATGGAAAAAGTGTCATTACACTGTATTCAGCACAAACTAGGCTACAATAATATGTGAGGAACATGTATGTACATGTTTGTGTTTTTGAAGGAATAACGTTTATGCGTGGTTATTGAAAAAACAAAAAACTTAAGTCACTGAAATAAAGCCAAAAAATATATATTAAATCTGTGTTCACAAGACTTCTGGGTATCGGAGGTTGTAGACTAGAGTTTTTGCTTCAAAATTATGTAAAAATTATCATTCCTACTCCTTCATATAAAACAATAGAGAGATTTACATTTTCTAAAACATCTTTGGTCAAGAAACACAGTATGCGTGGAGGCGTGAATAATCATGAATAATGGGTGATTCTCACCTGAGAAGACAAAAGAATCGCATAAAAGAGCTCTAATGACCTGCATAAATAATGAGGCCTTTCAGTCAGATAGGCTGTGAAAAAACCCTCTGTTGATCATGTCTCAAGCTCATCATAATGTAAATCAAACATACAGAAAAAACAGCAATACTGTGAAATATTATTACAATTTAAAATAATGGTATTCTATTATTAAAATATAATGCATTTCTATGATACAATGTGTCTGAACAGTTATGTTACCTCTATGGCATTTCATATAGGCTTTTAGCTTAAAAGCATGCACATTTGGAGAAATATTGATGGATTCTCATGTTTATGTCAATTTTCTATACAGAGGAGTATTTATTCATTATTTATTGTCGTCACTGTGAACGCTGGATACTGTGTTTACAATTCATACTTGCAGCCGGAGGGCGCTCTGTGCACTTTTAGTCCACAAATGCCAATGCTAAAGAAGAATAGGCAATCCAGGAAATAACTGAACTAACAGAGGCCAGAGATCGCTAACTGTGGCTATTCAAAACACTTTTCAAGACAATAAATACACGATTGAGACGATGAATGCATGTATTGACTCAGAATTTGCGTCTGAATTGCGCTCCCTCCATGGGCGTGGCCGCATTAGCGGATAATGAGCTGAATCACGGATTTCTGACATGGCTGTCTTTTCATACATATTACATAAACACAGAATGTTTGTTTTCGATTTGACTTACACGATTTAAAACCTGACATTTCAACGTTTCTTTAGACACAAGTCTAATTTTTTTGTGATTAGTATTCACTAAGTTACAGTTCATTTTCTGAGAACTATCAGATTGGACTTCGTTCAGAGGGAGACGAGAGATCACGCATCATGTTAGTTTTCTTTATTTTACAAAAAGCACAACATTTTGTTTTTACTCTGAGTGTACACAAATAAAAGAAGATATTCCACAGATTAAAATGGTGTATAGCTCTTAATTGTATGTGCAACATTGATGGAGTATTTTGAGTCTCTTTCACACTGGTTAGAAAAAAAACGCGGTGATCACGCCGGCGTGACCGCTGACCCGAGGGAGTTAATAACGCTCTCAAAACATTAGCACAAAAACATACATCATTTATGGATGTTCGTCTAACATTTTTTAAATGTTAAAACTTGTTCAGAGAACATTCAAAAGTAACGTTCCCATAATGTTTGCAAAATCAGAAAATGAAATGTGCCCTTATCGTTCATATTACCAAGGGGGGAAAAAAAGTTTTTAAAACATTTTTAAAAAATGGATGTTTTGAATGTTCAGAGAACATAATGGAAACATTGGCAAAACGTATTTTTGTTAGCTGCACTCTAAAAAATATCTGTAAAAACACTAAACAAATGTATATAGTAAAATACAGTTTTCCATTGAAACAATTATTTGTTGTTTTTGAGAAAGTAACCTATAGGCTACTTTCTTGAAAATGACAAATATTACCCAGCATGCATTGTTTTTACAGTATATTACTTCAGTATATTACAATGCATTCTGTATATTACAATGCATTCTGGGTAATATTATTTGTCATTTTTGAGAAAGTATCTTATAGGCCTCTTTTCTTAAAACGACAAATATTACCCAGAATGCATTTTTTTTTTGGTATATTTTATGGAAAACAGTATTGTACAGTGTAAATTTGTTTAGCATTTTTTTACAGTTATTTTGTTGGAAAACACTTTAAACGGACAATGAATTCCATCGACATATCACAAAATGCAATTTTGTTCCAAAGATTATCGCTAACTTAAACTAAACTTATGTAAGTAGGACAATTTTGTAACACTTTATCTTCAGATGTATTTGCATTTAATGTGAGTTTTAATTTTTTGTTTGGTATTAAACTAAAATTGGTGTATGCGCAGCGTGATTTTCAGCATTCGAAAATTGTTGCAAAGTCAATGTTGCAATATTTTTCATTACAGGAGCTTATGAGTTACACAAGTCACCTACTATTCACAGAAGCTTGTTTCCACCAGGGAATTAAAAAAATCACAATTACCTTTTTTTTCCATAGCTATTGCGCAATTTATCGTAGCTCATAAAACTGCGGCACCACAATATTAGTCTGGTAACGTTTTTATCTTAACGTTATTTTTGGACCCTGTTAGGTATAATTTAATGGAACTTTATTTATTGTCGGCTGTACTTGCATTTCACTAGATTTGGTAATAATTTTAAAGTATTACAGTATAGTTACTGTAAATTATTGTAATGTTACGTTTTATGACGTTTCTCACATGTCCGTTAGCTTCTTTTCTACATGTTTGTGTTGCATGTTTCACCACGCAATCTTGCGTACTGTACTCTAATGAAAAATATCACAACATTGATTTCATGTCTACTTTCATATTTTACAAATCATGTTTGAACTAAAAAAATGACAAACACCCATTGTTGCAGGATATGAAAGTTTGATCCACAAGAATGTGTAAAATCTATTTAATTTCATTCCAGTTTGTTACTCGTATCACACAGTAAATGAACATGCTGCTGCTATGCAGCAAGTACTGTGTTGTGACAGTTATTCTCAGATGTATCAGTGGTGCATGATGTATAAAACTCTTTGAAGATCTTGTCCTTGACTGCTTAAGGAAGCCTTTTTGCTAGTCTTATGTGCTTTTTTTTTAGGTGTTTCTTCTGTGAAAATAGGGCAGAATCTTTATAGATGGTGAGTTGCAGAATGTTGAAATCCAACACAACAGCTGCTCTGAAAAACCTGTCTTCCGCTCGGTCTGTCTTTTTGACACACACACACACACACAAACCAAAACAGGGAATGTGATCTAGTTTCTGTGTCAGAGTTGGTGAATAAATTTGCATGTTGTTATCACTTACAGGACGTTTTCAAGAAACAATTCTGCAGTCAGAAAGACTTTTGACTGGTCAGTGTTGTTGTTATGATACTAGTCTACAAAAACTAATAGTATTGCTAATACCTGTAGCAACTAATATAGCTGTAACATGGTTAATAGTAATAGTTAAATAAACAGTCTGTCTCAGTGGTTTTTGATTGAGTTCATGTTTTCTTAAGCTTCTGCGATCTCCTGATTGTTCTTTGTGGATTGAATAAAGACTGTTTATTTTGGATACTCCTACTCCGAACCCAGAGCCCAGCCAGCCATCACCCATTCGATGCCAGAGCCCACCGCAGAAGGAGAGCTCAAGCCTGCTGCTGAGCCAAACATCGCCCTGGAGCCTGAGCCCCACGGTGAGTCTGACCAGGTGTGCAAGCAGGCAACTTCATGTCCCACCATGAGATGCTAATAGAGGTTGAGGAAATGGAGGAAGATCCCACCCACACTGCCACCACTGAGAGTGAGCTGAAGCTGACCTCTGAAGCTTTCTGCATCTTATGGCTATTTTGAAGAGGATGTTTACCTGAATCTCCCATCCCTGCTGGTACTGTCCAGCTCAAGGTTTCCTGTGTTTCAGCTGGTTCCACCCAGCTCAAAGTCTCCTACGTTCCCACTGGTCCCGTCAAGCTAGAAGTCTCCTGTGTCTCCAGTGTTCCTCCCCAGCCTCCCTCTCCCGCCTCCTCTTCCAAGGTCAGCTTCACATCTGACGCCACTCTACAGTGTGCAATTGCCTCTGGTCTTCCAGTCTCCAGCTCCGCATAGTAAAGAGGATCCCCCGGCACCACCTCCAGCCGCTGATCCCATCACTTTACCTCAGCCCGTTGATCTGTCGGCACCGCCTTGGCTCCTCCCTACCTCGGCTCCACCAGAGACCATTGGCCTTAAAGCTCCACCGGGCTTTCTCGTCCCTCCAGCTCCAACTTGGTTAGATGTCGTTCTGCCATCTCCATCCATCATCCCCTTTGTGTTAACAGCCAAGCCTCCACCATGGCTCCTCCCTCCCTCGACTCCGCCGTGGGCCATCTTCCTGGCTGCGCTCTGGGTTCCTACCTGGTTCCTCTTGCTCCTGTCTCCTCCCACTGTCATCGCTGCCCTGCTCTCTTCTGCCACCAACTCCTCTGGTTCCCTGTTCTTAACCAACCCTTTGTCTTCCTGCAGAGCCTCTGCCCTCCCTCTTCAGTTAGACTCATTTAGGATGCGCCTTCCCGGGGTGGGGAGGGTGTGTAATGTAATGTGTACAGTCAGTTTTGGTTTTGTTTTCTCTGTGTTCTGTTCCTGTTTGCCTGTGTTCCCTTTGTTAGTTTGTCTCTATGGTTTTTGATTGAGTTCACAGTCACACATGTTCCTGGTTGTGTTAATTATCCCTGTATGGGATAATTTACAATTATAAGTCCTGAGTCCTGAGTTTCTTTAGTTCTGTGTACAGTTCTGTGTCTGGTATCTATGTAATGTGGTTGTGTTTTCTTAAGCTCCTACGATCTCTTGATTGTTCTTGTAAATTTGTGGAAGACTGTTTATTTTGGATACTCCCTTGTTTTGTTGTGCACTCTCTACAACCCACTGTGACACTAATATGTTAAAGCTAATAAATGAGTATATTTTAGTTGATATCAGATACTACAACAAATTTTAATAAAAGTACTATTGTTAATAGGGTACAACAGGGCTAAAGGCGCACCTGGGTAAAAGCCGCATTTGATTTTATTTTCCTCTAAACCACTAGATGCCACAAAAACTTGCCGCAGCACTTTCCAAAATGCAAGTGGAAATTTGGCAGATCCTTGACGCGATTGCGGGCAACAGCAAAGTTGATTCTGTGCTAATTTTATCTAATATTTGATGGTTTTTTTAATTTGTAGATTTAAGTAGCAAATGAGAATCACAAAAAATATTGAATATATTTTGAGAAGGTCTTGTTAATGATTTTAATGGTTTTGTTCCAAGTTAATTAAAGCAACAGTTTTTCAATAATGGAAGAATATGTAAAAGAATGAAATTTGGGGTAAAAAGCGCCCCTGTTGTTGGGCTAAAGGCACAATAATTAACAGCTGGCTGAATTTTCCATTTGCTGACAGGTAAATATCATATATTAAGTTGAGCGTCCATCTTAGAGATAATCACCATATTTATAATGAAACCACCATATTTAAATAATATGATATTAATCAACCGTGATAGATTTTAAGATTTTAAACAAAACAAAGTAGTACAAAATGTATTACTTTTATTTTCCCACACAAAATCAGTTGCTCTATCAATGTTAAATACAAACATAATTTTTTTTTTCAGCAATCATGCACTATGGGAGTGAAAAGCACATTTTTCTTAAGGTGTGCCTTTAGCCCCGTTGTACTATAAAACCTTATATAGCCTATTGCTTACACTGATGCTAATTGTAATGTTAATGCTAAAACTAACATGTTAAAGCTAATATATTAAGTTATTCTATTCCAGTATTCCAGATATTCATCAGACTGTTTACCAACTCTGAACTGCAATCCATGAGACAGTGACTTTTTTTTTTAGCTTAGTTGTTTTCACAAACCCGTTCACTTGACTCACTGTGTTGATGTTTTAAAAAAAACAGAGGAGGTGCAGAGAGGGCAAAGCACCCTCCACCTCTCTCCTCTCTCTATCTGTCTTCCATCTTTTATTTTTAGACTCAGGGCTCTATGGGAGTTGGCATGCTGGCTTTTACAGGCTGGTAGTGCTGAATGCATTAATATGAGAGTGAACTACCCCTCCTCTATCTGTGACCTCTCCTCGGTGTGATATTTACATTCTGTGCCGCAAGAAAATCTTCCACACACACACACACACACATACTAATTTACTTTTCTTCAGTTTGAAGTCAGTTAATCCTCCAAGAACAGACATTTATACAAATTTTGTCGCAGCGAATAGCGCTTACATCCCTGCAGCAGAGGAATTTCTGGACATGTTTATTAGATTTGGAGGTATGCGAGCACATTTGTGCGTGTGTGTGAAGCAGAAGACACTCTGTCGCTGAGAGCGTGTTAATTGGCTGCACTGGAAGCCGTGAGACATCTGGGAATAAAGATCTCACAGTCTGGCATATATTAGGCCATTTCTCTTCTTCTTCTCTCTTTCTTCCTTCCTTCTTTTTTTCTGCCTTCATCAGTTTCCAAATGCCTTCCCTTTCTCTAAAACTTAAACTCTCGCCGCACACACGCCTTTTTGGTCTCTTTAGGCTGACAGGAGTAGCGCAGCTGTTAATGAAAAACGAGCCGTCCCGCTTACACTTCAGATAGCGTAACCTCACAAGCGCTTCAGCAAAGATAGGGAGACTCAGATCGCCTGGCGGTAAACTGATCAGACACTTTATCTGAACAGATTCGAGGATAATTCGGTTAAAACCATAATCCACACATCAAATATAGATTTGATCTTCTCAAACCCCTTACTGACCCAAATGCACGCTACCCAAACATAACGCTGATGCTCTTGAAGACAGTGTGGAAGTCGCGATTTTCATGGCTTTTAGTGCATGTTTAGTAACTTTGAGGTCTCTATATGCTAGAGCACCAAGTGGTATTTAAGCGTCCTTATGTGAGGCGGACGAAAAAATGGGCAAAACAAATCACACAGACTTACATTAAAGAGGGGTGAGAGTCATATCTAGAGAGTACAGTATCACAGAGACTTGAGGGTGGACAAAGACCCGTATAAAACCACATACAAACAGCTTAGCAACCACCCAGAACACCCCAGGAACCACATTGCAATGTTATAGCAGCCACCTACAACACTGTAGCACTGTGGCATTGACTTTTTCACATGCTAACATATTCATTTCTTTCATGCAATGTATATATCAAACTAACAGCAACAATTTCTTAACTCAGCATAGAAGTTTGACCCACGTTATTGATGCGTCAACTTGCTGTTCAGGATATCAATAGGATACCTCATCTTGTCAAACCATTCCTTGACTACAGTTAAAGGACTCTCAAGTTTTGAACGGAGTTCAGAGTGAGATTTCGGCGGCCGCAGCAGCGACGGGGGTTTGGGTGGGGACGGGGGTCTGATATGAAAAATGACACAAATTCGTACAAATAAAAAAATATTTATTTAATTCAGCATTTTAGTGTGTATGTGAGTGAGTGAGTGAGTGAGTGTGAGAGAGAGAGAGAGAGCGAGAGAGAGAGAGATCATGGTTAGTGTTGTTTATTGTAGGTGTTGGTAGCAGGTTTTGAGGCCTTCAGCACAGGGGTTGGTGGCTCCCATTTGAAACATGGTTCCAAGGCCAGCCATTTTCACTGTCATGATGGATGACAGAGTTCCATCTAGGGCCAAGCTCCAGGTGCCATGTTTTTGTGTGTGAGAAAATGATGTATAAAGTGAGTGAGAGAGTGTGTGTATGTGTGTGTGAGAGAGTGAGTGTGTGAGTGAGTGTGTGTGTCAGAGAGAGAGAGAGCTTTTGCAAGAGAAGGCTCTTAAAAGAGCCATTGGGTCAATTTGTAGGAAGTCTATATGAAGGAGTAGAGTGGGATCTGAAGTAACTGCAAGGTAGAAAAAGAAATGCTGAATTACAATTTTTGCATATTAAATAAAAGGAATTAACAGCATAAATAACAAGGACTAAACATAAATAAATGCTTGTGCTTTAGCTACAGATTAGCACAGTAGAATAACAGTAACTATAGTAAAAGCATAGTAAGCATTGCTGTTATTGAGCTAAAACTACAAAATAGTAATAGAAGTACAGTGGTGGTCAGTACTTTTATTATTCCACCAATATGAACATAAACTGATCGAAACTAGCTAATGCTAACGCGTTTAATCACCCTAGCTAACAATATATGTTCAACTTTTTGGGACAAAACATAGTAAGAGATGGAAGATAAAACCCATTATGGAGCCGATCTGATTAATAACGATTAATGGACTTATATGGAACATTATAAAAGGACATTAGGACAGCATATGACAGACTTACCGAGATGTGGCACGTGTAACTGCTGTTTAATATCGCAATGCTTTCCAATCAAGAGTTGGTAATTAAGTCGTGCGAATTAGTAGGCTACGAATTCGCCTTGACAAGGTTGTTTTGAATGCAATGAATAAATCGTACGAATTCGTACGATTTAGCCACTTGGTTAATTCGTACGAATTAGTATGAATTCGCCGTGAGATAGGGTTGGTACATTACGTTCTGCACGATAACTGGCGTGCTCTGCTTTACCAGTGTTTTTTTCCCGCTCGCTGCTTGAGCTTATAATGCTTTTGATCTTTAGGCCTATATTTTTTGTTTACACATATTGTTTAATGTTTTAAACTGAATGAAAACCTTAAGATAAAACGTAAGCTTGTTGTGTATATTACCTAATCATAAGTTTGTTCAGAAATGGTGACGACAACTTGAATAAAAAAAAATAATAAAAAACGTCTCTCTCATTTTCTCAAAATTACGTCATTTAAATACACGAATATTCATTTTTTATTAGCCCAAATATTCAAATACAATATTTTGGAAAAATGCCCACCCTACTAGCTAGGCTAGTTCACGTAACGTACTCTGGTCAAACTGTTAACTAACCTACCAGCTGCCTGGACACAAATATTCCCCAGTAATTTGATGAGATGACTTACTGTACTCATAGGATATGGTCCCACGTCGATCACGATCAGTCTGTAGCGGCGCAACCATAGACTGTAAAAAAAATATGGACGTAGCGTCCGTGACGTCACCCATAGAGTTCTGAACAGCATTTTTGAAGCGAAAATGAGGCCGCTGCCATCTTAGCTGCGCGTCACCGCACGTCAGTCCCGGATAACTGAAAATGGTTAAAGAGGCGGGAGGTGGTTTGAGCTGATGTGACTGGTTGCTGAAACCACTCCCGCCTAGCTTGATGTGACCATGTTAGCAGGCAAAGGAGCTATCTATCTATCTTAGATACGATCTAAAATATTAATGAAGATAAGTTTTATCATTAGAAAGTTCTAAAGGTTTACTGTCAATCTACGGAGTTTTTTTTTTTTTTTAAGATATAGATGCTCCAACACCAGTGTTGGGTGTGCAAATAACAACATGGAAAGTCAAATGGGACTTCATGCCTTTATAATGAAATAGAGATCGCGAGATGAATCCAATCTGTGGCACTTGGGTAAAATATGAGTGTCCATTGCAAAACAAAAAAACTGTACTTTTTGTCCATGAAATATTTATATATTGTCCATTGTTTGCATCACATTTCTTCTGAATGATCTGCTCTCTGTCATCGTTCTTCAAGAAAGGATGCAATCTGAGCAGCGTTTATGTTGTAAAACTGTATACGATCGTATCTAACAAACAAATGAGCCCGTGTCCAAAGTATATTTTTTCAAAATAGTGCAGCAGTTTTAGTTATAATATCCAAGCAGTGCTGTCGGATTTTGATATCCTCCCGCCATTGTCATTGTAGTAAATTTCACATCCAAAACTTTCAGCCAATGCCACTGTGGTGAGGGGGGCGTGGTTCAGCGAGGTCTGCAACAGGAGAGAGCATCGGGAGATCCTTGGTGAGTGAGCGGGTTTAATGTAAATCACGAACACCTGTTTCTCATTTCAGTAATTGGCGCGGAGACAGGATAAAACGCCGCAAGAAGCAGGAGTCGGTGAGAGAGAGGGGAACTGCTGACTGAGCCGCTGGTGCACGACAACACTGCTGGAGTGAAGCCCATTGTGGATTGTATATGCCGAGACTGGAGTGAAGCCCTTTGTGGATTATTTTGTTTTGCTGTTGTGCGTTGCACAGTTTTTGTTGGACATTTGTATTTACTGAAATAAAGCTCAGTCAGCAGTTAAACACCGACCCTGTCCTCTTCCTTCCTATATCTACAAACATTGTCTATACTACACTGGTGCCGAAACCCGGGAAGGAAGCTGGGTGGCCGCTGCCATGCAATCATCGTCCTCCACCCCGTTTGCGGAAGTCATCGCATCCCTCGCGGTCCTGCATCAGGAGCAACACCAGGCCCTGCTGGACCTGCGGACTGACCAAGAACGGCGTTTCCAAGCCATCGTGCAGGCCCAGCAGGAGGACCGCGAGAGGTTCCGGAGCTGGATCGACCGGGAGGTTCCCCAGGAGACCATCGAGCAGCCGGCTGTGCCTACCCACCTGCCACTGAACAAGATGGGGCCATACGACGACCCCGAGGCCTTCCTCTATCTTCCTGATTGGCCGCGGGACCAGTGGTCCATGAGGTTGGTCCCGCTCCTCTCGGGGGAGTCGCAGGTGGCGGCACAGCAGCTGCCAGTGCAGAACCTCCTGGTCTTCGACGACCTTCGGCGGGCCATCGTCCAGCAAATGGCTACTGGCTGAGGGAAGCGACGTGGACCTGGTTATCGATCGTGTGGTACTGGAGCAGTTCATCACTCGGCTCCCAAAGAAGACCGCAGAGTGGGTCCAGTGCCACCGCCCCACGTCGCTGGACTCAGCCATCCAACTGGCGGAGGACCACATGGTGGCGTGCCAAGGGGTCGGCGAACCCTTACCATCTGCCTCTCTCTCTCCTTCTTTTAATTCCCCCTCTCTCTCTAAGCCTGTCCCTCTTCCCAGGTCTCGTCCGCCCGGCCCGCCACGTGTTCCGCCCCGGGGGCGGGGTGGAACTGAACAGGGCCCGTTCTATGGACCGAGAGCCCCGCCCAGGGGGGCGGGACTCCCTGCTGCCGGGCTGGACCCCGCTCCTGCTTCTCCCCTCTCTCCGCGTCAACCATTTAACCCGCTCACTCACCAAGGATCTCCCGATGCTCTCTCCCGTTGCAGACCTCGCTGAACCACGCCCCCCTCGCCACAGCCACGATCCAACAACGTGTGTTGTTTATCTTCCGCATGCATGCACATCTACACAGACACACATCAGTCTCGAATATTATGCAGCAAGCCATATTTTATAATTGTATTAAATAATCGCGAAAAAAGCACAAATACGGCTGAGATGCCAAATTCAGCGGCTGGAATTAGCTGAGGTAACATGACGGCTCACAGACAGCAGCGGCAATCTACCTGTCACTCAAGTGACCACACCCTTAATTATGCAGAACTTTAAGGCTTAATAAAATTTAAACGGATGAGTTATAAAAAAATTCACCCCCCTCAGAGTTGTCATGAAGGGCAAAATTAGCAGTATAGACCAAAACCACAATTTGAACCAACTTGTAAACATGTTTTTTTCTGCTATAAACTTGGCCAATTTAACATGGGACTCAATGAGATTCTGCTCTCTTTTGGAGCCTGTCCCTAGCGGCCAATCGATGAATTGAAGTTTAAGTCACTTCCGTATTGGCTTCACGAGAGACTGGGGGAGGTTGCCGCTTGGGGCGCAACTTGTTGTGCGTTATCCTGGAGATTTCTCTGCGTGAGAAATACAAGGTGTGGCGTGTGTCGGTACACGATCCGTTCCACCTGCACGATCCGTTTCATGCATGCGCGTAATTACGTAGTAGGAAACGTCACGGTTTTCCTACACTATCGCTACCTAATAATGAAACACTTGACGGCAAGGCGGCACAACTTGCGGCATATTTGTGTAACATTAGTTGTACTGTGTTTAACATTTAACAGCGGGTCTATTTTGATGCTTTTAAATGTAGCTTAGGCTATGCATAACGATGTGTTTACGTGGTTGCCAATCCAAAATAATAAAGGAGTTGTGAGTCGTTACATGAACATACATGATCAGTTTCCTCCATACTCTCCTTTGCGATTCATTGCTGGTATAAGGCTTAACTTACTTAACTTGCCGTGTTTTGGTCTGAGGTCAGTAGTATTGTCAAAGACGGTTTGTGTCGTTTTTTTTTTTATTAAAAGCTGCTAATAGTTAACTTTTAAGTTGAGTAATTTTGTATTAGTATGGGTCTATATAGGCTAATATATATCTATATAATCTAAATGAGGAAAATAACCCCTTCAATGTTGTTTACAGAAGACAATAAGGAACATAATATGCATTTCTGCCAAGACTATCTGCACTTACATGAAGAAACAACTACAAACAAGTGTGGGGAAACGTTATAGAGTATTTCAAACTGACAATGGAAATGACTTGAAAGAAGCATGTGTGCACACAGAAGTTTTATTTAAGAGTAAAAATTCTCTCTCTCTCTCTCTCTCACACACACACACACACTCTCTCTCTCTCCCTCCCTCCCTCTCCCTCTCCCACACACTCTCTCCCTCTCTCTCACACACACACACACACACACTCTCTCTCTCTCTCTTTCTCCCTCATACACACACACACTCACTCACACTCACACACACACACAGAACGGATCGTGCATGTCGTTGCAAAACAGAATTATCATTTGCGCATGTGCGTTTTCTAAAGAATCTACTACGCATGCGTAGAACGGATCGTGCAGGTGGAACGGATCGTGTACCCACACGCATTGAAATGCGTGTGTCTCACGCCCAATGCGTGACACTTGAGAGCCTTGTAAGTTAAACATTTTGTTTAACAGTCAAATATTTTGTTTTCCAATGTGTTCACATATCAATATTTATATAGGAGTTCTCAATTTTCTGTGTTTAAATGTGCAGAAGAAAGAAGAACAGGAAGCGGATGTGCTGGCGAGTGAAGTGAGGCTTTCTGTCAAGTATTTTTTACAGTATTTCACAGTTGCTAAAACACTAAACCCCATTCTCTGAACCCAATGCTCAGTGGCCTAAACCCATTTGTCGAATCAGTCACTTTGTAGGCAAAACCTTAAACAAGTTCAGGTAGTTAAGACACTGCAAATCTCATCCACTCTTTTTGCAAAACTCTAAACACATTCTTACTCACTAAAACACATTTTGCACTGTGTTGCAAAATGGTAAATACATGTGGCAAAAGTTAAACACAACTACAACACAGTTGTCATCCTTTAAACACAATGACTCAAAATTATTCACACTTATTTCTAATGATGTGATCAAATCAACTGTATAAAATATAGAGTGCACAGGTGACACAGGTGCTGAATGATGATACCAACAATAGATGGAAACAATCTGAAAAGTAGAGGAGGAAGAGTATGTGTAAGAGGATGATGAGGAGAAAGAGCAAGGGGTGTGGAGACAAGGCTGTCAAGGCTGGATCCGGCACAGGTTTTTCCCTTTGCCTGGCAAGAGACGACATTGCCTGTGATGTGGAAAATGTCCTCAACAATATTCAATAATATTCAACAATATTATTGATCTGACAGTACTGACATTATAGGATGAGAACTGAACTAAGCTAGCCTAGATGATGACATCACTGTTTTCTGCAGAACTGCTTTATAGAGGAAAATAATTAATTTACATAATAATTGATGGTCTTTACAATGTAAGTGAATCAACACTGAACTGACTTCAGCTGAACAATGACACTATTTTCTTTTAGAGCTGTACAGCCAAAATGAACCTTCTTTGCATTGCTGATCATCATGTACCTGTTATCACTGTAAAGCTGCTTTGACTATGCTATACTAGACTAGACTACACTGAAAAAAGTGAAACTACTGTGTTGTTCATTTAAAGTGCATTTTTACATTGGACTAAGTGAAAATCATGGTTTCTGGTTTAAACCTGTTTTTTCAGTTTGCCTTAAAGCAAATAACGAAGCCCCTAGAACAAATTAAAAACAACAATTTGACTTAAGTAGTAATTTTACTTTAAACCAGATGTTTTCATGTCACGTGACCACATGACGTCACACAACTAACTGCTCGCGCCACCAGCCAGCATTTTGCCATCCGCCATTATCGCTTCGAGTGTGAAGACGGTTCGTGGCCCAGGAAATCTTTTTAGACAAGGTAAGCATTCGAAAATGTGTTATTTTAACGAAAATAAGTGTTTTTCATTCACATTTATGGTTAGTGGCAGGATGGACAATTAGGTTATTACTTTACAGACAACTGTGTTTGTGCACATGTTAGCTAAAGCTAGCCAAAGCAAACCATGCTATCGCAATACGCATGTTGCCTCAGTGTGACAAATACAAGGTTAATTTAGTTATTATTTCACTGTGATGTAAGGAAAATATAATGGTAATTTAGTGTGATAAGGCTCGTTTGTCTCTAACAAAGTTAGTGCTCGAATAAACTACAACGGTTTTCTCACATACACTGCAGCCGTCAAATAATCTAACGTTGGTTAAACATTGACCGCGGGAGCTGTAACGTTATATGAGACGTTAATGGTAATGTCGGAATCAGTTAATGTTCGTTTGAGCCTATTTGTGTATAGAGTCGGTAATTGTTTTTTTTTAAACGGACTACAATTATTCGGATTTCACATAGGCAAACGGCTGAAGCGGTGCCAGTTGTTGGAGGTGCGTTTCCCAAAAACATCGTTATCCAACTAACATCGCAAGTTCTGTCGTTACTAACATCAGATTAACTACATTAATCATTATCTTGAGCAAAATAAGCAAGCTCTCATTAAGTACAATGTATATCTTTTATTTTGAATATATACAAATGTCATTTACATATTTTAGTTTGTCAAGAGATTTTAAGCACCATTTTTGAAGAGTGCGCATGTGTGTACGTGCTCTAGTACGCAAGTAACGTTAAGAGATTGAATCTGGAAAGCAAAATGACTAAGAAAAATGAAAGTTATTAATAAAACTTACTGAATTAGAAAATGAGTTCTGATTGACAAGGAAGAATTCATATTCAATTGTTTCTCCTGTCAGCATAATGCAGTTTAGTACAATATCACTACAAAAGTAGGGACTAATTAATAATTACAGTGTAGTAATAATGGATAGTGCTAATTGCCCCAACAAAAACCTAAGATGTGAAATCTCACCTTTTCCTTTGTTTTACAGGTTGGATTTTGTTCCCTGGAAATTCCAGAATTGTGCCCTAATTGCTGAATTTGGTGAGTACCAACGTAAACATCTGTGAACATTATTTTTATGTTTTAAATAGGAATCACTAACACTAGAGAATAGCTTTTAAATTACCACAGAGTAGTGTTGTCGCGGTACCAAAATTCCAGTAGTCGGTACCGATACCATGAAAATTTTATGGTTCTCGGTACCAATTTCGGTACCACAGTAAAATCTGTTGGAACTATTTTACTATTTTATATAGCCTATTTTAAAAACATTAAATATGATTTGGAGTGTGTGTGTTTGTGTGTGTGTATATATATAGGCTACCTCAATTAAATACATTTTGAAATATAAAAAAATAAATAAATAATTAAATGCTCAAACATCCATTGTGTACTGTTGAAAAAACCAGCATATGCTGGAAAGGTAGGTTTTGAAGCTGTATGCTGGTCAAATGCTGGTCCTAAACTGGTCCTGCTGGTCCATACTAGTCCTAAGCTGGTCCTGGACCAGCATAAACCAGCTCAAACCAGCATACCAGCTTCCAAACCTACTTTACCAGCATATGCTCGTTTTTTCAACAGGGGTAAAAGACGTGCGTGTTTATTTTAAACAAATTTAAATTCATATTCACAAATTCATTAACAACTCTATTTTGACAATTCTGGTTAAAAAAAACTGCTAAGACAGCATAAGGCCTTATCAATTTGACTTAAACAAATATTCAGAATTTACTAAATAATATTGACTGTGAAATTTCTTTTCTTTTTTTTTTAACCAGAATTGTCAAAAGACAGTGTTGTTAATCATTTAATTTGTGAATATGAATTTAATGTAAGTTATGACCAATTTTGTACTGCAACTAATACTATTGTTTTCTTGTTTTGACTAGATCCTTTTGGATGGGCAGACATGGCAGTCAAAAGGCCAGCCAAGTTGCGTGTTATTCTGAATCCTGATGACACCAGGAAGCTAGTTTTGCCTGGTGGAATTCCAGAGTCAATGAAGCAGCTTATGGATGAAGTTAGAAAAGTGTGTGGGTTAAATGGCAATTTCAGACTGCAGTACCAAGACAGAGACTTTGGAGATGCACTAGTGAACTTGACATCTACTGTGGAACTTGAGGATTTGGCAACTGTCAAGGTCATCCCTATATCTGATGTTAGATGTTTTATTGTGCTTTATTGTGTTCAGTCTAAGTGTGAAGCTCTAAATATTGGAGAAATTTGGATACAGGATGTTTTATTGTGTTAGATCTTGTATTCAAATACATTCCATGAATAATGGAAGAGGCCATTGTTAAATCCTCGTCATTTCTCTCAATTTATCACTTATTTTACTAAAGTAAAGTTGTTGAAAAGTTTAACATACCACTTTAATGTGGTAAAGGTTACAGAAAGGTTGAGTTTTCAAGGAGAGGTGTACAAAACAGTTCTACATTAATGTGGTTCAAGTTGACAACGTTTAAAAAAAAAAAAACCTTTTTAAAACATGTTTTTCCATCTATTGTTGATAATGGCTATAAAGGCTAGTCTAACTGGCAGCAAAAGTCATTTGGCTTTATTTATTTTTATTTTTGTATGTTTTTATTATTTATTTATTTATTTTTATTTTTTTATTTTTTTTTGACTGAGAAACTGATGCATATTTTAAAGACATCACAATAAACACAGGTCTATTGAAGAGAATATTCATGTCTTTCTTTAAGTAACATTTTGTCTTGTGACTAAAGAGAATAAATTGATTTAGGTGTTATTAAAAATCTAGTTTGTACTGAATCAGAAATTTAACTTGAGTAAACTTAATAAAATTCCTTGTAACAAAATTACAGCAATTTTTTTAGTTTAGTCCAAAGTAAAAATTATACTTGGATGTTATGGTAAAAAGTAAGTTTTTCCAAAGTAAAAATTTTAAGCTGTACTAAAGTAAAAATAATGATTTGGTCTCCATAAAAAACAATATTTTAACTTTGTTTCAATGTAATTTTTTTACCTTGGGCTGAAGAACTATTTTGATTGATATTAAAATAAAATTTAAAGTTTTAACCAAATTAAAAATATAGTTTGAGAAAAACTAATAAATTTAGCTGTAACAAATTACAGCAATTTTTTTAAGTTGGTCCAAAGTATCATTTTTTTCAGTGTAGACTAGACTAGTATCTGTGTAGTATAAATTGCAATTGAAATAAAGGTGACTTGACTTGATTTAGGCCGGACCCAACATGAAGATGTGATGCTGAAGCAGATTGAATCTCTCACTGACTCTGAACTTTGTTTTTTGTGTGTGTGTGTGTGTGTGTGTGTGTGTGTGTGTGTGTGTGTGTGTGTACTGTATCTTGCTTTTCATTTAGAGTTTTCTTTGACCTTGTAGTCATTTGCATTTAGACTGCTGAATGTTTGCAGTATGTAAGTACTGTATATACAGACATTCAATACTACACTCTAAAAAATGCTGGGTTAAAAACAACCCAAGTTGGGTTAAATATGGACAAACCCAGTGACTGGGTTGTTTTAACCCAGTGGTTGGGTTAAATGTTTGACCCAACCTGCTGGGTAGTTTTATTTAACTTAACTATTGTTTAAAAATGACTAGCTGGCTTAAAATGAACCCAAAATATGTTGGAAATTAAAAATCAGACACATAATTACTAGAGGCAACAATAATAATCAAAAGGTGAACATTTATTAATAAGCAATTTAATACATGTTTATTATTTAATTATTATTAATTAAACATATTAATAAATGTTAATTTCCAACCTATTTTGGGTTCATTTTAAGTGATCAATAAAGTAATTTTTAAACATTAGTTGAGTTAAATAAATCTACCCAGCAGGTTGGGTTTAAGATTCAACCCAACAGCTGGGTTTGTCCATTTTTAACCCAACTTGGGTTGTTTTTAACCCAGCATGTATATAATATTGAATATAATACTGTACTTGCAGTACATACAGTATACTTTAAATTCACATTACTTGTGATTTCTATACATTTTATGTAATGGCACAATGCAAGGACGTAGATTTGGTTTCAACATTGGGGGGGTTGAGCGTTGGTATGCTGCCTGTTATTATTATTTTTTTATAAAATCTGTTTTATGTGTAGAGTTATTGGATAATTTATTTCTTATCTATCGATCTATCTATCATAACTTTATGGAATTTATATAACCATTCATCAAATTCTAACATAACGGAGTGATTATAAAAAGATAGAAATTATGTTAAATATTGAAACCGCCAGTAGGTTGCAGCGATTCTACGTTTTAATGAGTGAGCTACTTAAATCGTTCATTCAAGCCAATTCGTTAAAATGTCAGATTAATTAAGGAAACAAAGAAAACAAACACCGATGTGAATACTTTTGTCATTGATAACTATTGAAAAATGAAGTAACAAAACAGACAGCTGTTTTGGTAACTGGTTACAGTTACACTGATAGTTATGGCTAAATTGCAATGGATTAGATAGCTAAAATAGGCTATATGTGGAGTGTACTTAGCTATTACAATGTTTTCATACCTCCTTCTCAGTACATGCTTTATTCTTTTTAACGTCCCTCTTTGAACAAAAGTTTAATATAGTCGGCTGGGCAACGGTTCTCTTCATTTTTTGGTGCTACCCGTGCTCTCCATTCAAACATTAGAGCTCGCGTTGTTTTGGTGAAAGTGCGACGCGCATTAGTTGGGCGTTACCAATCGGTTCAATGGAAGGGGGGTACTTTTTTGACTAATTTATTATGACAAACTCATATTCGATTAAAAACAAAATTATTGTTACAAAATAAATGAATTATACATATGTTAGTATAGATCTACTGTGATTTTCATGTTGAAATATTGGGGGGGTTGTAACTGATGGATTTGAATATTGGGGGGGTTACCTCCCCCCCATCCCCCCCGCAAACTACGCCCCTGGCACAATGTGTTTACTGTGTTACAATATACTTTTTTTTTCTGTAACCTTATGTTCTGGATGTTGTGTTTTCCATTTTTTAATGTAGTGTCTAATGAATGATCTGTTGTGTTTATATATTGTTTAATGTGTGTATGATCTGAAAGCTTTGTTTGATTTTGCCATAAGAGTCAGAGGTTTTGTGAAATTAGTTTGAAGATTGGATTTGTGTTTGATGTTTTGAGAAAATGAGTGATGGTTTCAAGAAAATGTTTTAGCAATTGTGAAATACTGTAATTATTTTGTAACTATGTAGGATAAGTCAACTGCTCATCACAAAATAAAATTGGTAAACAAAATTGCTCGTACCATAATTGCTCGTACTGCTATGAAGCAAGGGCAGGGTTCCTCAAATCCGGTCCTGGAGGGCCACTGCCCTGCAGAGTTTAGTTCCAGCCCTAATCAAACACACTTGAACAAGCTAATCAAAGTCTTCAGATTTACTAGAAGACTACAGGTAGGTGATTTGATCAGGGTTTGAGCTAAACTCTGTGGGACAGTGGCCCTCCAGGGATGGATTTGAGGAACCCTGAGCTAGGGTGTTGATGCTATTGCTAATGTTTTCTGAGGCCCTGTTTCCACCTGGTATTAAAATGCATTTTGGTCGATCGGATCACAAGTGGACGACGCTAAATACAGGTGTAAACAGGGTGCGAAAAGTTTTGAGCTTGTCCACTTTCGACCACTTCCAGAGTTGAAAAAGCATTCGACTGGATTGCTTTCATAGAGGAAACGCTCATGCCGCTAAAGACCGCCTTCTCTCCGCCTACTGACCTAATATGTAAACATGGAAAGTGCACTAGCCAGACGGGATTTACACTTTATAGGACCCAAGACCGTTTGGTTTCAAGACGAAAAACGTACGAAACACAATGTTCTCTCACCCTTCTGATTTCTTCATGGCGTTCGGCATGGTATTGCGGCTGTCAGAGCAGAAACTAAAGCTGACGCTCTTCGTATTTTTTTGCATTGTCTCCGGGCGCATTCATATTTAAATTGCACGAGCTTATTTTGTCCATTAGATCCAAAGATCTGAAAAACCCCATACATTTACCCACCCATAGACCCTCCCCTCAAAGAAATCAGGACAGAAGTGGTTGAAAGTGAACAAAAGAGATGGATTAAAATACCAGGTAGAAATGAGCATGTGTTTCCCTCGTCCACTTGTGATCAGATCGACCAAAATGCATTTTAATACCAGGTGGAAACAAGGCCTGAGTGACTGTTAATGCTATGTGGATGTTATGCTGTTCTGGCTGGTTTCTAGGGTGTTGCTAGGTGGCTGCTTAATGGCTCAGGTCAAAAAGCCCTTAGCAAGCACCATGAATAAATGTAGAATAAATCCAAATATTTTGTGTTTTTCACACATTAATTCATCTCAATCATTTGCCCTCACAAGCTGTCTACAATCATTTCCGCTAAATTGTTGCCATTACTAATAGAGGGGAGTTTAAATGACAGCATCTCTCAGGCGTCGTTGCTCTGGAGTTGCTATGTGACGGGATCTTCACAGCCTGGCAACGTGAGTCCCAGGGTCCCCGTCCAACTCTGGAAGTGTAAGGTGAGTCATTTAGTTCCCGAGGGATGGAGAACCGAGTAAGAAACCATTCCTTCAAAATCATACATCAAATCCAGTGCAGGGCTTCTGTTAACTTAAAACCAGCTGCTCCAAAATTAAACCACATGGCCTGGAAGCGGTCTACACAATGATTAACCACACTTTTTGCTGAGAAAACAACAATAGTCTGCGTAATGCCAAACTTGAGAATCCCAGCTTAAAGATTTAAGGGAATATTCCAGGTTCAAGTTAAGCTCTATCAAAAGCATTTGTGGTATAATGCCGATTAAAACCTAAAACGTCTCTCAGATCTTTTTGGAAATGGAAGGTCAAGTTAAGTGCACTGCAATTTATGATACAGTATTCCAGAAAATGGCAACTGTAGGTATTCCATGCATACTGAAAATTCACAGTATACTATATATACAGAAATAAGGATAGCATGCCAGTATGCTGTTGAGAACATAAAAAGGCCTCTACAGTATATTAAACTCTTTTGAAAAGAAAAATCCAAGAAAAAAAACAAAACAAGAAAAATCATGTTTCCATGACTATTTTTACAGTCTCCCAGTTTTGTACCTCTGAGAATATTCTGTATTTGTAGCTGAGAATAAAGTGTGCTATAAATATTTTTTGTCACTGTTCTGTCTGTCTGTGTTTATCCTGTGCAACTTCTTTCAGTGACGATTACCAGAGTAATCTTGTAGAACAACCATAAAGAAACTAGTCAAACCCGATCTTGTGTATCAAGCTTGTGGCACTGAACCAAATAACACAGCTGTGGGCTAGATGGCTCTGTGTAACCCGGAAAAAGGTGTAAATAAATTTTATATATATATACAGTATAGATAGAAAATAAGATTAAAAAAATCAAACAGCTACAGAAACTACTCTGAACTCGTCTTTTAAAACTGCATCACAAAGTCCCAAAAGAATGAAGAGCTCATCTTGAAAACAGGATATATGGTATGTATCATCAAGGGATCCATGATGCTCTAGAGACGAGGGGCCGGATACTCACTGAACGCAGCGATGGCTAAGATCATCGTCACCACAATGGAGACCCACGATACCCATAATGCCTTTTTTCTGTAACTCTGAGCCTCGTGGGGTTTCAGACGCATACTGCTCTCCAGAAGACCTGCTGAGGGACAGCGCTCGGTTAGATTACGTCATATTTCCTCACATCTAAACATCCTACATGTGTCTCAGAGAACTTTAATGTCATTTATTCTCAAAAAGTCCATAAAGTTTATGAAACAGACTTGACACGGGTTCAAAAGTCGACCGCAATTTCCGGTTCATGCCGACTTTAAAGCATCCATTGTTCGAAAATATCTTAAATTAGGACATTTTTTTGTGAATTTTGTTCTCCAAACTGTAAGTTTGACAAGTGAGCACAATAAAATCACAGAAGAATTAATTCAGAAAATAATCAGCTATATATACCAGTAAATGAATGAATCTGTGTTCACAGAATATGGTCGGGGCAAGTTGTCACACGCGATTAATATGTTGTAACTTCACCAATGAATTAATTACATTTTATGCAAAACAATAGTTTGTGTTTTATGTTCACTATATTTTTGCTGAATAGTTTTTTAAAAAATTTTAAAAATTCTGTAATAAAATATTTTTATGTCTTTTAATATAATGTAAAATATTTTAGCCATTGAAAAAGAAATTTAATATGTTGTGCTTTATTTAACATGCTTTATTTAACATAGTTTTGTAGCCAAGACTTTAATGATTGTGTCAATACAGAAGCTGACTTTCAAAAATAAACCCACCCTGATAATTTTTCACTGGAGTAAACGTGTGACAACTTGCCCCGTGCTCCGCTTTAGCCTATATGTATTTTTCAATGCAAATAAACTCTATTCAAAGTATGCTTTTTAAACCAGGACTCGTACCGTTGTCTTCCGGCTCTCCTATTTTCATCTGCTGCTCCATGTTGAAAGTATCTGCTTGGTTCGAATGGTGTCCGTTTGAGGGAATCGATGCTGGATCCACTACCGCTGGATCAGAGACAGAAGCAGGAGCAGGACCTGGACCGGGGTCTACAGGACCAGCAGTGGGGTCAGCAGCAGAGGAATGGTCCGTCATGATGATTCGGTCCCGGGTTCAAATGGTCAGAAGCATCCGAAGAATGTGACACCTGGACGCGAGCGGAGGAGATGCGCACTGCTGGAAAGCTTCAGCGCATCGCTCACGCGAGCGCGCGCGCACGCACACACACTCTAATTAAAAACACACACGTGTGAAGCACCTCGTACACTTTACAAACAAAAAGGTTGCTCTTCAAACTAATTCAACACTATTATTATTAAATAAATATGGAGAATCCATCTGGGAGCTCTGGTGACGTGTGACCTAACATATGTGTTCATATTAAACAAACACGTCTCACTTCACACTTCAACTCATTCAGAAACCACTTATTTGAATACATCTGAAGGCACAAATAGAAAGAAAATAAATGAAAAAAAGGAAAAAGGATAGTTAATGTTAGCATTATTTTTCAATTTTAAGTGTTTATCAAACTTAAAAAAAAAAAAAAAAAATTGGGATGGATTTTATTTGGCAAAATATGATAGATAGATAGATAGATAGATATATAGATAGATAGATAGATAGATAGATAGATAGAAGGATGGATAGACAGACAAACAGACAGACAGATAGATAGATAGATAGATAGATAGATGACAGACAGACAGAAGGATAGATAAATAGATAGACGATAGACAGACAGAAGGATGGATAGACAGACAGACAGATAGATAGATAGATAGATAGATAGATGACAGACAGACAGAAGGATGGATAGACAGACAGATAGATAGATAGATAGATAGAGACAGACAGATAGATAGATAGATAGATAGATAGATGTGTGTATTTCAAATCGAAAGTAATTACAAATCAAATCAATTCAGTAGTAGTGCATTAGCGACATCTTGTGTGAAAAAGTCATTACTGCAGTTTACTAAACACTAAACCAGGTCTGACAAATTACACATCTATAAGATTTTTTCAAAGAAATTTATTACATTAATAGATTTAAAAAATATACTAGATTTTAAAAACATACTATAATAGAGTCGTGCACAATAAGGTATGGCTCATTTAGATTTTTTTGCATATATATATATATATATATATATATATATATATATATATATGGATTTAGTTGCATCAGATAGAGATGTGCAGTTCTCCTATTGCCTTTTGTGATATAAAATAATATAATAATATAATATAGTCTGGTAGGCCTACTTCTATTATTCACAAAAACAACGTAAATGTATTCAGTATTTTATGTTAAGTACATTATTATCTTATTTGTATTGGGCCTATTATATATTGTTCTGATATTTCTATTATTATTATTATAGCTATCTTAAAGAGTTAAAGTTTTATATTCCCATGTTGTTTCCGTGTGTATATATCTGTGGATTCAGTGAACGATTAAATGTCACGTACCGCCTCCATCCAGCTCGTGTCGCTGCAGCGCTCGGTCTCGCGTTGAGTGACGTCATAGTGATGTAGAGCGCAGTGCGGGCGGAAGCGGGTGGGATGATGGCGGCGGTGCAGCGGGGCTCCAGCAAATGGCTCTTCACCCGAGAACAGCTCGAAAACACGCCGTCCCGCCGCTGCGGAGTCGAGCCCGACCGCGAGCTCTCATACCGACAGCAAGCCGCCAACCTAATTCAGGACATGGGACAGAGGTTAAACGTGTATCCTTCACTAAAACAGCAGAGATGTAACAGGGTTAGCCGTTAGCACATTAGCACGCTGCCGCTTTTGATCAAGTGGAAAATGTGGCGGATAAAATACGGTGTTTTATGCGTTAAAATGTACACAAAACACCAGATATTTTTCATAGTTCGCGTTTTAAATGCATAATAAAGTGTTTTTGGGGGTATAACATGAGTAATTGTGTGAAACAGGCCTGTGTGAATGACAGGAAGGTGATTCAGTTTCTTTATGCTTTATCTAAACAGTATTTCTGCATTAATATTATTTTTGCCTAATTTAATCTGATTATAACTATAATAGTTGGGCTGTTTTGTGTATTTTGGGGGTTTAAGATTGATTTCGAGATATAATTAGTGTAATATAATGGCTAAACAATATGTTTCGTTGTACGTTGTCTTATTTAATATAAATGTTATTGAATGTCTTTTTTTGTTGTTGTTTTTTTTTTGCTTTTAATATAGTTTATTACTCAGTGCCATCACCTATATTAGTGTAATTTTGCACTTAGCTATTTTGGTTTGGTTTTGAGTGATAGTTTTGAAAGTAGTTATATATTAATAGGAGCCGATTTTATTTTTGTGTATTGTGCTGCCTATAATAGGTTATTTTGCAGTGTTTTTCTTCCTTGATCAAACTGTGCAGATCCCAGCTTACGATCAACACAGCAATCGTCTATATGCACCGATTTTACATGCTTAATTCCTTTACGAAATTCCATAGAAATGTGAGTATACATTTTTGATTGATTGATTTTTTTTTTTTGATCACACTAAATTTTCATATTTATTTGTGTTTGTTGACCTGCTTATGCACAAGAATTTTAGGATTTCACTGGAATTTAATTGGTAGTACTAGTCCCATACGTGACCTGATTGTTTGACTTTTGTCATATTTTGAAAGGTATATTAATTCTTTGCTGTCTTCGATCAGATCATCTCTCCCACCACTTTGTTTCTGGCTGCTAAAGTGGAGGAGCAGCCCAGGAAACTTGAACACGTTATTAAAGTAGCACATGCTTGCCTGAACCCTCAAGACCCTCCGCTGGACACCAAGAGCAATGTGAGTGTGATGCTTATGTGTAATCTAGTTTCTCACTCTACTTTATTCTAGGGCTGGGCGATATGGCCAAAAAATAATCACGATAACTTTTTTCCTTATCAGTTGATACTGCTAATTAACATGAAATTTTCAAGATTTCATCTTTTTCTATAATGTTTAAAGGCAGAGTTTTGCTCCTGATTGAAAGTTGTAGAAACCAGACAGTTGATTGTGGTTTTAAACGACTCCTTATTGTCACAACATGACAAACACTTGCCAAACAGGTGAACATTTCACAAATCTGAGGTAGAAATATTTATAATATATTTTTTCTACATCAAAATATCCTTAAGTTAACTTAAGTAAAATCCTTTTTCAGTCTTTTTTCCTTAAAAGAAATATCTTGCCCAGGAAGCTTGAGTTGAGATGCAGATGTAAATTGTTTATTAACAAAAACAGTAACATCTGTAAAAATTGAAACTACCTCATAGGGCAAAATTCAAATATTCTGACTGAGTAATGATTCTACTATTACCATTAAAATTAATCATTTGCAATCCATAGTATCATACATTTAGATCATAATAACCACAGGTAAAAACCACACACATATAGCACCTCACTACCATGGTAAAATGTAACCGTTTCGATGGTATTTGTTATGAAAAGCAGACTAAAACTTTTTACATTTTTGACTATAAATCCAAATGCTTTAGCTTAAAGGTGCAGTGTAAATTTTAGCGGCATCTAGTGGTGAGGTTGCGAACTGCAACCAACGGCAGCTCACCCCTCCCCTTTGTGTGATTTGAGAAGCTACAGTGGCCGTCTGGCTGACACAAGACAAAGATGTCGTCGTCTGAGACAGCAGAGAGTACGTTAGCCAGTCAAGCAATGAGGTTTCTTCTTACTTCTCACAAAGAACAGTCTCTGCTTCTAATAAACCAAACCACGACTACTACTACTACTTTGTGTGTATTCAACATAGTGACAATGCAAGCTGGCACTAAAAACATGAATGATTTACACTCTGTAGAGTGTTTGTCCGTTTAGGGTTAACATGCTGGAGCAAAATGATGACTTTACATGAACTTTACATGAACGGGGACCTGCAGTGTATGTAGATTTAAATGGTTCATTCTAAGGTTATAGAAACATAACAGTTCATTATGTAAGGTCTTTTTACACCACTCAAAACAGTTGTGTATTATATTGCATTTCTGTCAGTGGATCCTCTCAAAGTTTACACATTGCACCTTTAATAACAAAAAATACTGTATATTCCATTACTCCTTTAATACATGTCTACAGTAATATAATACTAATCGATTTATTATATACCACATTTCACAAAACAATGGTGTAGATCAGGGGTGGACTGGCCGTCTGGAACACCCGGAGTTTTCCCGCTGGGCCGCTATACAATGTGGGCCAGCCAGTTGTTACTACAGTAAATCCATGGTAAATGAGGGTGATTTGTAGATTGAAAAGCCTTCTAACTGTATTGTTCATGACAGTGTTTCTCATGTTTGTCAGTGCTGTTTCATCTGGTTTAAACTAGTTTAAATCACAGAGGCATTTGTTCTTCGTTGAGTTCAGTCGCTTCTCAATGGATCTCACAGTGCTGTTTAGTGGTCACGTGATCGAGACCGATCAGCAAGTAAACACATCTGCTCAAGTAAGCTCGCGCTGCCGCTTAAGCTGAGCGGATAAATGGTCTGTGTGGCTTGGTTCAAATGAGCAGCGCTGCTTCATTCTGCTTTTGGTGCATAAACATTATACTGAACATTTATCAAACTTTTGTTATAATTTGGGAAAATGATATTGCAGTAATTATCGTTTTATCACCCAGCCCTATGACGTTATACAAAATTATGTGAATTGAACATAAATTATATAAATGTTTAATTGACTTATTTGGTTAGTTTTGATGTTATGTCATCATCATAAACATTGAGCTGGTGTGATTGTGTTGAACCGCAGATGTACCTCCAGCAGGCCCAAGAGCTGGTGCTGTTGGAAACCATAGTGCTGCAGACACTTGGTAAGTGGCAAGTCCGTTATTAAAAAGTGTCTTTGTGCTTGATGGTGAACACATGAGACTTGTCTAATCGATGTTTTTGTTTCAGGGTTTGAGATAACTATAGAGCATCCACACACAGATGTGGTGAGATGTTCCCAGCTAGTGCGAGGTAGATGCTTCCAGTCTTTCTTCATCTCTTTCTCTCTTTTTACTGCCTCACTTATCGAAACTCACAACTTAATTCTGCCTTTTTGGCTTTGCATTGTAGATGATGTACTATATGGAAAACCCAAAATGTGCATTAAAGTTTTTTTTTTTTTTTTAAGTTAAATGTTTTATTCTGTAAGATAATGCATAAACTGCTGTGGAAGCACATTTACTCATTATATAGAAAAAAGTACTTGACTTTAACTTTTAGACTAAATAGTTTTACATTTAAACTACAACTTGTCTTTCTATTTTTGTGCCAGTTTCTCTGTAGGTGGCAATTTTGGGACAGAAATGCTCTTTTTTTTTTTTTTTGCAGAAATTACATTCAAATGTTTATTTGAATGAATTTATTATATCTTATATAAGTGATAATACACTACCATTCAAAAGTTTAAGTCAGTATGATTGCTTTTTTTTTTTTTTTTTATAAAAATGTAAAGGATTAGTCCACTTTTAAATAAACTTCCTGATAATTTACACACCCCCATGTCATCCAAGATGTCTTTCTTTCTTCAGTTGAAAAGAAATTAAGGTTTTTGATGAAAACATTCCAGGATTTTTCTCCATATAGTGGACTTCAATGGGCACCAAACAGTTGAAGGTCAAAATTAATTTCACTGCAGCTTCAAATTGTTCAACACGATCCCAGACAATTTATATTACTGCCCTCTAATTGTTATATACTATTGAACTAGCATATTGCATATAAAAATTAGTTCAATCTTTGACCTGTGGAGGGCAGTAATACACTTAGCAGTGTCTACACTGCTGGAATTTTAATAGAGAAGAAGAGAGCTAGTTCAAGATGAGCATTTCTGGTTAAATTGTATAAAATTTTATTATTATTATTTTTTTTTTTTAGAAAATGAGTGATTGTTTCTCTAGATAAGACCATTATTTCTCGTCTGGGATCGTGTAGAACAATTTGAAGCTGCAGTAAAACTAATTTTGACCTTCAACTGTTTGATGCCCATTAAAGTCCACTATATGGAGAAAAATCCTGGAATGTTTTCATCAAAAACTTTTAATTTCTTTTCAACTGAAGAAAGACATGGACATCTTGGATGACATGGGGGTGAGTAAATTATCAGGAAAAGTTTATTTAAAAGAGGACTAATCCTTTAATACTAATACTTCAGCAAAGGTGAAGTTAAATTGATTTAAAGTGACAGTAAAGACAAAGATTTCTTTCAAATAAATGCTGTTTTTTTAACATTGTATTCATCAAAGAATCCTAAAAAAGAAGCAGAGTTTCCACAAAAATATGAAGCAGCATGACTGTTTTCAACATTGATAATGATAAATGTTATCTGAGCAGCAAGTTTGTATATCAGAATGATTTTTTTGAAGGATCATTAGTCACTGAAGACTTTTACCATATTTTATCTGAATACGACGTCTTCTCTCTTTCTCCTCACAGCGAGCAAGGACTTGGCCCAGACCTCCTATTTCATGGCTACCAACAGGTTGTTACCCTGACCCCTATTTATTGCACTGCCATGGCACCCTATGACTTCCTATTAGGCAGGGTTCTCCTTCCTGTGTCCAACGCCCTCTCGCGCCTGGGCGGGGCGATTGTCTGCCCGGCCTGGCGCAGTGCGGTGTAATGTACGGAGGGCTTGCTGTTGGCGCAGAAGGTTGAATACGCAGCCTGGAGTGTAGAGGTGCTAATAGAGATATCTTGATTGAGTGCATAGGTCAATAACTCAATTGGTAGCCTGAATATCAGCTCAGAGTTCAAAGGTGTAAACTTGACTAGAGATTGTCACGGTAAGTACCAAAGACCACATTTCTTTTTCATGTTGAATTTTTGCTCTAAACTTTATTATTTAAAAAATAACTTTAAAGATTTTAAATATAAAAAATAAGCATAGATATTCTATTTATTTAGGATGATACAGCATAATACCAACTTTACAGTATTTTTTTTCAGAGAGGGTTTGTTGTTTTGACTTATGGATTTATAGAATAATTCTTGAAAGAAATTTAGAATTGATCTACAATTTATATATTTATGGTTTGTGAACTACTTCGTTATGTTTACAATATGTTTTGTTGGTCTTAAGCACCGTTAGTATTGACTTAACATTAAAACTTAATTTCTCCTGTATTGTAATTATTTCCAGTGCTTTTTTTCTTTGGCAACTTAATTTAGGGAAGGTCCCGTATTGCACTTTGGCTGCCTCCAGCACACTATTATTGTAATTTCAGAGCATTTTTAAAAAGCCCTGTTTTTGCAGGACAAAAATGGCATCTCAGTGTGACGGAAGGCAAAAACGTAAAGAAAAAGATGCGTTTTAAAATGTATCTGGATTAGTGTAGACGTAGCCTCAGCTCCCTTTTTAAGATCCAACCTGCAGTCTTTGTATTAGCAGCTTGAATCTTTAATCAATCAGATGGCATCTCATTATCCATCCTAAAACAACTCAATTGTGCTGAAGTCTCATCCTCTTCTGTCACCGATTTAGCGACTATAATAGGAAGACCAGGCCCTTCCTGTCGGAGCATCCTACACAACTCCTTGTCCAAGCTATTGTTATATCCAGTCTGGACTCTTGTAATGCTTTCTTGGCAGGCCTTCCAGCATGTACTATCAATCTTCTGCAACTGATCCAGAATGCAGCAGTGAGAGTGGTCTTTAACGAGCCGAAGAGAGCGCACATCACACCTCTCTTCAAAAACTTGCACTGGTTGCCAATTGCCGCTCGGATTAAATTTAAGGCACTGATGTTTGTCTACAGAACAACCACTGGCTCTGCACCCCTGTACCTAAATTCACTACTGCAGACTTATGTGCCCTCCAGAAGCTTGCGTTCTGCAAGTGAGCAGAGCCTTGTGGTGCCATCCCAAAGAGGCACAAAATCACTCTCATGGACCTTTACCTTGACTGTACCCTGCTGGAGGACTGACCTGCCTAAATCAACCTGAGCTGTTGAGTCTTTAGTTATTTCTAAGAAATGGCTAAAGATGCATCTTTTTTGTTGACCTGTTAATACTAACATTTACTATTATATTTCTATTTTATTTTTTTAATATATATAAACTAGCTACGTATACTGTGCTAGACTAACTAGATATAGCACTTACATATTGTTGCACTGTTGTTGGTTTGATTGCTTCTATTCTCATAAGTCGCTTTGGATAAAAGCGTCTGGTAATTGATTAAATGGAAATGTCTTATGCTTCGTTTCCACTGAGCGGTACAGTACAGTTGAGTACAAATTGGGACGGTAAACTCTGATCTGGCTTGCATTTCCACCACCAACAACATGCCCTTACGATGTCATTCTCGCGCAAAGAAGAAAGCGTCACGGTAAACAACAATGGAGGACACACAGCAGATCTTGTTAGAGCTTCTCGATATGTGGCTGTCACAAGAAGAAATGGTATTGTGTATGAACTTTATTAAAAAATAGCGCATCTTGTGTTGTCATTACCCTTGTAGTATGTGTAAGTGATGATTCTCTGCCAACCAGTCAACGTTCTGCACCGAGTCTAGCTCTACCCTTTAGTAGCGGACTACTGTGCTAGGTACCCCAACGGAAGGGTCCCAAAAAAGTGGTGCGGTTTGGTATTGGGGTACCGTTCACAATTTCTGACAATGGAAACAGCAAAAATTGCATACCATACTGAACTGTACTGTACCGAACTGCTTGGTGGAAACGAGGCATAAAATATCATTTCAAGCTAGTCAGATGACTTTGAGCTTGGTTTGGTCATTAAAGCAGGAAGTTGAGTTGCTGTTAATGCCCACTCACTGAGAGGTTGTAAATGAAGCTTTTGAGTGGAAAACACTTGCTGGTGTCATGCTCTACCATTTGAGTGTTGTGCATTTGATGCCAAGTGTCAATTAAGACAAGTTATATTTTGTTTTGTTGACAATCTGTTTCATGCATTACATACCATTTTGTTTTACAGCCGACCAGACAAACAGCATTCTAGCAAACATGCATCCGACTGGACTATGATCAGCTTTGACATGAAATAATCCTGATTATTATGATGAACTAAGAAGAAAGGAAATGAACTGAAGTATTTATTGAATTAGCTTCTTAGGGAAGCATTTCTTGTGTCCTCTGTTTGTAATTAAGTGTTTTGTCTTTTCTCTTTTCTTCTTTCTCTTGCAGTCTGCACCTGACCACCTTCTGCCTGCAGCACAAACCCACAGTGGTGGCGTGTGTCTGTATTCACCTGGCCTGCAAGTGGTCCAACTGGGAGATTCCTGTTTCTTCAGATGGGAAACACTGGTGGGAATATGTGGACCGGGCTGTTACTCTGCAGTTGCTTGACGGTCAGTCAAACACAACTTGACATAACATTTAGTGGAACAACCCTGTTAATAGATAGTTCACAATTGTTCATTCAAATATTTTGATACTAGTATCAAACCAAGATATTAGTTTATATATAAAATTACACACACACACACACACTCTAGGGATGTAACAGTACACAGAAGTCACTGTTCCGTATGTACCTCGGTTTTGGGGTCACAGTTCGATATGAGTTTGGTACAACAAGTAAAAACAAATAATCCCCAGTGCTAGGTAGGGCTGCACAGTTATGACAATCATAATTGTCAATTATTTCAAGCAGGGGTGTGATTCTTCCGGATAAATCCGGAAATCAGGCTTTTCCGACCTGAAAATGATGCTCTCGTAAATCATGCAAAAAAAAAAAAAAAAAAAAAAAAAGAGGGGGGGGGGGGTTGCGGCGGGTCGAGTATTGGTAAACATAATGATCGCTCACCGCTGTCAACATTTTTTGTGCCTCTGATTCATGTCGTCATGTCACTCCGCAAGTAGTCCAATCATTTGTCACGATTGAAGTTCAAAGTGTACGTGCACCGTTATGAATGCGCACAGTGAGGAAAAAAATCGCGCCGCATGATCTTGCAAAGCAACGCGCAGAGAGACCAGACAGACAGTGTACAGACTAGTGAGTTTTTGTGACAATTGTGAGGGAAATACACAATTTATTCCCATAAACTGTGTAGTCAGCCGTTCTCCCTCCCATCTGCACCGTGTGAATTGTGAACGCAGGCAGGTCAGTGAGTTACAGGGCGCTCCGTGTCTCCGTCCAGTTTAGGCTAGTAACTAATAGGCTTATGCTGTTATGTAGTTTATAGGGGTGTGACGAGCGAGATTAAAATGTGACGAGATTTCTCGTCGAGGCGAAAAGTAGTCTCGTGATGTTGCCATGACAGAGTGTTAGGATGATTAGGAAAGAATATGCCACCGCTTCGTTTACATTGCGCCTCCACTATCGTTTTGCTTTGTATTTAAATAAAAAACATTTAATTCAGTTGGATAACGGTCGCCGCCGCTCCATATTCACAGAGTACGCGCGATCACGAAAGTGAAAGTAAACGCGAGCGCGCATTCAAATGCAATTTCAATACCCAGCTTTTGAAAGCGGCTCCCTGACGAATGCAGATATCTCTCAATATGAAAGCTATTTTAGGCTGGGCTGTGTAGCTGTAACCATCTCTTAGCTCTGTATCAAAGAAAAAATTGGTCTTATTTGGTTGCATTTATTGTAAAGTGTTACCATAAAAATGAATAACAGTTTTCTCTTAATCTTATTAAGCACAAACAGTAAGGTTTCATTTGTTAACATTAGTTAATGCACTGTGAACTATCATGAACTAACAATGAATGACTATTTTTATTAACTAACATAAACAAAGATTAATAAATACTGCAGCAAAGATATTGCTCATTGTTAGTTGATGTTGGTTAATACATTAATGTTAATAAATGAGACCTTATTGTAAAGTGTTACCATTTTTATTTATACTGTTTTTATTTCTATGATCAGTTTGTGGAAAGGAGTTCAGTTAGGAGGTCAAAAGTTGTAGAGATACCTGTCTCGTCACACCCCTAATAGTTTATATAGAATTAAGTTAGCATTAGCGGAGTTGTCTGTTTTGCAGCACTGAGCAGTTATTTTACATAACTTTATCATAAAAAAACAGTACAAAAACAAGCCACGCCCCTCCATAAGCCCCTCCCCCATAACAAAGCCACGCCCCCATGGTAAGTGCACCGTATAGTTTCCTGCTTTTTTGTCCTTTGCCAATCACACCTATGTTCAAGGGAATTGTCATAACTGTGCATGTAATTATGGGACTGCGGATGAAAGTTAGCCTTTGGCTAAATCCGGTACAATGCATGGAATAAAAACATTGTTAAAAATTGTACATGGTCTCAATATATTGTAATTGCGATTATTAATTACGATTATCACAATTTGCATTGAATGATGTTTTGAATAGCTTTATACCATTGTTTGAAGCAACTGCATGCCATATTTTTATATAAAAATAAACAAGCTGAAAACACACTTCCTGAATTTTTTTTTTATTGCTTTTCTATAGCATTAAGCCTCAAATATCAACTATACATTGGTTTGGTTTCTTCTTTAAATAATAAAAAAAGTAAACGCATGCATGGTATAGGTGCTTTTGCGCTGGGTTGTTCTTAGAACATAGATATGGGAACTAGCCAGGCAATAGATACAGATATTAGATATAGGACCTAGGGCCTGAAGTGACATAAACTGCACTTGTTGTTTTGACTTTTATTTTGACGGTGCTGAGAACAGGTCAGCCAGAGCCTGAGCACACAGTGCTCGTATTAGCCTTTTTCACACTTCCGGGTTTTTGGCTTCCCCACGCTGGGTAAAAGTATTTCCCGTTATAGATAGCCAAGCCTAAGAACCAGTTTGGGAATCAGTCTTTTTACAAATTAAATGTCATGAAAATGTTTAAACGGTCTTGGTGATTTATTGGTGAGACTACAGAGCTCTCATTAAGAGCTACATTTATGAACTAATTTGAAGTGATGGCACTTAAATTGGTTATATTCTCCGTGTCTGTTTGGCATGTTTGTGCATTATCACACTCCATGTGCTGTAAAGACAGTGTCTGCGTCTCAATAGTAGGCTATGTGACATTGGTAATATTCAGTACTATTTAGGGTGGATAGTATGGACATTGGGATGCAGGGAGTGTTTTTTGCGTCGTGCTGGGGAAATGATCAGCTGGCCCTTATCACGCAAATGCCAAATCTGTTTCGCCAATATGCTATTATTATGGAGACAACTGATCCTAGACCAGCAGTTATGGGCAGCTTTTCCCAGTAAAAGCAATCCGAAGGAACATCAGGCAGTGGTTTGAGTGAGAAAGTTCCATGCTAACCTCAAGTCCGTGGCCCGGGGGTGCACACATAAGCCTACATTTCAGAAGCACATTTCAGTCTTAAAAATCATTATTCATCTTCGGCAGTAAAAGTCATCTTTTGTATTCATGTCTGTGTAGGTTTATTCGTTTTGATGACATTTTTGGATGTACAATGTACAGCATAAATGAGTACACCCCTTCTGAAATTTCTGAAAGTCAGCAATTACTCAGTTACTTAAAAGACATGTTAGGGTTCTTTAGAGATATAGTGTTCCAGCAAGTCTGCTTAATCAATTGCCAAAGATGAATGTCAAAATTATTCAGAAAAATAAGATTTTCTTATCAAGGAGATAAAATGTTGTGTAGCAAAAATGAGTACACCCTCCTAAAAGTTACTAAATAAAACAAAATAAAAACTTCCTGGTGTAAGTTTAAAGCAATGTTTGATCAACAGGTAAGTATGTTGAACCAAAACATTTAAAGAGAAGTAATTTCTTGACAATTAAAAGTGTTATAGTAGCCCCCTGAATCATTCTCAGACTTAATGCTGACAACAATGGAACCACTTGGGAGAGAAATGTCAGGAGACTTTTTTCTTGGCACAAAAGAGGACAGTAGTAGAAGAGGATTGCCAAATCATTGTTTTAAGTGTGAAAATATAGCAAAAGTAACACAGAAATTCAAAAACAATGGACTTGTGACAAGGCCCCTGAAATAATCAGGCCTTCATTTTAAGCTTTCATTTAGTGATGAGGGATCTTTTGCTAGACAAAGAGCAGGAGAAATACCAAGCGAGTGTCTCAGAGCCAGCAAAAGCTATGAAAAGAGTGACTGTTTATCTCACAGATTAAGATGCAGCCTGCAGAAATGACATACATGGTGGTTGTTCTCACTGGAACTATCTACTGTAGCCAAAGCACAATAAAGTCAGTTAGCCATTTCCAAAGCCCATATTTACAAAATATAGATTCTGGGAATCAATACTCTGGTCTCATGAGACCAAATCAATCGTTTTGGATCTAACAGCATCCAAAATGTTATGGTGTTGCTAGAGGAGAAGTACAGTGAGAAGTGCCTGGTTCCCACAGTAAAGCTCTTAAATAGGGAGTATGAGTACTGAAGGTGTGAGGGAGTTGTGCTTTATCAATGCTGTCATGAATTCCCACTGTGTAAATTAATACACAAACAGAAGATGGCTATTACTGACATATTTCTCAGTTTTTATTACGTATATGTTTAATATATTTTAGTTTTGCCATCTTTCCTTGAATTGTATTAGTGATCATAAAGAAAATACATCTTTTGTATTTGTTCAGAGGGGGTGCACTCATTTATGCTGTGCACTGTACATCAGGATGTTTTGCATATGCCAGTCTTGGGAGGTATTTGGTAGAATGAAGTTCATTTAGATTTAGAATAACTAATCGGGTGATAACTTTTTGATACAAGTGAAATAATTCCAAACATATTTCCAAAAAATAAATAAATTAAAAATGAAATCCCACTCTTTCTTGCCGCCCTGACTGTGCTGGTGCCCTAGGAGGCTGCCTAGTTCGCCTATAGGCTGACTGTGGTGGTTTGGGGTGAATACATGTACTGTTAATGTACCCTAATATTTACATCATATTTAAAAAGTAATTGCTGCGTTTAGCAAAGGTTTTTATATATTAAGTTTGTCTCTTGTTTTTGTAGACCTGACTCACGAGTTTTTACAGATCCTGGAAAAAACACCAAGCAGATTAAAAAGAATCCGAAACTGGCGGGTATGTACAAATACTTTTGTTTGTATTAAAAAAAAAAAGCATATGCTAAGCCAGAAACCTACAGCTACAACCCAAAATAAAACACGTCTGTTTAGATTTGGGATAAATATTTGATTGCAAACAGTCAAGTATTGGACAAATTAAGGTTTACTTAGTTTTGTTCTTGCTTTAGGCCACGCAAGCTGCCAAGAAACCAAAACTCGACAACCAATCACTAGACGGTTCCTTCCAGACAGCTCTGAGCCAGGACAGCTCATTGATGGGAGGCATGTGTGACATCAGAGGGGGCATGTATTCTGAACCTTCCACCTCTTTCCCATTGGATGGGGCATCAATGTCACTCAACGGCTTATCGAACTTGACAAGTTCCGCTTTCAGCTTTCCTGCACAGATTTCCCAGAGCGCAGATCCTTTTCTTGCGCTCCAGGGGGCGCCGGCAAGCAAACACGGACATGGCTCAGCAACTCTCGCCCCTCAGAAACTAACTCTAGAGAAATACCGAGAAAAACATGCAGCCGAATTAGAGCATAGACGCAGACATGAAGAGGAGGAAAGCGACCAGCATCGAAAGCACGGACATTTGTCGTCCGAACCGTCTACATCAATCAGGGTGAAGTATTCCCAACAAGTACAGGAGCGACCGCTGAAGAGCGGGTCGCTCAAACGACGCCACCCTTCCTCGTCGGAGAACGGTTCCTCTAGTCAAGAAGAGTTGAAAATGAAGATCAAGGTTTCATCAGAAAGTAGTAGTGGCAGTGGTAAGAGCCGTCACAGTCCGCGCTCCAGCCGCGAGAAGCATCGCGAGCATTCGTCGCACAAAGCGCCGAGACACGACTCCTCGCACTCACACGGTAGCCACCACCACCATCACCACCATTCATCCAAATCTCACCGATCTTCCAAGAGCCACTCCTCCTCTGCCTCTGTCTCTGTCAATCAACCGATAGGCCATGCTCATTTGGCGAAGATTGACAGGAGGCTGGGGGAGGGGCAGAGTTCTGAGCCCAATGCTGCTTTAATAAATAACGGTCCACACATGGATTATGAAGACACTTTTAATATGCTTGATTCCCTATTAAATGCACACAACTTCTAAACTAGCGAAAAAAAAATCTAACATTTTACATAAAACCTCAAAAAAAGTTGATTTTCATTCTCGAGCTAATTTTATGCAAGAATCACGCGTCCGTTACATGTCATATTCTCTCTTTGATTTAATCATGTTTTATCACTGAATTTAAAGGAAAATACTACAAAGTGAAGGTTGTAATGGCGTTTTAGTGTAAACGTGTAAACAACAATTGTGTATTTACGATTTTAAAACTTTCTTAGAGTCGTAGAGCTTGCTAAAGAGAGATTGCAAAATGCCTCTGGCAATTTTAACTTGTTTTAGTTGGAAAAACGCAACGCAATGTGATGTGAAAATGTATATGTTTTTCATGCTTGATTCACAATGTTTTTTTTGTTTTTTCGTTAATCAAAGGGATGAAAATAACAATGTGTGACTGTTTACAAAAGGAAGGTGCAGATATCTGTTCACTGTTATTTGTATCGCTATATCTATGTATAATTATATTTCACGAATGCTCAGGTTTGGAGGTTATTAAAAGTGAAAAAACATCAGTCGAAACATAACTGAGAATTATAACTGAAATTTCACAAAAATGCCTGTACACAGATTCCATTATATTGCTTTCCATATATTGTAAATTTTAATGTACTGTTAAGTTATCTATTTTGTTATTCTGTTAGAAAGCTCAACTGATGACATCATCGTACCCAGGGTCCCTTGCGTAGTAATGTTATATCTTATGATTTTGAAGACGTTATTCTTGCAATTCCTTTTTTATTATTAACCTTTACAGTAGTGGAAAGCAAAATGCCTTTTTTGGCAAGAAGTGGGTGTTGTTTTGTGTTTTCTGTTTTTTTTTTTTTGTGTGCCAGATTTGAACGGTCAAGATCGCATCCCAGAATTCTCAGCTGATCTGTTCATCGCGGTGTACATTGAGCCTTAAAACTGTACGGTAGAGATTTTAGCTGCCTGTGTGTATCTGTCCCATTTTCTATGATCTCAGTATTTAAGATTTGATTTCTGTTCCTGTCTTCTCCCCTTTTTGGCTGCTGTTTATGATTGGCTAATAAGTGGGCTGCCATTCAAATGAATCAATGGTCAACTTCATGTTCTCAGCTTTGAGACCAATTTGACGGGGATAAAGAGGAGACATTCGCTCTAGATGTGGCCTAGACTCCTGTTGTGCTGTTATAACCTCCTTTCACCAGATACCAAAGGTTTGTGCCTCAGTGTTTGCCCACCGTTGGAACTGTATGAAACTTCTGCGTTTCCATCTTTTATTTTATTTTATTTTATTTGGAATGCCACAGTTATTATAGTATTAGATACGAGTCTGTATGGATGATGTTTTGGATCGTGTAATAAACATCCAAGAAAATTGCATATCAAATATTGCTTTGTCTTTTTCTTTACCTATGTCTTTTTTTTATTTTTATGGTGGTTTAAAAGTAATGAAATAACTATTCTTTTTTTTTTTTTTTTACATTGGTGTTGGTCTGAGTAAGCCAGTATTACTGCTGATTTTAATTTATTTTAATAAATTTAAAATAACCTATTGAGTCAACTTGTATGCTGGATTTCCTTTTTGTTAATTTTTTTTTTTTAATACTTTTTTTTGTACTGAAGAGTTTTCTATTTTTGTGATGTATGTTAAATATCTGATGCCTGATTTTACATGAGCATGCATGCGATGCTTATGAAATATATACTTATATAAAATGTCATATTGGCCATAGTTAATTTTATTAGTAGTTATCGGTTAATGCTTGACCAAAGTTTATATTGATCCCTTTTATAATCACTATTATTAATTTTGTATGAAACTACAGTGATTACATAATTGCAAAAAAAAAAATGAAAATATCACCCTGGTCATTCAAAAGAAAAAATAACTGCAGGATTTTGTTGGAGCATGCACACCATATGCTTACACAGCTCCCTATGAACAACGTTTTGAAGATCAGCATATCTGCTATAAGATTGCAGTCCCAGTAAAACAGCTCTGTTAAATCATGATGTCATATCCTACCAGCTTTCCTTATCCCAAAGCACAGAGGAGGCTCAAAACTGACATGTTTAAACTGCAATATAAGCATATAGGCTTTTGCTGATAAGCAATCAGTAGGTCAATTGCTTTTTATTTTGCATACTGCACATTTTGGCAAATGTAGTAGGTCATTTTTTATACATGGAGAAAACATGCATACTATACAAATATTAGTATGGTATGCCATTTTGAAATATATCCAATGTGTTGAATTCAGTAGAGCCAGTACAATTCCTCTCCTGACCACCAGATGGAGCTCCTGAGTCACGTGTCTCCAGCATCCAGTGGTTCAGATATGTGGTCCGAAGGTTGATCCAGACATCAAAAAACGACCTCGTTCCCCATGAGACTCAAACTGGTTTATTGAAGAATGTCACTTTTTTTTTTTTTTACGTTAAATCATTTGAATGTAGCAGGCAGGTCTTTTGAAAAAGAAAAAACAAACAGGTGTTTTGACGCGCACGCCTGTTAGCATACACCCCATCAGCTTCTAACCTCAAAATGCAATTTCATCATTTTACACACTTATAACTCACTCCTCCTGTAGGGCAAGCGAATAGTTTTGCGTGTTTGGGGTTTTAAAGACATCAATGATAACTGGAGAATGCTAACCACTAATTTTAGCCTCAGAAATTGATTGGACTGTGAAAAGTTAGCATAACATATTATTAGCTAATATAACCTGCCCCACCAACACATTAGCACTTGTTTTAAAGGCAGTGAAAGTTGGTGTATTTTGTTAAGAAAACATTCAGACTCTTTCCCCCAGTTTCACAGACAAGGCTTAAGCTAGTCCTAGACTAAAATGCATGTTTGAGCTGTTTTAAAGAAACTTGTACTGACATATATTAAAATATATCAGTGCCAATGATTTTTCTCAAGATGTGCACCAGTAATGTTTTTTTTTTTTTTTTTTTCAAGTGTACGTTCATAAAAGTTACTTAAATATCCCAGTTGAACTAAGGCCTAATCCTGGTTTAGTCTAAGCCCTGTCTGTGAAACCGGGCCTATAGCCTAGTGTTAAGCTTTGAGGCTAAAATAATGCACTCCTAAATCCTGAATTTCATGGGCCCTTTAAGAAAGTAAGAAAATTTTCTTTTGATTTAATTTAGCATCTCCCAGCTTTTTCATTTCTATGCTTCCCTTCCTTTTCTTTTTGTCATTTCCTTTCTACTTTCCTTGTTGTAGATGAATGGAGATGGGAACATTTCAGTACAATATTGAGCTGTCAAGGTGCCTTGATTGAAACGGCAATGTGTGCGTTTATATATGTCTGTAAAGTCATTGTGTGTGTGTGTGGTAGTAGTGCTGGACAACTTACTCAGCACTGATTATGTTCATAATACCCTCTGCAGATAGAGTTTGACTGACAGCTCCATTGAAAGCGGTTTCTTCTGTTCCTCCTAATGGTAGGCAGAGTAGACATTTTCTTGTTCTGTCAGACCGAGAACGAGTTTCGCGGTTCCTGACCTTAAGTACTCGCAAATTGCGTTACACAGCAATTTAAAACCATTTCTGTCAAGTCTGAAGTACCATTAGTCTAAGATCTAGTTTTGATATATGTAACAAGACAGTTTAGTGACAGTACAGAGAGATTTCAGACTGTAAAAGGAAACAAATTATTACTCCGTCGTTGGAAATAAAGCGTAAATATGTCATTGTTCCGCTCTGCCGGTGAATTATAGTACATTTCGTACGTGGCGTCACGTGACAGACGCCGTGTTGTTGTTCATCAGTTTGTCTAAAATAAGAATTTATATTGAGTTTAGAAGGAGTTGGATCCACGGTCGTCATTTTTCTCATATGTCTTGGAAGCCTTTTTCGAGCAGCTCTCCTCCTGAGATTTGAACTTTTCGAGCGGAGTTTTGTTTAGGAATGAGGTTTGAGATAATCTTTTCACAATTTTGGTGGTTTTCTTGCCCCGGCGATACGGAAAAAGGAGTTGGAGGGAAGAAATCAGATTTGTGTGAAAACACAGCCTCTCTGTGGACGCTGATTTAATCAAAGCTTTGCTCTGGGACCTGCTGAGCTCATATTTAACCAGTATATTAGAGCCAATATGCTGATCCGAGCTCAGTTTTCGCTTTGTCCCTGCTTAATCAACAAACGTAGACAGGTTGAAAATATTCTGGATCTGCAAACCCACTCCAAAATGTTTTACCCTGATAGGATTAATAGGAATTACCATGGTAGTTTCTGCCAGATTACAACAATTACTGAAGCTATACTGACACTATTACATCACCCACAATTATTTTTAAGTATTTTTACATCAAATGTTACAGTACTTAACATTAACAAAAACTTATTAAATGATAAAATACCTATAATTTGTTACTGCTTAACAAAAACCCATTGTATATTAATACATCAAACAAACGTACAAACACACTATGGACCACACCTGTCAGCCAAGAACAGGAAACTGAGGCTATAATTCACACAGGCTTGCCAAAATTGGACAATAGGAGATTGGAAAAACATTGCCTGGTCTGTTGAGTCTTGATTTCTGCTATAGCATTCAGATGGTCGGGTCAGAATTTGGCGTAAACAACAGGAAAGCATGGATCTATCCTGCCTTGTATCAACGGTTCAGTCCGCTGCTGGTGGTGTAATGGTGTGTGTGTGGGGGGTATTTTCATGGCACACTCTGGGCCCCTTAGTACCAATTGAGCATCGTTTAAACACCACAGCCTACCTGAGTATTGTTGCTGACCATATCCATCCCTTTATGACCACAGTGTACCTGTATCTTCTGATGGCTACTTCCAGCAGGAAAATGCACAATGTCACAAAGCTCAAATCATCTCTAACTGGTTTCTTGAACATGACAGTGAGTTCCCTATACTCAAATGGCCTCTACAGACACCAGATCTCAATCCAATAGAGCAGTTATTCGGAAGATTCACATCATGGATGTGCAGCCAACAAATCTGCAGCAACTGCGTGATGCTATCATGTCAATACGAACAAAAATCTCTGAGGAATGTTTCCAGCACCTTGTTGAATCTGTGCCATGAAGAATTAAGGCAGTTCTGAAGGCAAAAGGGGGACCAACCTGGTACGAGGTGTACCATGGCGAGTGTGTGTGTGAGTATCCGTGTGTTTTAGAGAGACACAAACAAACTAACTACAAAACATAAGAGACAGAAGTCACTAAATCCATTACAAATACTTGTTTTCCCGTGAAAATGATGTCACTTCCTACAGGTAGTTGTCATTAGGAACTGGCTTTTGTAGTTAGAGATTTTACAAAAGACTAACATGATGAAAAGTTCCCACAAAACATTTTCATTAGAGAAAGAAAAAACTGAAGATAAACCTGGAATATTTTTTTCAAGTTAGTGCAGTACCATGGGACTTGATAAAAATAGCAACATCAAACTAAAGTAGTGAAATTATTCATCTACACTTAAGTTCACTTAATTGTGGTTAACAAAATATTTTGATTTCTGACTTTAAAAATTTGAAGTGAAATATTTTTTTATCATATATTTACACAATTATGTCATGAAAATGCACTTTATTATTTGTCATTATGGTACATGCAGAGTTTAGTCAAATCAGGTCATGGAAGTGATTCTCCAATTAAAAAAAAAAAAGTGGTTAAACTTCCAAAAAAATTTGATTGACTTCCTGTCTCATCCATAATTCAGAGGCATTGACGTTTGAACTAATTATGGCTAAGAGACTGACCCATTTAGTTCATCTTGTGCTCTGCAGAGAGACACATCCCTCCCGTAGCGACGACTCCAGGGGGTTTGAACCCCGAAACAGCTGCGATGACTCTCAAACTAATTCTGAGTGTGGAACAAAACTAAAGCGAACACTCTGAGGAGAGAAGAAGGTACATGTGTGATGTGCTCAACCACAGAACATCAAGAACTCAATAACCTGGAAAACTCTTTCAAGTTGAACTTTTCCACTATTGGTTGAGGCACATCTGGTGCTGTGATAGGGGAGAGTGGGGTAAGAAGTGCCACATGTTATTGCGTTAATCTCTAGAGTCTAGACAAGGAGAAATGAGAGAGGTGAAAATAATGACAGCTAATTATTATTAATATTGATTAATGTTGTAAAAATAAATTTAAAAAGTAATATATTATAAAAATAAACTATACAATTTCCGCAGTTGGAGATTAAGTTTAATAATGGCTTCTACACAGATGTACGGAAGAGAATTAAGGCCAAGCAATAATAATAAAAAAAAACCATCTCGAGATTAAAGTTGTTAAATTTCGAGAAAAAAGTCGAGATAAAATGTTGAGAATAAACTCGTTAAATTACAAGAAAAAACTCGTTAAATTTTGAGAAAAAAGTCGAGATAAAATGTTGAGCATAAAGTCATTAAATTACGAGAAAAAGTCGTTAAATTACGAGAACAAATTCGTTAAATTATGAGAAAAATGTTAAATTTCGAGAAAAAAGTCGAGATAAAATGTTGAGAATAAAGTCATTAAATTATGAGAATAAAGTCATTAAATTACGAGAAAAAAGTCGTTAAATTATGAGAACAAATTCATAATTTAACATTTAAACATTTTATCTTGACTTTTTTCTCGAAATTTAACGACATTTTTCTCATAATTTAACGAATTTGTTCTCGAAATTTAACACGTTTTTTTCTCGTAATTTAACGAGTTTATTCTCAACATTTTATCTCGACTTTTTTCTCATAATTTAACGAGTTTATTCTCAACATTTTATCTCGACCTTTTTCTCGAAATTTAATGAGTTTTTTCTCATAATTTAACGAGTTTATTCTCAACATTTTATCTCGACTTCTCGAAATTTAACAAGTTTTTTTCTCGTAATTTAACGAGTTTATTCTCAACATTTTATCTCGACTTTTTTCTCGAAATTTAGAGTTTTTTCTCGTAATTTAACGAGTTTATTCTCAACATTTTATCTCGACTTTTTTCTCGAAATTTAACGAGTTTTTTCTCGTAATTTAACAAGTTTATTCTCAACATTTTATCTCGACTTTTTTCTCGAAATTTAACGAGTTTTTTCTCAAAATTTAACGAGTTTTTTCTCGTAATTTAACGAGTTTATTCTCAACATTTTATCTCGACTTTTTCCTCAAAATTTAACAAGTTTTTTCTCGTAATTTAACGAGTTTATTCTCAACATTTTATCTCGATTTTTCCTCAAAATTTAACAAGTTTTTTCTCGTAATTTAACGAGTTTATTCTCAACATTTTATCTCGACTTTTTCCTCGAAATTTAACGAGTTTTTTCTCGTAATGTAACGAGTTTATTCTCAACATTTTATCTAGACTTTTTTCTCAAAATTTAATGAGTTTTTTCTCGTAATTTAACAAGTTTATTCTCAACATTTTATCTCGACTTTTTTCTCGAAATTTAACGAGTTTTTTCTCGTAATGTAACGAGTTTATTCTCAACATTTTATCTCGACTTTTTTCTCGAAATTTAACGAGTTTTTTCTCGTAATTTAACAAGTTTATTCTCAACATTTTATCTCGACTTTTTTCTCGAAATTTAACGAGTTTTTTCTCAAAATTTAACGAGTTTTTTCTCGTAATTTAACGAGTTTATTCTCAACATTTTATCTCGACTTTTTCCTCAAAATTTAACAAGTTTTTTCTCGTAATTTAACGAGTTTATTCTCAACATTTTATCTCGATTTTTCCTCAAAATTTAACAAGTTTTTTCTCGTAATTTAACGAGTTTATTCTCAACATTTTATCTCGACTTTTTCCTCGAAATTTAACGAGTTTTTTCTCGTAATGTAACGAGTTTATTCTCAACATTTTATCTCGACCTTTTTCTTGAAATTTAACGTGTTTTTTCTCGAAATTTAACAACTTTAATCTCGAGATGGTTTTATTTTTTTATTATTGCTTGGCCCTAATCCTCTTCCGTACAGATGAGTTAAGGCTGCTCTGTGCCTGCTCAAAATTCTGTGTAAAGACAATGTTGCATAAAAGCCAGACCAAATTATGCCTGCTCTGACTCACCTCAACCTCTATATAAAATTATACAGTCGAAATTGCTGTGTAAATGCATTTATGCCACCTCTGAGCAGCAGTCTATATATAAACAGTCTGTGTAAAGACACCTAAATGCCAGCTCAGAAGTGCTTCTGTGCCACCTTTGCCGTGTAAATTTGGCAGCCAGCTTATGCTGAAAAATGACACATTATCTCACAGCTACAAAATTTACCATCAACTACAGTGGCGGTTTCCTTGAAGGGGCAAACTACTGTATATAGAAAACGACAAAAAGTTGATTTGCATGTGTTGAAGAAAATATGAATGTCCCAAACTCAACACTACAACATAGATATCAATCTGCATATGTGATGGACATCGGTTATGCTTATATTTGCTCACTCCTTTGAAGGTATCTTGAGTAAAATGGCTCTATATTTAACAAAGCACATATAAAAGACCTGAACCAGAAGCAATGCGACCAGTTTTACAGAATACAGAAGTTTGTAAAACCGGCAACTATCACCCTGTAGCCCAAGACTGCATGGTTGCCCACTGAAGCTAAGCAGGGTTGAGTTTGGTCAGTACCTGGATGGGAGACCTCCTTGGAAAACTAGGTTGCTGCTGGAAGAGGTGTTAGTGAGGCCAGCACGGGGTGCTGAGGCCGGCATTGTGTGGGTCCTAACACCCCAGTATAGTGATGGGAACACTATACTGTCAAAAAGCACCGTCCTTTGGATGAGATGTTAAACTGAGGTCCTGACTCTCTGTGGTCATGAAAATCCCATGATGTTCTTTGAAAAAGAGTAGGGGTGTAACCCCGGCATCCTGGCCAAATTTGCCCATTGGCCTCTGTCCATCATCATGGTCTCCTAATCATCCCCATATAGGCTAGTGATTGGTTCATCACTCTGTCTCCTTTGCTGCTGTCGCATCATCCAGGTGGATGCTGAACATTGGTGGTGGTTGAGGAGATTCCCCCTTCCATATGTAAAGCGCGTTGGGTACCCGGAAAAGCGCTATATAAATGTAACAAATTAAATTATTATTGTTGCACAGAACCCCCAATTAAAAATGGAAGATGACAAAACTGCAGTGCACGCTTAAATAATAGACAGAACTTTATTGTGCATTTGAGTGGACGCAAATAAAATGACCATTCTTCATGTGAATGAGCATTTATTCTTCAGGATTTCTGGCCTGACTTATCTGCCTGTTGAAAATTGTAAGTTCAACCACTTGTAAATAAAAACAGCACACTCTTCTCAACAAACCACGATTTGAAGCCTCATTCATGTCCGATCTAGCACAAACAGTGGAGGACAACTTCAGGTTAGAGGTTTGGTCTGATCTTTGAAGGTGCAATATGTAATATTTTACATTCAAAACAAAGGCGTAGCTTGATGACGCCAAGTTTGAGCGCGGAATCTTGGGACATGTGGTCTTCACCTCACAGCCAGTGGAAATAATCGGGAGAGGACTCAGGAAGAAATCATGTTCATGGATGCAATTATTAACGTTACTGTAGTATGAAGCACAGCAGGACCGGGTGTTGTGGGAGCTGAACGAGGCCGCTGGAGCGATTGCGCAAAGCACGCCGCGAGCAGCGGAACTGGCGCCGCTTCCACTTTTCCGGTCATGAGTATGAGGTAACACAGCTCTGTTTATCATATTAGATACATTTGGGTGTGTTAAAAATGTTATAACATTACTCTGTGCATTTGCTTGGCGGCTGCTGTGAGACAATTGTTGCACACTGCAGTAAGATAGATCGATTTTAGAATATCATATTAAATGCTGGATGGCTTGTGTTGATAAATGACATGCAATTAATTTTAAAACATATTGTATGATGGAGAAGATGCTGTATTACTGTTATTAAAAATAAAGCTGCATCTGATTATGCTATGTTAGCTACTTGACAAAATAGTGTTTTTCTCTGAGGCATGGTAAAGCATGGTACTCACAAAAAAAATCAAGAAAATTGTTAAATGTGATAACTGCATTAAAACATGAATACAACATTAAAAAGTCAACCATTTATGGTTTTGTGTCGATGTACAGCGAGTAGCCTACAGAATGAACAGCTAACAGTTCACCGGAGATGCCCGAGCTGGCTTGACGACAACCAGAAAGTAACCGTGCATATAGCCTATTATGAGCAATATTAATAGTGATACACCTTAAAACAACAGCCAGTGAATTTCATCACGCAATTATCCATCCACCGCTGCAGTTCAGTTCAGCTGGCCATTTTGTAGTAAATGGCTGTTTCCTGTGGCAGAATTGCCAGCTTCATAAATCAATGCAAAATCATATTCTCTTTCACACTCACAGACACCTTCTCAGCACCGTCATGGGGCTTTTGAGCTGTCAAAAACGTCCTTTCCGCCCCTAATACGGTCTGTAGCGAGACGTAATTGAAGTGTAAATTTATAATACGACGCATAAGAAAAACAGCCGGAGCCTTATCCATTAAGCGGCCGCAGGTAGCGTGAATCATAAACAGCCTTATTTTCGTGTATAATCCCCACCGATAGGACTGATTGTGTTTTTGGTCATTATCTAGCAAAAGCCACGCATACTGCGCGCAAACATCTGAGCGTGTAAAATAAACAGAGACCACCACCAGTGTTGTAAAGAAACGGCAGTCATCCTGTTGTAAATATAATCACATTAGCAAATGACACCCATTAGGCAGTTTTTGAACACATCGCAGAGTCTTTTTTTATTCCTCGGGGCGGACGCTGGCGTCCGCAACACGATGCTTCCCCAACCGTGTGCTGGATGTCATTAGAAACTCATTTAGTGAGAACTGGCCTCCAAATTTCCATGTTTGTGTGTGCGTGTGAGAGATAATGTGCTTAGCGCAGCAAATTTCGCCTGTTTTTTTGGTTAACTAATGAGTTCTCCTCTGCATGGGAGTTTAAGGAAGATTAATGGTTTACGCAGGGAACGAGGTATCGGAAGAACAAATTACGTGCGAATCCCCCCTCCCCCCAAAAAACCTCATCCCAAACACCAGAGGCTGCACACCTGCCGTTCCTGTCTTCCTAAAACCCAACGTCCATCCTTTTTTAATGCATTTTATTCCTGCCCCTTTCCTCGATCGCTTGTTTTGCGTGTCGGTTTGGCGCCTGCAGGGACGCTCGACGCTCTCCGCAGTGATTACTGTAATTAATTGGATGGAGGGGAGTATTCTCCTGTCGTGCTGTTCTGGGATCAGTTCTAGACATTGTCTGATTATCACAGAGTTTTGGGATTGGGGCAGTGAAGACTGTTTCTGGATCAGTGTGTATACAAATATATATTCTACAGAAGTGGTGCAAACTGCTGTCCCACAACCAAAAAAAAAAAAAAACACATTTAAAGGTGCCCTAGAATTAAAAATGGAATTTATCTTGGCATAGTTAAATAACAAGAGTTCAGTACATGGAAATGACATACAGTGAGTCTCAAACTCCATTGTTTCCTCCTTCTTATATAAATCACATTTGTTTAAAAGACCTCCAAAGAACAGGCGAATCTCAACATAACACAGACAGTTACGTAACAGTCGGGGTGTACGCCCCCAATATTTGCATATGCCAGCTCATGTTCAAGCATTAGACAAGGGCAGGACGTCTGGATGTGCACAGCTGAATCATCAGACTAGGTAAGCAAGCAAGGACAACAGCGAAAAATGGCAGATGGAGCAATAATAACTGACATGATCCATGATATCATGATATTTTTAGTGATATTTGTAAATTGTCTTTCTAAATGTTTCGTTAGCATGTTGCTAATGTACTGTTAAATGTGGTTAAAGTTACCATAATTTCTTACTGTATTCACGGAGACAAGACTGTCGTTATTTTCATTTTTTAAACACTTGCAGTCTGTATAATGCACAAACACAACTTCATTCTTTATAAATCTCTCCAACAGTGTGTAATGTTAGCTTTAGCCACGAAGCACCATCAAACTCATTCAGAATCAAATGTAAACATCCAAATAAATACCATACTTACGCGATTAGACATGCTGCATGACGAACACTTTGTAAAGATCCATTTTGAGGGCACCTTTAAAAAGCATTTAAGTATTCAAATCTTAAATGTTTACTAAGATCCTTCCATTATCTATTTATTAGATTTAAATAATTTTTGCATTTTATTCCATTGTTGTTTTTAAAAATATCTTTTGGATTTTTAAAAAAGTGAAGTTAAAAAAAAAAAATCTTTGTAAACCATTTAACTTTATGTAAAAAACATGTCCCGCATTTTCATGTAACTGCCGAAACGGTGTATATTTTAGTCCATTGACTGAGACTGATATTAACCCTCTCTAGCTACATGGCTGCATCCGAAAACTTAAAAATGCTGCCTTCAGAGGACGTATTCCAAGGTAGGAAGGCATCAAGGCACATCCTAATCCAATGTTAGCTTCACTTCCCGTCTCCTGAGATACCTTCATCCGATTGATTTTTGAAGGCAGCACAGATGTATCCTTCACTGCCTTTGATATCCCACAATCCTGCATTCCATTTGTGACAGTTTGCTAGAAAACGAAAGATGGCTTCTGAAAGTTGTGGTTTCTGGTCAGTTTGTGTCAATGTTTTCCACTTCTGATTTAATTTCTGAGAAATTATTACTGTAGTAATTAAATATTTGTTTAGTTCTCACCAAAGCTCGGTCTGTTTTGCTGATCATTAAACTGTTACGCTGCCTCAGAAGTCTGTCCGAAATCAGTGCCTTCATGTGCAAACGCTGACTGCAGAGTCACTGCCTATAAGGCAGCGAGGCAACAAGTCAGCTGCTGTTTTCGGCTGCAGCCGGTAAGTAGATAGGTCCTATCATTTTGAGGCAAATACATTCAAACGTCTGAATAACTGTGTATAACTTTAAGGAACATCACCAGCTAACACCTTTTTTCTCCAATTAAAGGATTAGTTCACTTTCAAATGAAAATTACCCCAAGCTTTACTCAACCTCAAGCCATCCTAGGTGTATATGACTTTCTTTTTTCTGATGAACACAATCGGAGAAATATTAATAAATACCCTGACGCATCTGAGCTGTATAATGGCAGTGAGCGAGGATCAACAAGTATGAGCTGAAGTCTCCATCCACATCCATCCATCATAAACTTGTACTCCACACGGCTCCGGAGGTTAATAAAGGCCTTCAGAAGTGAAGGGATGTGTTTGTGTGTGTAAAAAAAAATAAAATAAATAAATAAATAATCCATATTTAACTAGTTATGAAGTAAAATATCTAGTTCCTGCCAGACCGCCTTCCGAATTCTACTTACGAAGAAAGTGTAAAACTCTTGCAGTTCAAAAAGCTTAAGCTATGTCCTACACTTTTCCTATTCAACTTACGGAAAAAGCTTAACTGATGCGACGCCAGTTCCATTTTTTTCATAATTTGAGTACGCAATTAACTTTATGCCTTTTACAAAGATTGGATTCAAAATACAACAAACCTCATAAATTACACTTGAAATATTGTTAAAATTGTAATTGTTATTGATTTATCTGTGAAAACTTTTTAAAATAAAATAGAAAATCATATTTAGGTAGATGTAAACAAAATCTTAATAGGTCAATATAACCCTTATTATTAAATTATATATTATAGTGTTTTGGTAGTGACCAATTTGGGGAGAAGAAAAATATTATAATATAATAAATATATAATAAAAATAATATAACTGTCTGAAAATACAATATGAGAATTAACTGCACAATTACTAGAATTGTGTACTATGGATATTATACAATTTGCATATATACAAATTGTATAATTTGCATATATTCCCACTATATGGATATTAATTTGGATCATTATTGCAGTGATTATTACGTTTTTAGTATGTTATATATTTGGAAACTGTTCTTCTAAGCCTAACTGATGGAGTGTGTAGCTTTTCATTTCTTAAATAACCATGTAGGAAGACACATCATGGCCATATTCCAGGATGACAAAGCCAAGATTTATCAGGCTCAAACTGTGAAATAATGTTTGGGAGGGATCATGAAGAATCATTTAATCACACATGAATTTGCACCTCTGAGTCCAGACCTTAAATTCATTGGTCAAGATCTTGTACTGACAATGCAAGAGGTGAGCACTCTGCAAAGTCTACTCCAGCACATCCCAAACACTTTCAATGAATTTAAGGTCTGGACTCAAGAGGTGCCAATTCATGTGTGAAAATGATTCTTCATTCTCCCTCCCAAACCAGCGAGACGCTGGAAATTCCAGCCAAATTTAGTTGCGTCTCTACATTTATTCTCTTACAGCATTGCTGCTAAAATGTTATTATTTGACCTCACTAAACTTGTTGGATGACTAGTTAACCACTGCAACCCATCCCATTTAACATGGTATTAGCATCTGATACCATCACTGAACCACGGTTCTGCTATAATTATTCCATTTAGTCTTGATTTAGCTTTCATTTCAATGCTACACTTCCAGACGACAACTAGTAATAAAAAAAACCTTGTGCTGTGTTACTCAAGAATTTAGCTCTGAATAACTTGGTCTTCAGTCAGTAGCTAAAGGGCAAATACTTGATGCACAGAGAAAAGTTTGAGAATGTGCCAAGATGCTTTGCGTTCCCTTAGAAACAGACACCATCCTTCAGATCACTGCAATTCATCTTTACAGATCACATTCTTTCATAACGGTTTCTATGTTACTATACCTGACTGACACCTGGTGGCAAAAATACCCTCAAAAAACAGAAACTCATTCATGGACGAGGACGGTACGGAGATTGTTTCCGCCACGGAATAAAAAAAGAAAGTAAAAAACTGGTAATTGTGACTTTTTAATCTTACAATTCTGACTTTTTTTCTATGAATTCTCCGTTTATACCTCGCAATTCTGAGTTTAGTCTCACAAATCTCGCGATGGCGAGGACAAAAATCCAGAATTGTGAGATAAAAAGTCGCAATTACCTTTTTTATTCAGTGGCGGAAACAAGTTTCCATGCGGATCAACCTCCATCTGACATAGAAGCGGTTTCTCGCACATCCTTGACTTTGACAGACAGTAGCTGGTCTCCTACCCCGGAGCGCTACTTCTGCCCAACGTCATTTACTTTATTACCTTCTTCTGTCTTATTGTTTAGTCTGCATTTCTCCCTTGCCGTGTTTGCCCGACAAGAAACACAATAAGTCATTTGAATCCGGCCTCCTTCAGAGATCCCCCGGGGCCGTCGGGACGCATGCCTTCATTTGATGTCCACTCAATATCTCTCAGTCTCTGCATTATTAAAGTTGTTGTGTTTCTGCTAGTCTTTTGTTCTCGTCGGTAATAAAGTTGCGCAGACGTGCCGGTGGTGGCATAGGTCCACGTACGCAGGTGTGAACTCTGATTTCTTTGACAGGCAGAGAAGTAATGGCCATTACTCACCGGGGCTGTAGCGTATTGACAGCAGTGCCTTATTACAGAGAGATGGCGGACACAACAACCCTTCAATGACCCAAGAGCTCTTTAAAGTCAGCGCATACCTGTCCTTTATAGCTGTACGAGTGTACTTGTTTTGCCACATCCTCTAAAAAGCTACTTATTGTCTCACCATTGAGGGCCATTATCACATAAAAAGTGCATAAACATACTTAAAGGCAAGATATACAGTGTAACGCCTGATAAAATTAATTATCTGTTTCCAAGATTGAATATCATATTTTATTATATTATGATATATATGTTTAATAAGGTTACACACACACACACACACACATACATATATATATATATATATAGGCACCCTTGGTAAATATGATTCAATATCACATTATGAATTGAATTAAATGTTTTTCTCCAAAACACGTTAGCCACAATTATTGGCACCCTTTTATTCAATATTTTTTGCAACCTCCTTTTGCCAAGATAACAGCTCTGAGTCTTCTTCTATAATGCCTGATGAGTTTGGACAAGAGATCAGAGACCATTCCTCCATGCAGAATTTCTCCAGATCCTTCAGATTCCCAGCTCCTTCTCTTCAGTTCACTCCACTCATTTTCTTTAGGGTTCAGGTCAGGGGACTGGGAAGACCATGGCAGAAGCTTCATTTTGTGCTCAATGACACATTTTTGTGTTGGTTTTGATGTTTGTTTTGGATCATTGTCCTGATGGAAGATCCAACCACAGCCCATTATTGGATTTCTAACAGAAGCAAAGGTTTTGATTTTTTTTATCTGTTGGTATTTGATAGAATCCATGATACCATGTATCTGAACAAGATGTCCAGGACCTCCAGCAGAAAAATAGGCCCACAACATTAAAGATCCAGCAGTATATTTAACCATGGGCATGGGGTACTTTTTATCCATGTGTGCACCAAACCCATCTGGTGGGTTTGCTACCAAAAAGCTCTTTTTTTGTTTCATCTGACCATAGAAACCAGTCCAGTCTTGTCTGAATATGCTGGAGATTGTTACTGTGGGCAGAGGATTTTTCTTGAAACCCTCCCGAACAACTTGTGGGGATGTAGGTGCTGTTTAATAATTTATTTTTAGGCTTTTTGAGACTCAAGACTCAACTAATCTCTGCAATTCTCCAGCTGTGATCCTTGGAGAGTCTTTGGCCACTCAAACTTTCCTCTTCACCACGCATTAGGACGATTTAGACACACGTCCTCTTCCAGGCAGATTTGTAACATCTTTAGTTGATTGGAACTTCTTAATTATTGCCCTGATAGTGGAAATGGGGATTTTCAATGCTTTAGCTATTTTCTTACAGCCGCTTTCTATTTTGTGAAGCTCAACGACCTTTTGCTGCACATCAGAACTATATTCTTTGGTTTTACTCATTGTGATGAATGATTAAAGGAATTTGGCCTTTGTGTTTCCTCATGTTTATACTCCTGTGGAACAGGAAGTCATGGCTTGACAATTTCATGCTCCTAGTCACCCTAAACTGTAAAAAAAAAAAAAAAAAAAAAAAAAAACGTAAATATGAATGGGAATATATTTCAGAGATATTTTACTCATAAAAATTCTAGGGGTGCCAATAATTGTGGCCAACGTGTTTTGAAGGAAAAAATTAATTTCATAATGTGATTTTCCCCCCCACTTTCAATTCTTTTTCTTCAATGAAAGGTTAGATTTTTGCTAATTTTATGAATTAAAGATCAAAAGGATAAACAATGCAGTTTTTTTACAGTCATCTTTGATCATATTTTCCAAGGGTGCCAATAATTCTGACCACAACTGTTTATGTATATATACACAAGTGGTTAGTCAATAAGATGTTGCTGAAATACTGCATGCTAACCTGCTAGTTGTTATGTTTGACGTACGTCTTGGGTTATGAGAGATAAAAGTGGAGACCAAATGTACTTGTTATTGTTGCCATTATGATCCATTTTTTCCTATGACAGTGATGCGTTTCCAGGCTCATCATCAGTGATGTGTAAATTTAGGAGTTCACACTACGCGTGGTTTGTTAAGGCTTCAGACGTCAGAGGCTACATTTTCTCTGAAGATCAAAAAAACGGGATTCAAAGGACAGGAAACCAAGGGAATCACCCATGATTGGTTGCCTGTTTTTATGTGTCCTTGTTATTCTAAATTCAGTCTCTGGTCCATTCAAGACCGCCTGGCTACTCATAAAACAGAGATGTAAAGAGAATAAAAGCACACAGCTGTGTCTATATAAGCTGTGGCAGACAAAAAAAAGTTTTTGGTTGTGCCTCATTAACTCGTACACTCGAGCGTATCTCACACCTGAGCGAAATGAGACTCAGAGGTGACGAACGAGACAGAGAACATCATGATTATCCAAACAGGTACTTTCATAAGCCAACCAATGCAATTTGCACGTGTCTTAAAATAAAATATTAGCTTGTTATGTCTACACGAACATAACGCTCTAAGTAACATGCCAACATTCAACTTTTCCCAGAGAATATCACACTAATTACCATGTTTCTGTCTACTTTGGAAACACTGTATCACTGTGTTAATCATACTCTGAAACGTCTCTTACGTTTGGAAGTTCTCCAAACAAACGCCTAGTTGAACGGCATGGTTGACATCAGATTTTGAAAACCTAATCTTTTCTAAACAAACGTTTTCCCTCCTTATCATACCTGAGCTTATTTATTCCATTGTCTCGTGATAATGAAAGGTGTGTCATTTCTGAGCGAGTGATTTGGTCAGAGGGTGACAACGCTGATGGCAGAGGAGTGTTCGGGAGATGGGTTTTAAGCGGCTAATTTGTCTGGCAGCATCACTGTGAACAGACAGTCGAATTGTAAAAAAATGCCCCTATCTCCTTGGCAATATGCATCACTCAAGTCTGTTGCCGTGGCGACGGAAGTATTGTCCTCCCTCCCCCAGCCTTTATTGAGTTTACTCCTGAGAGACAGATTAAAATAACACAAAGTTTTGGTGCAGCACAATTTCTTTTCTGTGATGCCTGAAGAAGGATTACATCTCATTTCACAACTCAACACATGCGACAAAGATATATTTAACATACACAACTACATAATCAGGATTTATGACTATATTTTCATATATATATATATATATATATATATATATACACACACACACACACACACAAATCTTCAAAATCGTACTTCTAGTCGAAGATTCATCATTTTCATCTATAAACATTTAAACTTTTGTTTAAATTCTTGAAATCAATTTTGTAGACAAGTATAAAACTAACAAACTAATTGTCTTTAAAAAAAACTAAAATATTTATTTTTTTAAGCATTAGTTGGACCAAATAGTAAAAAGATATAAAATAATTATTAATATTTTTTTAAATATATAAATTATGTAACAATTTTTTTATTAAATAAAATATACATTTTGAATTGTATGTGCATTTAAATGATATACATTTAATATATAGTTGAAATTTCACTATATGTATCTACCTTGGAATATATTAATCAGAATAAATAGTTCAGGATATAATATAATATAATTAATTATTGTTTGAACAATATTGTTTATATACACCGATCAGGCATAACATTATGAGCACTGACAGGTGAAGTGAATAACACTGATTATCTCTTCATCACGGCACCTGTTAGTGGGTGGAATATATTAGGCAGCAAGTGAACATTTTGTCCTCAAAGAAGCAGGAAAAATGGGCAAGCATAAGGATTTGAGTGAGTTTGACAAGGGCTAAACTGTGATGGCTAGACTGGGTCAGAGCATCTCCAAAACTGCAGCTCTTGTGGGGTGTTCCCGTCTGGTCAGTATCTATCAAAAGTGGTCAAAGGAAGGAACACTGGTGAACCAGCGACAGGGTCATGGGAGGCCAAGGCTCATTGAAGCATGTGGGGAGCGAAGGCTGGCCCGTGTGGCCCGATCCAATAGACGAGCTACTGTAGTTCAAATTGCTCAAGAAGTTAATGCTGGTTCTGATAGAAAGGTGTCAGAATACACAGTGAATCACAGTTTGTTGCGTATGGGGCTGCATAGCCGCAGAACAGTCAGGGTGCCCATGCTGACCCCTGTCCACCGCTGAAAGCACTACGTGAGCATCAGAACTGGACCACGGAGCAATGGAAGAAGGTGGCCTGGTCTGATGAATCATGTTTTCTTTTACATCACGTGGATGGTCGGGTGCGTCGCTTACCTGGGGAACACGTGGCACCAGGATGGACTATGGGAAGAAGGCAAGCCGGCAGGGGCAGTGTGATGCTTTGGGCAATGTTCTGCTGGGAAACCTTGGGTCCTGCCATCCATGTGGATGTTACTTTGTTGCAGACCATGTACACCCTTTCATGGAAACGGTATTCCCTGGTGGCTGTGGCCTCTTTCAGCAGGATAATGTGCCCTGCCACAAAGCAAAAATGGTTCAGGAATGGTTTGAAGAGCACAACAACAAGTTTAAGGTCTTGACTTGGCCTCCAAATTCCCCAGATCTCAATCCAATCGAGCATCTGTGTGATGTGCTGAACAAACAAGTCTGATCCATGGAGCCCCCACCTCACAACTTACAGGACTTAAAGGATCTGCTGCTAACATCTTGGTGCCAGATACCACAGCACACCTTCAGGGGTCTAGTGGTGTCCATGCCTCGACGGGTCAGGGCTGTTTTGGCAGCAAAAGGGGGACCAACACAATATTAGGAAGGTGGTCATAATGTTATGCCTGATTGTGTGTATACACACACACACACAAACACACATACGTTTCCCCAAGCAAGGAAGGCAGTGTCTCCTCGAAAAATGGATTAGAAAATAATCCGATATTACAAAAATAAAACAACGAAAATATTACAAAATGTAACATTAAAAACTGTATAAAGCAACACTCACAGGTGACCCACAGGTGAAGTTACATTATGGGAGGCTTGCCCATTGAATTTTAACAGACCCCCAAAGCGTGCGGTAAGTTTGGTGGGGGGTAATTGAGAATGAATGGGAGAAGTCACGTGAGAGGAGGCAATGCCTCCATCCTGCTATGATTGGATGTGATCGGTTATGCTTGGATATGATTGGTTCACGTGATAAATCCGGCCTTTTGTTTTCGTGCGCGTTCTCATCGTCCTGAATGAAGACAATGAGGGCTTTAATGAGAAAACTAATTAAAAATTAAGTAAACAACTCACCCATTTCAACGTTTTATGTCACTCAAAACAAACTTGAAATGGCCTGAAAACATGATGACTGTGGGTTTTTTAGTGAGCAATCAGCTTAGGGAAATTAAAGGTACACCTTCAAGCTTGTTGACTGTTGAAAAAAAGTTGACTATTAAAAAGAAAAGCTGAACATTAGTTCAAAACTAAAATATATTGTTTAAATTTACATTGTCACTACCTTTGGTTATTATTTTGGAATAAATGTAAAAATGCGTAAGAACACTAAAAAAAAAAAAAAAAAACCCTGTGAGGATTGCCTCACTTTAAAACACCACTGCACACTACTCATATATAGTACAAAAATCAGACTATATGAAATGTAAATCCTGTTGAATTTATATATATAATTATAAAATCCTACTATAAATGATTAAAAATATATTTTATGTACATAAAATATAGAGAGCTTTTATTTCACTCATTCAGTCTTATTTTTCCTCCATTTAAATTTGATAAAATTCGAAACACTATCGAGAGGTTACAATTAAAAAAATATGTGAAAACATCACAAATGTGCTAGAGATCTGCTACCCTGATGGGTCCTGTGGGTTTCGGGTCACGTTTGGGTCAGTGTTTTATAATTAGCTTCGGGTCAGGTTTGGGTTTGTAACTAAAGAAAACCGAGCGGGCCGCTGTGTCTTGATGAAACTGTGTTTGTTTACATGTATTTGTTTATTGATAGATGCATTGCAAAAAGGTATTTCGGGTTTGGGCTGGATTTGGCCTTAAAATGTAACTATACCGTTGGGTCGGGTTAAACGATCTCTGGTAGGGGCTTCAGTTTAAAGCCTTTGCAGACCTCTAAAATGTGCATGTAACTACCATAGCAGTTTCCTCTAAGTGTATTCAGCAGTATAAGAATAACCTACCCTGTGTCTCAAACCAATCTGTCTTGTACTCTGTTGAGTGGGAGAGATAAGCTTTATCCCGCTGTATAGGCACTCATGAAAGTGATGCGGCCTGCAGAACGTCCTGTCCAGCCTGCTCCACACATCCTTCTATCTCTGCACTGACCCAAAGAAACCCCAACAGGACACTGGGAAACAACTCATGCCAACAAATCCTGTGGTGGTCTGAAGAGCCTAACCCTTTTACCTGCAACACAAATATTTTGCAATCCAAAAAGTTATGCATGTTCCAAAAGAACCTTCCACGGAAAGAACATTCACTCTAGAGTAAATCATGAGCAAATTCTTAGAATTTCAGTTCTTTAAATGTGTAACAGGATCACTGCCAGAACTTGCAAAGCCCGCATGAGCAGCACAGCTCAGTGTCAGAGCATGTGTAATAACCACTACGCCACGAAAACTTCATGAGTGCATGAGATCTGTGCTTTAAATATAGCATGTTTATTTGGTGATTTTATTTAAATGTATCGTTATATACATCAAATATAAAAGTTTCAAAAGCTGTGTCATGCTGAGACCAGTGATTTAAAAACAGCCATTTGATCAACTAACTCGTATTCACAGAAATAACAGTTCTCAAAACTGCAGATGTTTGTAAATAACGCCTGTGACATGTAACACGCAAATGGCTCATTTCCAAGGCAACAGCTCTTTCTGCTCAGAATATGTTTTTAATAGTTACAGACAGTGCGTCTCATTTCTTCACGAAGAATCTTGTGATGTCAGAGGCCAGTTTGGAGGCAGCTTGGTGTCGTTTCATCTGACTTCTGTCTTTGGCCTGCTGTGCGGTCCTCTGCAAAATAAACCGTCCACAAATTCACCACCAAATCTTACAAATGTGTGGCATATTCATAAACAATATTCAAATTAAATCCGAATTCTAAATTTAAAAATTAAATAAAAAAGGTAATTCAATTCCACTTAACAGTATATAACAAACGAATGTAATATAAAATTATTATTATTATTATTAAATATTTACATAAATATTATTTATAAAACATTTAAAATGTATTTATGTATATAATAAATACATGTTTATTTAACATGTTTATATTTAAAAAAATATATATATTTTTTATGGAATAAATACATAAATATTAGTGTATACGTGTTTGTGTGGATGAGATACTGTACCATACGATGGCAGACGGTACAAAGGGTTTGAAGGTTCTCCAGGGAACACTGTCCTCCTCCTCTGTACACAGGGTTAATGTGGTCCACCTGCCAGAACTGTCCTTCCATGGGACTCTGAATCATCTCATTCAGCTGCAACACAACATCAGACAAATCAAACAGCTGTTTTGGCATCAGATAACACAACATGATCAAATTCGAATTTGAATTCAGCCTAAAATGGAAAGTGAACAAATATTTATTTTTCATGACCGATATAATGCAGATCATTTTTATGTCTAAGTGTCTGATAACGATACGAGAAATCTGTTTTTATTTACTGATTTTATTTGCGGCTTTTTAAAACAATAACTAAACCATCACCAATAATAATAAAAATATTCTAATATTATTCATTTGAATTAAAATATTATTATAATTATTAACAACAATACAAATATTGTTAGAATCCATCAATAATAATGATAATAATAAGTGTTTTTTTCATTAATAATATTAACCACAAAAAATAATTTTTAATAAAAATATTTAATCATTATTTTAATCATTATTAATAATAAAAATATTTGAATAATAATATTTTTAAATATATATATATATATATATATATATATATATATATATATATATATATATATATATACACATACACACACACACACACACACACACACACATACATATATATATATATATATATATATATATATATATATATATATATATATATATATATAATTTTTGGGCTATAGAGGGTATGCACATGACGTCACTGTCGACCGTTATGACTGCGATTACGCCCACTGAGTAGCAGCATTGGTTTTCAGCGCGAATGCCGTGAAAAACATACAAAACACATCCAAAACAGAAAAGAGCTTTGCGATTGACTGTACAAATAGATTTGACAAGAAATCTGATGTATATTCTGCCAAAAGCTACAGAAAAAAAGAAGCAAATGGATCGCTGCAATTCACAGAAACAGCTGGACTCTAGGCAGAGAAACATGGATTTGCAGTTATCATTTTGTCGAAACGATGGATTTTGGGGTAAAATTATACCCTATATATATTGTATTGTTATATATTGTGTTGACAACTCATCAATTAAATATTTACCATCTTATATTCTGCATAATTGGGTATTTTTGAATAAACACTGACAAAAACTATACAAGTTTTAGGACTGGACGATATGACGATATATATAACATTGATTTAAGTGATTACTCGGATTTAGACCTATTGTAGTTATATAAAGCATTCACAGGCTGATCTGCTTTATGTATTTCCCCGGCGTCGAAATCAGGCACATATAAATGTCAGTAAACACGACTCCTGGCTGCATGTCAGTATCCATGGATTAGGTTTCTTTGATATGTTATAAGGAATGCTTTTGAGCCCAACCTTTAGTGTAATCGTTTTTTTACTCGCTTTTTTGCAGTTTCCCCTATTAAATCCAGTCATGCCGCAGGTTCTTTCGCCACTCAGTCCAGCTGAGTTAGCGTGTTCTGGTGGGAAAGTGAAGTTAATGCATACCTTCTATATCAGTTAATGTTGTGTCTTGTTGAAAACGGAAGAACCAATAATTGATTAAGTAAAAAAAGGTGCGTTCACCTTCTAATATCGTAATTACTGTAACTACGCGATGCTGGCTCACGTCCTCGTAGAGCTTGTAATTACAGTTTGCAAGCTGGGAGTTTTCTGAAAGTTCCCATGTGTACCACATGGCCGCTGTACCATCTGACCGCTGTTGATTCGTTGATAGTGGTCCCATAGAAACGCATAATGCCCAGTCCGAGGATGTGAAGAGTTCCGAATATAATGTCACGTGTTGTCATCTCAAGATTACGGTAATTACACGGTGGCGTGAATGCGGAAAAAGTATGAATGCTGATTACAAATATCAGTCAAACCAGTTGTCGTTTTGTCACTTGAAAGTCACCACCACCCAAGAGAGTCTTAAAATTGTCAAGTGTTTTAAAAGTGTCATTGTTGTGTGTAAAGCCTTTTTATTCCTGTTGTTTTATTGAACAGCTACATGAAAGGACTCTGAATAGCCCATTGGGAACTCTAGGAAACATAATTCCCCCATTCCAAACCGCTCAGCAGGCTTTTCAACAGACCGCCGTGGCGAAGGACTTCAGGTGTTTCACCAGGATTAAAGCTCGAGTGGAAATAAGCGGGAATCACAAGTGGAAGATCAGCGGTGGGAACGCGAGGAGGCCGAAGCCAAAGTGCTGGCATTTCAGTCTGCGTCTGTTTTTAGACTCGCGGTCTCTGGGGAAAAAAACGCAGCACTAGGAATCAATCCTCTCCTTCCCTCTCAACAGAGTCAGCCAATAATTATCCTAAATCTCTCAGGAGCCCTGGGGGTCGCGGCACGGACGATAACCTCCCAGTACGAGAGTGGGAAGTTTCCTTAGTAGACCTCGGAAGTCGATAAGTCAACATGTACACATGCTAATACAAGGAAACGGCAAATGCACACAAACGTTTCTCCGTAACAATCCTTCGTATGTATGACAGCGAGCTTGTTTGTGCGTCGAGGGCACTTGGAGCTTAAAGCGCGTTATTGATCAGGCCGCTGCCGCTCGGGGCTCTAACAGAAAAGCCAAACAAAAATCAAACCTGCACCTCGTAGCAATGCACTGTGGGAAAAATCAATGGCAATCTGACAGACTAGGCGTTGTGTTAAGGCTGGATGCTCCTGGGAGGAAAGGACGGCGGGTGTTTGTGTGCTACACTATGAGGCCAGGTTTGTGTGTGTGTGTGTGAGTGTGAACGCCACTGATAACTCTATAGAGAGAGTCAGAGAGCAGACGCCCAAGGCCGCTAAGCTCTTATTGCCTCTGCAAGCTAAACAGGCCATCTTTATTTATCTTTCTCTGTAAGCAATATTTTTTCAATAAAATGCAGCGTCTGCCGAGCTTCTTTCGAATGTTTGGGGATAATTCTGGCTAATGTGCTTTTGGAAGCAACTAATGCACAATTTTCGAAAACCCTGGCCAACTTCCCAGACAAAATGAGTCCTAGTTGTACATCTCATGCAGATCCTTCTAGAGGAAGTTTTTGAAACTCAGAGGAAAAAAAAAACAATTGTGATCTTGTTAATATCGCAATTATTTCTCTCTGGAGAGCAGATAATGATGTTGATGATTCTTATTCTTCTGCTTAATAATAATAATAATAGTCATGATCCCAGCCTGTGTTCCCCTGTCTTGTGTGAGATCTTTTGTGTTATTTCCTGTCTTGTGCCATGTTTTGTAGTTCTTCGTAGTTTTTCCAAGTTGATTAGTCTCCCCATATCAATTTCTCGATTTTAAATCGATTCTCATTTTTACGAACCGATATCGATTCTTAAATTCCAAGAATTGATTAGTCTATCCTGTTTTCACTTGAATGAATGAATGGAACAATGTAGTGCGCCTCCCGTCCAATAAATCTATGTGCATTGTTACATTTAATATGAAACAGTCTCAGATTTCATTCTGTCCATTTTATTACGAAAAATAAATGGCATTTTGGCACAGTTTAATGTGGCGTGACAGATCGCTGTAGTGCTTCACTTCAAGCGAAACGGCAGCGAGAAGCGCACGTGAACTGATCATCTCCTGCGCTTTAATACCAGTTACAGCGTGAAATAAACATGAATGAACATCTGAAGGTATGTTAAAAGATACAGTACAACTTACCGAAATCCGTATTGTCTCATGTAATCGCTCAACCAGTGTTTCAACCGCGGAAAGACGTAAATAATAAGACAGCTTACAATATGTCACGTCACATTTATATATATATTATTATAGTGGCCATAAACTCGTTAGTCAGCTTGAAAAATTAACTCTAGAGAGGAGCATTTTGCTAAATATATGCACCATATTACATATTCATTATAATTTTTAATGTTCTTCAATATTTAATGCATGTTTGAATAAATCCGTAAAGTTTTTATGACAGCCACCATTTAAATGTTTATATTTCAAAAACTAATTGAAGTAGGTAAGAAAATATAATTGTGATAGCAAAGTTAGTATTATAAGTTTATTATTATAAAAATGTAATTGAGTGTAATGTAAGTACAAATCAGTTCATTTTAACATGTATAGTTTACAGCATTAGCTGAGGTTTTTTTTCCTTAAGAAAATTTGCCATGTACTGTACCTGATATACATCCAAAATAATCAATATTGATTTGAATCGAATCGCAAGCCTGTGAATCTGAATCAAATCAAATCGAATCGAATTGTGAAATTTGTGTCAATACCCAGCCCTACTTGTTAGTTCCCTTAGTTACCCTTGTGTAATTAACATTAATGACAATATAATTGTTATTATTATATCATTATTATTTGTCACATATTTATTACTATTTTATTATTATTTGTTGTTAATTACAGTAACTGTTATTATTAACAACAATAATGACAACAACGAATAATAATAACGACGGATAATAATAATAATAATAATAATAATTACTATTATTAACAACTAACAATAATAATAAAAATATTCCACAAATATTATTATTATTATTATGATCATTAATATTATTTAACAATAATAATAAAATAATAGCTATTATTATTATTACCAACAACAAATAATAATAATTGTGGCATATTTATGCAAGCATTACATTTTAATACTAAAAAAATAATAATAATGATGGTCTGCACTCTATTTTTATTCATAATTATACAATTCACAATAGGGATGATAAAAAAATTATAGTGTAGGGTGCCTTTATTTATTGTTTATTTATTTATTTATTATTTTGGTCTTGACACCTAGTAGCTGGGAGAGTGCAGTGATTGCTTTAAGGTTAAAGATATGGAAACTGTAGAGAGCATTGCATTGCACTTTTAAAACAGACCAGAATAAGCATGTTGAGTGAATTCACTAAGCATTTGAGCAAGTTTAGTATGCAATATTTTAGTGTAAAAAAAGAAAAAGAAACCATAGGTCAATGTAAAATGCAGCTATAGTATTGCTGGTAATATTTCTGGCCAAATATGCAGATGAGGGCATGAGGATCCTAGAAATGTGCTCAACCTGCTTGAGAGGAAGTTGTGCCAGCCAGGTGTTGTCCAGCATCTCCTTGCGGTGTGTGTGCGGGGCATCCCGGACCTGCATGTACAGCTGGTGGGCGTTCAGTCCGCAGTGCTGACACACACCCTGCTCCGTCTCCAGCACACGGGCGCGCATGTAGCCCTGATTGGAGCGCAGCTGGAAGTCTTCCATACAGGCAGGGCTGCAGAACCCTCCTGCCCAGCCACGGTGCTCCCCGCTGGGCTTCTGGCAGGACAGACACAGGGGGGTACCTGCCGAGTCCACAGCCTGCAGGTAACCGGCCGTAGTGTTTGTCTCAATATGCACGGAGCTCTCAGCTTCGCTGCGGACAAAAACACACATTATAAAGCAAATTTGTATATTTCCTGAAGATATATCACTGGTGCTGGTCAGTAAAAACACTGCTCTACAGTTAAGCCCAAAGTATACTTCGGCCGTCCGTGTTCCGCGATGCACTCAATGTGCAGCCCAATTTTTGTGACTGTGGATGGTGCGAATACAACAGCACATGTGCGAGTGACTTGAACACTTGAAAACAAAATTCACTATATAGTGCGCACGTTCCGAATGTGTCTTTCCGCACTCATGGTCAAAGAAGTATACTTTGTAAGGCTTGTGGGCTCAACTGTGCACGAGACGGAGCGGAACGTGAAAAATTAAGTATACCCGGGCCTTTACTAGGGTGTTCAGCAGTGGTTTTTACAGCATTGCTATGCAGTTTCTATGATGTTCTTGATGGTTGCCTACATGGTTGCTAGGGTGTTTTGGCTGGTGACAGGGTGTTGCCACAACATTCAATATAAAAAACAATTCAAAATTCAATAATATATTAATCATTTGAATATAAATTTTTGATGGAAAATGATAAATGGGAATGTCTGTTGTGAGAAATGAGAATGTTTGACCACTATATCTGCACCTTTACCTCAAAGATTAAAATAAATGTATCAATTTATTTTGATCGCAAAAAACTCATAAATAGACAAATAGAAAGTAATTTCTGCACAAGTTATCAAAAACATAAAATATCTAATTTGTGACCATTTATAATGCAAAAAATGCATTAATATGGCACATATCATTATTATATAATTATGTAGTTACTGTTTTAAAAAGCAAATGTAAAAATGACAAATTTTGCATAAATTATCGGAACCTAAACCATAACAATAATATGTAATTTGTGACTAATTATATTGCAAAAAATGCATAAATAACAATAGCTTTAATAATAATAATAATATTAATAATAAGTTATTATTATATAAATGCAGTTATTGTTTTTAAAAAAGCAGAAATAAAACCACAAATAAAAATTGGTTATACAAAACAGTAATTGGACACTTAAAACATAATAATTTATGACTATTTAAATTTGCAAAAAACTACATGGATATGACACTTAAAAAAAAAAGTATTATTATTATTATTATACAATTGTATTGTTCCAAAACGCATAAAATGATACAAAAATGCATAATTATTTGTCATTTTTAACTATGAAAAAACACACAAACAAAAAAAAACCTGCATAAACATGGCACTACTACTGCTAATAATAATAATTATAATTATTGATCAAAAAGCTATACATAATAATAACCTCTGAATACGTTTTCAGTCACGAAAACCAAAATAATCTGTCATATAGGTCATTAAAAAATCTGTCCATCTCAAAACGCCTCGGCTCCAGCATCATTTGACTTTACCACAAAGGTTGGCATCACCACATCCAACCAGTTGGGCGAAACATCCAAGCCCTTCTTTCACAGACTAATTTCTTGTCTCCCAAATATAATAAGTGTGTGATCAAGTGTGTATGTTTGAGACTAGTCTTCACCACACTAACTAGTCTAAAGTTCATCTGGAAAGACTTTCTCTCTAGTACTCCATTAGTTCTCACTTTCTCTCTCTGGTTTCTTTTTCTTTTCTCTCCATCTCCTAAAAATATCCAGCCCCAGACAGCGCTCAGTACGTCGCAATTTTTCCTCCCGCGGTTACCATGGCGACGCCGCAGCACTCGCATGTGTGTGGATTAAGCTCTTATCCTCTGCACTAAGCATTCTTGAGCACACTCTACACACACACACACACACACACACACACACTCATATCCCAGGTTTACAAGGTTAACCGTTCGCTACTACACACATAATTACATGCGGATATGCACTTTCAAAATAAATTGTCACTTGCAGTGCAATATATATATATGTATTTTTCCAAGAGCGATGCAAATTCATAAATATGTATCTGTCAGCGACAGTCTCCACCCTGACCATGGGGGGAAAGTAATTTGATGATCCAAAAGCCAAGTGAAAAAAAAAAAAAAAAAAAAAAAAATATATATATATATATATATATATATATATTATATACACATATATATTCATTTCCATTTCTGGATTAGATACACCTGGGGTAGCAGCCGTCGTGGTTTGAGGTCTGAGCGCGAGATCTCATCGCACAAGAACAAAGTCTGATGACTTTTGCACATACCAACAAAGTACGAGAGGAAACAGCTGTCACATATGATCAAAAAGCCATGGCGTGGCTGACAGGGTGTGTGTGTGTGTGTGTGAGCGTGTTGATGACTTCATCAGCGATTGCGGCGTTATTCTCTTGTTCCTGTCAGAGCGGCGCCGTCGAGAACTCGCTGAGATTGTGTCATTTGTGTGGTCGCTTCATCAAATTCAATGTGGAGAAGGTTTAGAGGGTTTTTCCATTTTACAAAAGATTTCATGTTTGAAATACTCAATATTTGCTAAGTGGGTGTTGCTATGTGGTTGCTAGGGTGTTATGAGTGGTTTTTACTGCATTGCTATGATGTTGTCATTAGGGATGCTCCATTCAGAATTTCTGCAGCTGATACAGACTACAGATTTCTTGTCATCATGATCGGCCGATACTGATCCCGATCATTCAAGCTTTATATAAGATATGTATATGATATGTAAGCTCTCTGTTGACTGTCCCCGTTTACCCCTTACACCCTGAAGGCAATTTTAATGATTTCACATCTAAGTGGCATACTTAAAAGTAATGGTTTATAACTCTACAAAAAACAACAACAACAACAATAACAGGTATTATCAAGTACATGGTCTCATTTGACAGAAAACTTTTTTTTTTAATAGAAAATCAATTTTGAAGAAAATAGATTTTTATCATGTTTAGAGGTTGTTATGTTACAACGCTGCTAAGAAAACCAGAAAAAGTGATGCAATTTATTGATTTATTTTGTTATTATTAGTGCTGTCAAAATTAGGGTGACCATATGTTCTCTTTTTCCCAGACAAGTCCAGGATTTCTAAATAGCCTAAAATGGCTTGAGCCCCTGCCCCTTTAATCGTGAAAGTGGTCGTATCGGGGTGCCCCCGGAACGTGATTTCGGAACGCGTTCTCTATGTGGAGGTCTGTGCACGCCACTGTTCCTGTTGACAGTCCTTATGCATTAAAATGTTGTTTTGCAATGCTTTGACTGTTCTCTGTAGATCCCGCCTTCTCGCAAGCCACAACTGGTTGATTATGTACATTGCCTGCATGCTATTGGTCAAATTACTTTTAAGTCATTACCTTCAGCAAGTATGAAAACAAAGCCAAAACTGGGACATTTAGACCTGTCCGGAAAAAAGAGGACGTATGTTCACCCTAGTCAAAATTAGCACGTTAAAGGTACAATATGTAATAATTTTGACCGCTAGAGGTCGCTAGAAGCCTATTCAAAACAAAAGCCAAGTTTTAGAGAGGAATCTTGGGACATGTGGTCTCCATCTCAACGGACGGTGCAAAAGAATAGGGATAGGACTCTGGAACAAATCTTGTTCATGGATGAGATTATTAACGTTACTGTAGTATGAAGCAAAGCAGGACCGAGTGTTGTGGGAGCTGAACGAGGCCGCTGGAGCGACTGCGCAACACACGCCTCACGAGCAGCAGAACTTTTATTATGCCACAGTCGCCGGCGCCGCTTTTCCAGTCATGAGTATGAGATAACGCAGCTCTGTTTTATTAGATACATTTGACAGTGTTGAAAATGATGTTATAATGTTACTATGTGTGTTCGCACTGCGGCTGCTGTGAGACACTTGTTGCACACTGCAGTAAGATAGAGTGATTTTAGAATATCATATTAAATGCTGGATGGCTTGTGTTGATAAATGGTATGCAATACATTTTAAAACGTATTATATGATGGAGAAAATTCTGTATTACTGATTATGCTATGTTAGCTACTTCAAAAAATAGTGCTTTTCTCTGAGGCATGGTAAAGCACTCACAAAAAAATCAAGAAAATTAGATTTAAACAATAAGACTAAACGTGTTGAGCTATATAAATATATCAAAACAGTTGTTCCCTTGTCTATTAAAATGTGTAATATTTTAAAGTGTCTTTGGTGTTTCCATGGTTTCTACAAAATAAAACCGGAAACCAAGGATAATGCGGGTATGACGCAATTGACAGGCGTGTCCTCACACGTCCCGGAGCCTTGGTTAAAATTGCAATTTTCTCACGATTTACAAATAGTTGGAAACATTTGGGATATTGTAAGTACTCAAGTGAACAAAATATACACTGGCCTAGTGGTTTTTGGATATTTTTCTGCAAAATTCTTACATATTGCACCTTTAACGCATGCAGTAAATTTTTTTCAGTTTAACACGTTAAAAATATTTAATGCAATTAATGCAGCATTCCTTTTTTCCATCATAATTTGGCTAGCGTTACATCATATGATCACACTCTTATTCATGCAAATGCTTTTAAACCATACAAGTCTGTGAATGTCGTGTCTGTGACACACACGACTTGTGTGCTCAAAAAGACGCATGCCAGTATCGAGTTCTCTTTCACGCTTGAACAAACAATAACACACAGAATTATGCCAGCTCTTAAAGTGACAGCATCCTAATAAACCAGTTGCTTAGATGTCTGTCATTAATCGTAATCAAAGAACAAAGGTAACAGAGAAAATTGTAGCTTTAATAAGGATTAATCTATATTTAATTTATAATTTATGCAGTGAAGACTTTAAAGTGTTTGATAACTTTATTCAATTTCAGTATATTTTCTACCTGTTAGACAGGTAAGGCCACAGGTAAATATGACATTTATTATAATGGGTTTATGTTAAGTTCACTTAAATTAAAAGTTATTTTTTTAAGCCTAAATAAGATAAATTGATAGCTTTCAGTTATACTGTAATGTTGAATGTCTAGAATTAATGTTTTAAAAAAACATTTTCGACATCAGTACCAGTATTATATCAGTGATACTGTCCTTCATTCATAAAAAGGTGCCATTAAGCAAATATTTAAAATATACTGTCTTTAAGTTATTTCTACATTAATTTGGAGAGTAACTGTGAAATTATTACAATATAAAAATATTAAAAACTCCAATGATTTTAATCATGATTAATCGCGATTAATTACAGAGAAAATGTGTGATTAATTAGTTAATTTGGTCCCACTTTATATTAAGTGGCCTTAACAACTATGTACTTACATTTAAATTAATCATTTGATATAATGCACTTATTGTGTACATACATGTTTTTACATTGTACTTATATTTTAAAACACCTGCATGTAATTACATCTGTAATTAATTTCTGTAATTACATTTATAATTACACTGTTGACCCATCCCTTAAACCTTTCCCCTACCCTTAAACCTAACCATACTACCAAAGCTTTCCCTAACCTTACCTGTATCCCACCTCAATAAGCAGCAAAAGTGTTTTGCAATTCAATATGAACCCAATAAGTACATTGTACTTATTTTTTGATGTAAGTACATAGTAGTTAAGGCCACTTAATATAAAGTGGGACCGTTCATTTTTTTTAATCGATTGACAGAACTAGTTATTATTCATGCTTGACATGACTATTAGAAAACTATTAGAATTATATATGATATGTCATAAAATGAAGCTTGGGCTTGCTCACAATCATGTCAACTGCATGTGGGCAAATATTGTGTTGATATCTCAAAACACTCAAAAGTTATCTTGCGCTGATTCAGGACCCGGGTCTGAGCAGCAGTGAGCGAAGTGGAGCTGCGGGATCATGGTCCCGCCCACACTCCCGCAATCGTGAGCACAAAATTACTGCAGAACGACCCATTATGTCGGTGTGAAATAAAGAGTTATGGAAAATGTAGAAATTAAGTCATAGCTCCAATCTCCTCCCAAAAAAAGTCAGTTGGCGCCTTGGTTCGCTCAGAGAAGCTGTCATTCTCAGCTGTCAATCATGACGTCACACTCCCTTTTTTATAGGATCAAATAACTAAATAAAATCAAACTTATTTAAAAAATGAAATAATCTTAATCTTCTGAAAAATGCATTTGAGGTGTAATTTAATTGTTTAGTTTGTCTCGCGTCCTGTTGGAATACATGGAAAGGGCGGGTTTTATGACCTATACTGGGACTAGCCACCTGGGGGCAATTGAGACGCTTTGGCTTCACTTTTCAGGACTTGTGAGGCACGCTTGGTCTCAACACATCATCTTTTCCCACCATACCCGAGATCCAGTTTCCATTGGTTGAACTTTGAAATGACATTTGAAAACGCTGCGCAATTATTGCGATGTGATCAGATCCCGGAAGTGCTATAGCTTTAGCCAAGCAGCACGTCATGTCACTCTGCGAGGATTTCTCAAGATCTACGCATCATGTTGTTGTGCGTGGGCTCGTTTGAATCAAGACAACCTGCTCTACATAAAGATGTGTGATTTTCTATAGTTTACTAAAGTTTCATAAAGTTACAAAGCAGAACATGGCACAAAACGATCGCACAAAACGATTGTGTACTAAACGATTCTGTGGGAGTTTAACATTCTTAACTGCTATAACATTCTTGAGGGCATTGCTATAACATTCAATACTGAAACCTGTTGGTGTGGTCAGTAGGTTTGGATGTGGATCTTCTGTTCGAGGCAACGTTGTCCTTGTTGATGATGCGGAGGGCTCCGCCCTCTTTCTGGGCCACAGCAATAGAGGTCTGAGCTACATCCTGTTTGGAGAGATACCTGAGAGAGAGAGCAAGCCAGAGTGAAACTCTGAGTACCATAAAGGGAACATCATGGTGCTAATAAAGGGCAGTACAGTATCTGCTACCATACAAAACTCAGAGCTGATGTTTGTATAACAGAACAACAAACTGACTCAGTGTAATCCTCAAATAAAACTCAAATTAAAAACCTCATCACCAATAATCTCACATGATTCACAACCTTATGACTTGCTGTGCAATACTCACGTTAGTATTTTCAACCCCCCAAAAAATATAAAAAAGTGAAAATAAAATCAAAACCACCAAACCAATACATGACTCACAAAGGGTGGTAAAAAAAATACTTATTTATACGTATATTTTTTCATTTTACATATTTTTTAAATAATTAAAAAATAAGTATAAATAATTTAAAATCAAATACAATTTAAAAAATTAGAATTAAAATTAAAAAATAAAAATTAAAAATCACTGACCCTTAACTATTGCATAATAGTGTTTATTTACTATTTTGAAAGAAATTAGTACTTTTCTTCAGCAAGGATGCATTAAATTGATCAAAAAGTGACAAAGATATTTGTAGTGTTTACAAAAATGTATATTTCAAATAAATGCTGCTCTTTTGAACTTTCTATTCATCAAAGAATCCTGAAAAATATTAAGCAGCACAACTGTTTTCAACATTGATAATAAGAATAAATGTGAATAAATGTTTCTTGAGCAGCAAATCAGCATATTAGAATGATTTCTGAAGGATCATGTGACACTGAAGACTGGAAAAAATAAAGAAGCTGAAAATTCAGCTTTGATCACAGGGATAAATTACATTTTAAAAATTCTGCATTACAAGTGAAAATAAATAATTCATTACCCATTACATTTTTAACTAACTAAAAATACATACATTCTAAATAAAATAAAGGTTCCATGACTCTGAAGTTTAAAACGTTTGAGTGTGGGGGAAAACTAAATAAACAGAAACAGCTTAATTTGATTGACATCCACATGTGAGCCAATCAGATTGAAATCCGCCCACATGTCCCAATCCTCACCAGCTTTGATGGTGTATGTGTGTTGTCTTGCCTGGAGGTGCTGCTGTGCCGTCGCTGTGATTGTGTGAGTTCCTCCAGCAGCAGGATGGAGCTGTGAAACACTCTTCCACTCTTCCTCACCATCCTCTGCCTCATAGCAGTCAGAGAGCTCCACTCACGCACGAATCGCACAACCTGACACACACACACACACAGATGTGTTTCAAGAAATCTGATGAAATAGTACTTGAAGATCCCGTCACACACACACACACCTGTCTCCTGTTCTCACTGTGATTGAATTCTGGTGGCAGTTCCTCCCAGTTCTGCAGTCTGATATCCAAGGGAATGAAGTTACAGTGGAGTGGGAGGCCGTCCTGTACAGAGAAACACACACACGAGTGATTCATCATTAAACTCCATTCAAAGCGACCATATATATTGAATATTTACAATTTATTATTTTGTTGATGATATAAAATTAACCAACACTGTGAATATTGTGAGCTATTTTAACTTTTTTTTTTTTTTTTTTTTTAGTTTCCTCAAGACTGTGCTAGTGGACTAGTTTCGGGCCCAGCACATGTGGGCCAATATTGTTTAGAAATTTGATTTCTGTGAATCTTTCTTTCAAACTGCTAGATTCAATGAATTGGTGCAAAATGATTCAGTGATTCATTTGAGTTTTCACTCAAAAGTGTTCAGAGAAGCCTCTGTGGGGCGTTAATAAATAAAATACGCCCAACAATTTTTATTTAACATTTTGATCTCAACATTTAAATTTCTTTTATTAAAAAGAAATATTTTAATAAAACAGTTTTACAGTTGTAAGTTACTTTTAGACTGAACAATATTACTACACTATACCACAAATCTAATACCTATTATTATTATTATACAGTCAGTACAGTACAGTTAGAGAATCTAAAATAATTTCAACATGGCAGTTTCTTTAAGTGAGAAATGACGAATATGAACACCTAAAGGCCGTCGCTCAAGGTCAAGATGACAGCAAGCTGTGGTCGACCAATTGGAGATGTTCGTTAAAGAGCTGCCAATCACAAGTACGGCCCTTATAGGCACTGGTCCAGTTCTCATACACCAGCTGGACCGCCATCCCCCAACGTCTGTCCACAGGGAACCACTCGGCCCTTTAGAAAATATTACATTTCTAGCCTACGGCAGGCCTCTTTTCCAGCTCTTCTTCTGCCTTCTTACTAAACTCCACCATTCATCACTGCTCAGCTGAAATCGCCTCAGGAAAAGCTCTTATTAAAAATGAACCCAGATAATATTTCTCAATCAAAGTCAATTAGGGGCCCCCTGCTTATATCTGCTTGCATTTAATACAGTTGGAGAGAACTATAAGAATCCCAGTGTTACGCTGTACAAACGAGGACTGTGAGATTTCAACACTTTATTTGCCCTCAGATTAACACTGGAAACTCTGGCCATCCAAGTGTGCGTTCAGGACTCTGGATCAAGTTAATATTTAAGGCTGTTTTCACACTAGAGCTACTGGTGCAGATCTGAGTGAGTTTAGTGTGAAAGAAATCCAGACGAATTCTCAGAATTGAAGCATTTCTGACAATAAGTTATACAATAAATACATTTTTATGCCTTCCATACTTAAAGATGCAATAGGAGATTCTCTACAGAAGCATTTTTTGTTATACTGGTTGAAAGTTTCCTCATATCCTGGTAGCAATCAATGTTAAACAGTCTAAATGTAGTTTTATAAATAGATATCATTTGTGGAAGAAGTAGGATTGTTCATCCAATCTTTATATTCGGTCCGAATGCAACAACACGATGTCCTACCTGCCTGTCAACTTGTGTTTTTACAAACCCTTGCACACCCTGTTCGCACAGACATCATACATCATCAGTGTGTTTCATGCTATGCAAAGTTTATACAGACAGACCTCAGTCACAGAGCACCGCAGACAAATAGCAGCCAAATTTTCAGTTTCTACCGAATCAAAACAACAAGCTTATGCTGCGTTCACGCCATAACTGTTGTAAGAGATGGCAACCCGTGACGTTCTAACCAGAGCTGTTCAGTCAGACTCAGAATTATGCATTTCCATGTCAACAGCATCACAACAGCAGGGGAGGGGGCACAAATTCTTTCTAGGGGGATATAAGTGCCATAGTGCCAGGCCTGCCCCCACATCTGGGAACCCCTCTAGTCTAGTGTCCTGGGCACATGCCTGGTAGGCCCGTCCGTTAATCTATCCCTGGTCTTTTTATACTAAATGTTGTTTATAATGAATGCCACTATAATTTATCTTTGTTTCATACTTATATTTCATATAATTCCTGTTCTGAATACTGTTAAACTTAAGAATTTTTTGTGGAGTGAGGGGAACTAAAATACGTGAGTATAGTTTTTATGGTTGTAAGGAGTTTATTTTATTTAACCGTATTTTACAATATTTCTGAATGTAATAATCACCAGATCCTCCCCCGCTCATGACAAAGGGCATCTCAAGAATGGCGCTCCAGTGGTTCAAGTCTTACCTCTCAGGTAGGTCCTTCAGGGTGTCTTGGAGGGGTGAGGGGTGAGGTAAGTCACAACATCTAGCTACTGGGGGGCCTCAGGGCTCAGTGCTTGAACCACTTCTTATCTCCATCTACATGTCATCACTAGGATCTGTCATTCAGAAACATGGCTTTTCCTATCACTGCTATGCTGATGACACACAACTGTACCTCTCATTCCATCCAGGTGATCCGATGGTAGCTGCTCGCATCTAAGCCTGCCTGACAGACATTTTTGACTGGATGAAGGATCATTGCCTTCAACTCAACCTTAAAAAGACAGTACTGCTTGTGGTCTCAGCCAACCCAACAATTTATCACAACTTCTCCATTCCGTTAGGTTTGTCAACCATAACTACTTCTAGGACAGCCAGGAACCTTGGAGTTGATGACCAGTTAAACTTCATGGACCACAATGCTAGAATCACCCGGTCCTGCATGTTTGACTTGTACAAAATTAGGAATATCAGGCCCTTCCTATTGGAGCATGCTACACAACTCCTTGTCCAAGCTCTTGTACTGTCCAGTCTAGACTATTGTAATGCTCTCTTGGCAGGCCTTCCAGCTTGTACTGTCAAACCAGCATGTACTGCGTGTGTGTGTGTCTTGGAGTTTCCATATAATTATATGAATTCTATAATGTTCAGCTTTTATTGTACATTTGTTTTAAAATTACAGTACTGTGCAAAAGTCTTAGGCATGTCAGTATTTTCACCCCCCAAAAAAGGTTTTAAAGGTGCCGTAGAACATCTTTTTAAAAGATGTAATATAAGTCTAAGGTGTCCCCTGAATGTGTCTGTGAAGTTTCAGCTCAAAATACCCCATAGTTTTTTTTTAATTCATATTTTTAACTGCCTATTTTGGGGCATCATTATAAATGCGCCGATTCAGGGTGTGCGGCCCCTTTAATTCTCGTGCTCCACACCCCAAGAGCTCGCGCTTGCCTTAAACAACATAAAAAAGTTCACACAGCTAATATAACCCTCAAAATGGATCTTTACAAAGTGTTCGTCATGCAACATGTCTAATCGCGTAAGTATGGTATTTATTTGGATGTTTACATTTGATTCTGAATGAGTTTGATAGTGCTCTGTGGCTAAAGCTAACATTACACACTGTTGGAGAGATTTATAAAGAATGAAGTTGTGTTTATGCATTACACAGACTGCAAGTGTTTAAAAATGAAAATAGCGACAGTCTTGTCTCCGTGAATACAGTAAGAAACGATGGTAACTTTAACCACATTTAACAGTAACGTTACATTGGTAACATGCTAACAAAACATTTAGAAAGACAATTTACAAACACCACTAAAAATATCATGGATCATGTCAGTTATTATTGCTCCATCTGCCATTTTTCGCTATTGTCCTTGCTTGCTTACCTAGTCTGATGATTCAGCTGTGCACAGATCCAGACCTTAATACTGCTTGCCCTTGTCTAATGCTTTGAACATGGGCTGGCATATGCAAATGTTGGGGGCATATATATTAATGATCCCGACTGTTACGTAACAGTCGGTGTTATGTTGAGATTCGCCTGTTCTTCGGAGGTCTTTTAAACAAATGAGATTTATATAAGGAGGAGGAAACAATGGAGTTTGAGACTCACTGTATGTCTTTTCCATGTACTGAACTCTTGTTATTCAACTATGCCAAGATAAATTCAATTTTTGGATCTAGGGCACCTTTAAAACCTTTTTTGGGGGGTGAAAATACTGACGTGCCTAAGACTTTTGCACAGTACTGTATATTATTTTAAAAATATTATTAAAATGCTTTTTATTTATTTTTTAAATAAAAAGTAATCTTTTTAATACAGTGTTAAATAATATTTGTGAAATTATACATTTAAATGTATTATACTGTAAAAATATAAAATTATGAATTTCTGTACATAAAATTAAATAAAAAAAAATAACAATAAATACAAAAATATTTAAATAAAAAAATGGAAAGTATAAATCTGAATTCTTGGCTCAGCCGAGACAGCAGAAAACATCTTTGCTCTTTACTTTAGTGTAATCCTTATTAAAAATCCTTACTAGTGAAAGCAACGAGTTTATCTAGTTTTTTTAAAAGGGGTTTAAATTTAGATCAAACTATTCATTCAAACAGTCTAAAAGTAACTTACAACTGTTAGTATGCAACAAATATTCACTGAAAAGTTGAAAATCTCTACATACAACCCCAAGCACCACCACAGTCATTTTTTCAGCAAAAGAATCACTGAATCAAAACATTTAATACGATTCACTGAAACACACAATTCATTTGAACTGATTCACAGAGATAAGATGCCATTTGGCTACTTAAGTTTGAATAAGATACGCTATTAAAACTTCATTATATTGAGATAACCCAATATAAAAATGTGATGATATGTACCGTTGATGTAAATGATATGAATCACGATATAGAGTTTTACCCAAGACTCAGCTTACTGTATTTATAAAGTATAATTCACCCAAAAATGTAAGTTCTGTCATCATGTACTCACCCTCGTGTCATTTAAATAAGATTTTCGTTCATCTTCCAAATACAAATGAAGATATTTTTTATGAAATCTGAGAGATTTCTGCCCCTCCATTTAATTTTGATTCCCCTAAAGCTCTAAAAAGGGTCATAGAGGCATCGTAAAAATAATCAATTATTTTAGAGCAGTCTAATTCAAATCCAAGTCTTCTGAGGAGACACGGTGGCTTTATATGATGAACAGATTTACAACACACATACTGTAGTAAACACAGATGTTCAAATGTACGTGTGTGCGTGACACGTGAAAATTACATGAGGGTGAGTAAATGAGAGAATTTTAATTTTTTGGATGAACAAAGTTTGGGAATATTCATTTTGAACCGCTTTGCGATTAGAACTGACCATCTGAAGTGCATACGCGTGCAGCGCTCCTAAAAGTGAAAGCGCAAACATTTAAAGCGGCACTCTTCAAAGTGAAAGCATAATTTAACTCACTGTATCACGTATTTAGATTTGGTAGTATGATGATTCAAAGCTTTTTAGACTGTTTTAGACATGCAAGCGTATAATCTGCACGGATGGCTGTGTAAAAGAGATTCAATGAATTCTTGCATTGAAAGCGCTTGTGTACTGCATTAGAAAAAACATTAAACTACTATATTTAATGTTAATAATAAATATAATGTATAATAATGCAATGGGGCAAAATTTGTGGGTCCTGCCAAATGTCTGATTTTACAAGTAAAAAAGGGCTTACATTACTAATACAGTACATATTTTTATTCTGGTGTCACCATCACATTGTTTTACTGCTTTAAGAAGTTAGGTTAGCTTAGGTTTCAGCTATCCTAATTCTAATTTCATGTTAAAATTGTTTTATTGTTCTGTGACACACTTAGTCAATTGTTAATTTAGCCTACATAGAAAAAGTTCAATTAAATCTTGAAATTTTGTAAATTCCTTATTAAGTTGTATGTACAACAAAGTTATTGAAAATTGTTAATGTTTTGGAAATAAATCTGTTTAATTTTTTAAATTTTGTTTAAAATATCGTGATACATATTGTACCGTGAACCCAGTATCGCGATACGTATCGAAATGTGAGCTGAGTGTATCGTTACACCCACGAATAACCAAACAAGGAAGTGCCGCTAAATTAGATGCTTTACCTCAATATTCATGAGGTTTGAGAGCAAAATCATTGAGAATATATCACGAATATTCAATATACGTCAGCTCTAGGGGTGTTTGGTTTCATAGTCCTCTGTACCTTGTCGTAGATGTAGATCCTGTCCGTGTTTTTGCTGGCACAGAACTTCAGACAGTCGTACACGCGAACAGAGTCGTCCGACTCCTTTTGAGTGTGATCTTCATTAGCTATCAGAGAAAGAGAGGGAGGGAGACATGATGAGAAAGTCGGAATGACTAATAGAAGGAGGAAAAAAGAGAAGAGGGCAATGAGAGGACGAGAAGAGCGGATGATCATTATGCTCCGTACCGACGGCTGATAAAGGTCAGATGGAGCGCAGCAGAAACGAGCGCTCTAACGACGCTAACGAACACTATATTCACCAGGTACGGAGTGACCTGAAACGATCCTGCTGTTCTAAGAAATCGGATTTGTCCAGATTTCGTCCCACAGAGCCGTTCTACATTCATTTGGGTCAGGCTTGCTGTAAAGGCACCCCATGAGGCTTAGTTACCAGAACCCTACTGTGGACTAAAATAGCCGAGCCGTCGCCGGCTGGCCAATCACACCATGTTATTAAAGAGCCATTATGCTTACTGTATGCTGGTGGGAAGCAAGGATTGTGTGTGTGTGGTACCGTAAAGGTGGGTGTTAAGACAAACCCAGCAGTGTCTGAAAATTGCACTCTTTATAAGAAAGGTGAATGCACGTCGATTGTCTAGCTTTAAAATGGCCTGTTATTATCCATATTTCATATAGTCGTTCTCTTAGCTGCAGTGACGCAACTGTAAAATTGTTCTTAGAAGGTATTTTTGTCATCGAGGGCTAATGCTTGTTCTTAAAGCGTAACGGAAAACGCAACAGGAGATATTTTGCTAAATGTCCAAGCTGCTACTTAAATTTGTATAAGTTCTTTAATATGCAATTTACAGTAAATAAATAATTAGTACTATCTATCTGTCTGTCTATCTGTCTATGTAGTGATCAATGCTTTAGTTCAGTTATGTTCTTCATATTGGTTATTGGGCAATTAAAAACAAAAAAAATCAAAACAGTATCGGCACAGTTTCAGTCACAAACAAACAATATCTGTCAATCTGAGGTAAATAATAATATAATTTACATTTAGGGGTGAATTATTTCTTTAACATCTTAGCAACAAGTACTGAAAGTGTGTTTGGAACAGACCTGGATTACTACTAGAGAGTGTTTGTGGGGTTGATTCGTCACTTTGTTCCATTTCTTGAGATACATCCAGGTGCGTTTCCGCCACATCCTGATTGGCGCGTTGGCTTGGACGCGCGTGTAGAGTTTGTGGGGTGCTGGGGGTGGTCGGTTCACTTTCATGGTCTGAATCGGAGATGCAGATGGTAGTGAGCGTTGTGGACGAGGAGGATGAGGGGTGGTCCGATAATGAGGAAGGTGGGCTGAGAGCTAACAGAGAAGAGAGAAAGAGAGAGATAAATAGAGGATAAGTCGCATTGATGGAGTCAATCTTGGCCCACTGTCGTAAACAACATTCATAAGCCAATTAACCACATTTTATGACATAAAACTAGTCTGGTTAAACTGATACTTCACCTAAAAATGAAAATTCAGGACAGAATTCAAAAGTTCTCTTTTTGGGAGCGTTTGAATGACCAAATTTTTCTATTATCTCACAAACCATTCCTTTTACTTTGGGCCTTTGGCTGATGAGTTCATACCCAGAGAGGGGCGTCACAGTTCTCCTCAGTCGTCTGATGTGAAGGACATGAACACACGCCGACGTTAACGTCGAGCACACTGAGCGAGGAACAGATGCTGTCTGTTTTGCGTTTGACTGATTTCCTTCCCTCAGACCAGCAGTTTCACATCTCTCTGCCATATGGCACCACGGGACACACGGGGAAAAAAATACGATCTACATTTAAAACCTCCCTTGTGCCCTTCCATCTCAGAAAAGCATCTTTATGATGTTGAGGCGCTGAAATGCATTATCTGTCTCGTAGCTGTTGTCTCACCGTCTCCCCAAGGGGACGATCTTCAAAAACGTGACGGCGCTTCGTCCATAATGACGAAGTTTTGATGCAGTTTATTTGGATCTGCGAGGCTGTGGAGGAGTTTGATAATTGCGATTGTCTTCCTTCGAGGCCGCTAATGAATTTCCACACCTCTGATTCGCTCATTTGCCTTCTTTTTTCGGATTCTATCGCTCCTTTTTCACACCATCCCCTCCGAGCTTTGCGTTACCCTTTCTTTCTTTCTCGCCCTCTCCTTCTCACTCTCGCTCTCGCTGAAAGGTCTCGTATGGATCTTCTAAAATGTCAGCTGAATTTGTGAGAAGCTGAATAAAAGCTTCACTGCTGTGCTGTCTCTTAACGAGCCGGCTTGCAGAAAGAAAGCCAGACACTAGCAGAAAACAACTCCCGCTGCGTATCTGAACCCTTATCACTGTCTGGAGTGCTCTAAGGTTCCACCTTTGTGGCCGCGGATCTGTAACAGTCCAGGACGGAAGGATAAAAAGTCCTGTATTCATAAACTCACTGCATTCATTCGGAAAAACGAAATGCAGAAAGGTTGTTCAAAGGTGCAAACGATCAAACTGAGGACTGCTGTGAATAATATGCAGATCATGCTCCGTTTTCAAAACATGAAAGTGGATGATATTTGGATGAGTTGTGTATATTGGGGCAATTTACTTTGACGGCAGATTTATGACCATATATCTGTAAAAGTCAAGGCCAAACAGGTAAAAAGTGCTGTATTCATAAACGACTGCCTTAGTGGTTTCGTTTTTTCTTTATCAAATGGAAGGAAAAAAGGTTTACTGAAGGTCTAAATGAATAAACCGATGGGACTGGATGGGATTTTTATGAGGACAGCAGTACATGAAAGAATATTTTTCTGCAAATGTACAACATTTGTGATCATATAACCACATTGTAAAACCCAATAAGTTCAGAATACTCAAAACTTTTGAGGAAACTTATTACCTCAAAACATTTAAGTAAACTAACTCATTTTTTTTAAAGTTGGTAGAACTTAACATTTTTGTGACAAGTGGTGCGGGGCTGAGAGCCATGGAAGCGGATCAAGGCCAGTGTGGTGCACAGGTGTCTCTCACTAACAATCCCGTCACCAGCATCCCTTTCCCAACTCATCATAATGTTAATTACATACAGTTAATTTACATAAACATATATCTTGGTTAAATGTTACATAGCAAATAACACATGCTATTATAACTATCAGAGAGACTGTCATTACATACTTGCATATATGTAATCAAACAACATATGTGGTCTTAAATGTTTTGCAGCTCATCCTCAACCTAACCACAGGCTCTACTCTTCACCACAGTGGTAACCCTACAAAACTAACATAACAGAACCCCCCTGAATCCCAACATAACACAACATTAAACATGAACTTATATCTCCATATGTTAATCTTGTGCAAAAACACACAAAATAACACTTAATTTCAACAGTTATTTATATGGTCTGATGCAAAGCATGCTGGGAATTAGAAATCTGCTGCAGCTCAACTCAATCATATTAAGTTCAGCTTACTACAATGAAATTTTGAGTTCATGCAACTTTTTCCTATTAAGTACAATGAACTTTCATTATTATTTGAGTGAAACAAACTCATTTAATTTAATTAATTTCACTGTTCAGTTTTACAGTGCAGGCAAACGTTAATTGCCTTAAAAAAGAAAAAAGAAAAAAAAAACTTTTGCAAACTTGTGACAGGTCTATAAAAGTACAGGGCAAACAGCTAAATGCCACTTCACTATAGTCTAAAAATACAAAGAAAGAAAGAAAGAAAGAAAGAAAGAAAGAAAGAAAGAAAGAAAGAAAGAAAGAAAGAAAGAAAGAAAGAAAGAAAGAAAGAAAGAAAGAAAGAAAGAAAGAAAGAAAGAAAGGTTTATCAAACATCCAAAGGCCAAGCTGATGCATGATGAGAGGTTTCAGAGGACTCCAGTGAATGATATGCAGAACATCCTGAAAATTTTGAAAGCGTAAACACTTATATGCGCTATTTGCCAACGACAGCATTTAGATCAATATTCCTGGTGTCTGATTTTACGAGTTTGAATGTTGTCTGGCTTCTCTCAGAAAACAAATTTTGAGTGAAGTCTTGACATACCGTCGCTGTTGTTTTCAAATCACAGCCTTTCACTCGTGCTTTGATGGGTGTGTGTTGAGTTGACAGAGACACAGCGCACCGCATGTTTGTTTTATGCTTCAAATTAAGCAGATAGTCACAAAGAATCAGATATTTGCTGCAAATGATTGATCTATGATGATGTGGTGTCAGAGTTGGGTCTGTTTCTTGTGTGTGCAAGCAATTGCTGTGAGAGTGAGAAAGTGAGTGTTTAATTATTCATACGAGTCAATGTTTTTATTATTTTTAATAAGGTTGTCAACATTAATGCATGTGATTAATTCAAAATCCTTAAGGCATTAAAAAATTTAAAGCAAATAAATTCCTGAAGCATGTGAAATTGTGTCATTAATGTAATTTACGTCACGCAGTTAGAAGTCGAGAGCATCTACAATGGTGCAATATCTGTAACCCTGGTAGGTGGAAATTTCTATTCAAACCCTTTAACGCGATTTCACTTCTCTCTTTGTGATCAGATCATTTTAAGCCGCTAAACTCTTTCAGTCCAACGATCCTTATATCATTTGGTTATTTGGTGTCCTTTTTTTGTAAAGACATCTAAATTTACCTTTACTTAAAAGCTTGCAGAAACTACAGTTTTGTGAGTTTCCTTCAATCTGATCATTTACTTTGCTGGATACAGCAAATGACAATAAAATAAACGTGTTAAACAAGATAAATGATGTATGCTTAATTTCATGATAAGTATGTGATTAATCGCACAAAAAGGGTGCAATCAATCACGACTAAAACATTTTTTATCTATTGACAGTCCTACTTTTTAAGCAAATATAATTCATATTTATAGGCTTTACAGTTGTTCATTTTGCTGCAGTCGCTGTGACAGTGACCTACCATAAAGATCTGCATAGTAACACCCTAGCAACCGCATAGTAACGTCCTAGCAACATGTTAAAGCTATTAAGAACACCTTAGCAACTGCTTAGCAATGCCTTGACATTATGGTGGTGAGCTTTGCATAGCACCAACCACATTTTTGTTAAAAACATCTAGTATAATAATATAATATAATATAATATAATATAATATAATATAATATAATATAATATAATATAATATAATATAATATAATATAATATAATATAATATAATATAATATAATATAATATAATATACATTTCTGCAAACTTGTGATTGCAGATCTATAAAAGTACAAGGCAAACAGTTAAATGCCACTTCACTATAGTCTAAAAATACAAAATATCGATGATAATAATAATAATAATAATAATAATACTAACTTACAATAATAATAAAATACGTACATATTTTGTAAAAAAAAAAAAAAAAAAAAATCTAGTAGTTGATGCAATTTTTCTAAAAGAAAAATCATATTAATAAGAAAAAAAGGAAAAGATTATAACATATTTAAAATATATACATTTTAGAAATGAGTTTTTTATTTATTTATATATTTTTAAAAATGTATCCATTTTAAAATTATTATTATTTTTACAAACATCTTAGTAATGCCTTGGCATCGTGTGTTTGGCATGGCATCACTCCTATTTTTCTATAAAAATCTAGTTATAGATTTTTATAGAGTTATAGAAAAATCATATTCATGAAAAAAGAGAAAGATTATAATAGATAAAATATAAATACTACTAAATAATATATATGTATATTTTTAAAATATATACATGTTTAAATGTATGTTTTTTGTACATTTATATATATTTTTAAAATATGCCAATTTTAAAATTATTATTATAATTAATGTTAAATTATTAATATAATTAAGTCCCCTTTCACTTTCATTAAATGATAAAAGAGCAGCGAGAATGTTGCTAAACATCTCTTTTTGGTGTTCCATGAAAGAAAAAGTCATGAAGGTTAGGATTGACATGAGGGTGAATAAATCATCACAATTTTCTCTTTTAGTTGAACTATTCCTTTAAAGAACAAATAAAACATATAATAAACAGTGCGTTTTAACTGTATGTGTGTGCAGATTGTGGCTTTCAAACACACACAAATGTACGCATGTAATAAGGCAGCAGCAGCTGGCCTGGTATGTGCTTATATCTCTGTGTTTGATTTTGCATCACCAGACTGTTGTCAGAGGACAGGCTGACGATCTGATCGATGGCATTGGAGTTGATGGCGAAAACAAAGCTTACGAAGATTTCACAAACTTTTCCAGCGGTGACACTGAATGAAAGCGGCATTCTTGATTTGACAGGTGCCAAAATCCATTCTGCCTCACCGTGGCCGTGATAATGAATCATTTTCAATCTGATCTATTCCTGTCGTTCACCGTGCACACCTCCTCTTTGGTCGTCAAAACATTTCTGCCTGTTGTTCTTTCGCATTTGAATTCTCTCATAACTTCTGCAACAGAGGAGAAGAAGGTTTCAACACCGCTTTACTAAGGATCAGGGCCTTGGATCAGCCGTGCCTTTATAAAGCCGATCAAATACAAAGGGGTCCAAAAGTCTGAGACCAAACTGAAAATCTGGGGTTCAAAATCTAATTTAAACCTGGAAATAAACAATGTTTTAGGATTTGAGTGCTGCTGTCACTAACACAAAAGAAGAATACAAATTCTAAGACATTCTGAAACTCTTTAAAATAGTTGAACTTCTCATTAAAACTATTATGCTGACAAACTGAAGCTTAAGAATAAAACAAAAAATAAAATACAATGAAAATATATTATGCATAAAATATACATAATTCAAATTATTTAAATTATATTTAGTTTATACAGTATGTGTGTGTATACACACACACACACACACACATATTATTTAATTTGTGCTGTAAAATCGATTAATTGCATCTAACATAAAAACATAAAAATTTGTAAATATTTATGCATATATTTTTGAAAAGCTTTGTTAGATACGATTATTCAACAAATTATTTTTTTTTTAAATAAAAAAGGTGAATAGAAACATTTTCACTGTCTCTGACTTTTAGACCTCATTATAAACAAAGAAAATGTGAGTAGTCTCAAAACTCACCGACATAATTCTAGAACGTTGCTAAGCAGTTGTCAAGGTATTCAGAATAGTTTTAGCATATTGTGGTTGCTATGGTACTGTGGGTGGTTGCCAGGGATGTTGCTATGCACTTGCTAAATTGTTCTGAGAGACTTTGAGCATGTTGCTATTTGGTCTCTAAGGAGTTCGAGGAGGTTGTCAGGTCGTTGCTATGAGGTTGCTAGGGGTGATAGCTTATTGACCCAATTAAAAAGAGGTCACTGGCAAGTTAAACAATGGCTCGAGTCTCTCCTTGTGATTTACACCAGGTGTAAAAATCCAACAAGTCTGAACATTAACAACACAACTTTCCTCAACAAGCGATTATCCACGTCTGTATCACGAACGGTGGGGAATGGATTAAGCACATAAGTTTGTCTAAATACAGGATGCTGCTTTGACATGTAAAATAAAATTAATGTAAACACATATGGACATGGTTTGTGTGTAGATATCACCTTTCTGCACATTTCGTGGACTTTCACACATCTCACAGCGTAGCAGCAGTCCGCTGTTGGAGAACGTACATGCTGAACAGTTCCACTTCTGATTGTGGCGCGGAGCCTGCAGTCCCGCCGAGAGCCTGCGGGGGGCACACAAGGGCGACAGGGAGCTCTTCTTACCCCCGCGTCGCAACAAGGGGCTAACCTGCCTAATGCGCTTCACCTGCGGGGAAAAATCCTCCGCCTGGTCGGCCTTCAAATCAGAACTCTGGATCTCCTGTGTCTGAACAGGCTCCGCCTCCTTTGGTAATTGGGGGAGAGGAGATCCGTCGGAGGGTAAATCCCCAGATCGTTTCCTCTTCTTTTCTTTGTTCACAGAGGGGGAAAAGAATGATCGGATGTCGTGCTGCTTGTCCCTTTCAAACTGTGGTAGATGGGGAGAAAAGTACAAAAAGAATGCTTTTTGTGACACACAAAGTGAAACTTCATCTCATGACAGCAAAGTGATGAAACCACAGGCACTTCTGAAAGAAAAGCACTCTGTGAGGTTCAGGTTTCCACGATTGGAAGATCGGAAGCCTAGTCATGTTTAGGGGTGTCAAACGTACCAGTTCTCTCACTAACAATGTCGATTCAATCAAAAAAGATAGCGATAATGGAAACAATGAATTTTGCAGCACATTGTTTTAGTGTAATTTGTGAATTTTCATGTATATTTTTGAATTTTTGCATATAGCATATTCATTTTTGCTATGCGAATGTGACCGAGTTTTAGTCGCGTTTTACGTTTAATTTGTGGCAATGAAAATTTTACGTACGTGAGAGAAGAAAATTCCATCTTTGTCATCCTCAGAGTCACCCTTCATGATCTCGCTTGGCGTCCATGCCTGAGCAAAGTTCAGAAAGTCCCATTTCTCTTGGTCTCCCACCTCAGCCTTCAAATACTCTTTCTTTCCATTCAGAGCGCTGCCTGTAACTGTTTCCTGTCCAATATCATTTGTAAGAATGTCAGCAAAAGAAAGCAAATTTTCCAAACAAGCCCTTTTTTTACACACCAAAGCTTACAGTAGTTATTGTGTTGCCTCTTTATTTAGTCCCAAGACGTTATATATTGATTATTTTAAGAGTACTGTAGTTTGGAAAGTCTGGAAACTAAGTTCTAACCAATTCAAATGTATAAATTTAAGGTAATCTATAAAAATGTTCACAAAAAGACTGTGAAACTTTTTGAGTGTGTCTATGAATACTGAAGGAAACATTTTTCCTTATCTGAAGCTAAGAGACAGCCAATCTACTGTACCTTTCTGTTGAGCATGGCCCACATGACGGTGTCAAAGGTTCCTTTGGCAATTAGGTAGTGGATGTGTACGGTCGTGGTCTGCCCTATGCGATGTGCTCTGTCCTCTGCTTGTTTGATGTGTCCTGGGTTCCAGTAGAGTTCGGCAAAGACCACGTGAGACGCTGCTGTAAATGTCAAACCCTGAGAGCAAGTGGACACATCATACAGTTTTACAGCAATATTTGCATGTCATCCAAAAATGTGAAGTTATTAAGGTTGACATGCTTGAGAGTGTTACGAGGTTGCGTGAAGAATAAAGAAGAACAGTGCATTGGTTATGAGATTGTGTGAAACATTACAGAAGTTTTTAAGGTTTTACGAAGTTGTGTGAACATCAGTGTGAAGTATAAATGAACAGTTCACTGTTTACAAAGTTATGCTGTATTGAGGCTGTGTGAAGTACAAAGTACAGCGTTTACGATGAAAAACATATCAAGCCAAGGCACTCGAGAATTTTTAAGAAAAATATACACAGCCTTTATTCACTCATTAGCTATTATATATATATATATAATTATAAATATATATACATTTTTATTTCTTAATTTTATATTTCAGAAAACTAAATAAAGCAAATAGTCTGGAAACACATATTTTTCCATACTCTGTTTTCTTTTTTCCATACATTTCCAGAACTGGAAATGACTCAAATCAAATTCCATAACTGCGTAGGAACCCTGTAAATGTTACAAGACTGTGTGACATATAAAGGGGTGCATTACAATAGAGTGCCCCAGGGATGACGCGTTTTTGTAGGCCAACCCGGAAGTTAGCGGCGCACGGGTTCCCTCGACTGAAAGCCTATTCATTTTTCCCATAGACTTTTGGAAAATCGCAGAAAATAAGCTCTGTGTTTAACAAAGGGTTATGACACTTACACGTTTTGTCTATCAAGATAATCTTTACAAGTTAACACAACATTTATAGATTTTGAAGCCTAAATAAAGTCGTCAGATATAAAAAGCTAACAGTAGGCTATAACTACAGCACACCATGGTTGCGGATCAACGTCGTCACCACCAAACTTCCTCAAACTGTATTTAAAAAAACAACTTTATTTAAAAACATGCTCGCTGATTATGATCTGTGCTGTTATGAATACTTATCCACTTTTTCATGAGAAATGCTGTCCAAATGTCCCGTTTTCAATGATGACGTCTAAAGTCCCCGCCAAAGGAAATAGTCCCTTTTAGCAATTTGTTAGCAACCGCCGATTTTAAGACACAGTAAAAGTTAAAAAAATCACAAGTGGGTTATAACTGGTGTGTTTTATGTCATAGATCAAAACGTGAAAGTATTTAGAGGCTTTGTTAACCACAGACCTTATTTCAGGTGATTTAGCAAAAACCCATTAAAAAAACCCATAGACTTGACGGCGTTGGAACCGGAAGTCCTAAAATGCTAACTCGCTTCCGGGTTTTGCCTACAAAAATGCGTCATCCCTGAGGCACTCTATAGGGCTGTCAAACGATTAATCACATACAAAATAAAAGTTTGAGTTTGCCTAATATATGTGGGTGTACTGTGTGTAATTATTATGTATATATAAATACAAACACATCCATGTATATATTTGAGAAATATTTACAAGTATATGTATTTATTTATATTTTTATATAATTTATATTATATATAAATAATTTTTTTGTACATAAATAACATATTTCTCTTAAATATATACATTAATTTGTGTGTATTATTATTTACACACATTACTCACACATATATTATGCAAACTCAAACTTTTATTTTGTATGCGATTAACCGCGATTAATCGTTTGACAGCCCTACATTACAATTTGTCCGAGGCTGTGTGATGTGCCAAGTTGCCAACAGGAACATTACAATGTTTATGCTCTTAAGGATACTATTACAAATTTGCATTGATTATAAAGAAGTAGGGCTGCCCCCTAATAGTCGACTAACCATTATTCATCTAGAAATGGCTTAAGGTGATGATATATGGGGCAATTATACATACGGTATACAGGCATTGTTGCCTAACAATGTTGCTTGGGCACTTTTCCATTGAGAATGGGCAACAAATTTCTATCTGGATACTTAAGATCGAAATTAGTTGCCCATTCTCAATGGGAAAATGCCCAAGCAACATTGCTCGGCAACATCGCTAGACAACATTACTCAAAAAGTTGTCCTGTGTATCATCACCTTTAGTCGTCAAAAATTGGTATTAGTTGTTTAGTCGCAGAAAAAGAAAACTCCACAGGAAGTGGAGAAATCACGCAGTCTGTGACGAACAGGGGTGCGTTTCCCGAACAACGATGTAACTCGCTGCTGAACTACCATAGTATGATGCATCGTTGAACAAATCAACTAGCTAGTCACGACTGTTTCCCGAAACCGTATTGTCGCAAACCTGTCATTCAACCACGTTGGTGAATGACGTCATGCAGATGGTGAAGTAATAACTTCTTTAAATGAATCCGTTTGAGAGCGAATTAATGCTAGAATTTCTGCTATAAATTACAGACATGGCATTAGTGGACTAATTCTTATTTTCCTCAGTTTTTTTGCTTTATTTCCAGATTAAATCAAATGCTTGTTCTTACGTATTAGAGCATGTACGCACATGCGCACTCTCTAAAAACGGTGCTTTAAATCTCTTGACAAACTAAAATATATAAATGACACTTGTATATATTCGAAATAAAAGATATACATTGTACTTGATGTCAGCTTACTTATTTTGCTCAAGATAATGATTTATCAAGTTCACATGCCATAAAAACAAGAAACTATGCTTCTAACCACAGCTCGAGAGCTGTCGTTCCAACCACACAAGTTTGCGATGCAGTTTGCGAATGTTCATTTGAACGATGGTTTCCGGAAACACCAAATCGTTGAACTATGTAAGTAACGACGGAACTTGCGATGTTAGTTGGCTAACAATGCTTTTGGGAAACGCACCCCAGATTGTTAACGGCAGGAAATCCAAACACTCGCCTGTCATTCATCATTCATCGACCTCAAGTATGGCTTATCACTTGAAATATGTGAGTAGTACCAAATTTACAATTCCGCTTGCTCTAACGTTAACCTAGATAAATGCGCTTGACGCATATCCAACTGTTTGTGTGGAGAGTGCGCTTACTGCATGACATGGAGGAGCCAGTGCGATGATCTGCGATCGCTTGCATTTAACTTAAAATACTCTGTCATTTTGGTCATACAGATAAGAATAATTTTGCATTTATTTCTGTAAACTCACAATAACAACAAAACGTTGTGCTTTTGTAAAATAATGAAAACAAATAGGATGCATTTTCTGCCATCTCGGTCTCAAGTGAACTTGAGCGTGCCACAAAAATGAACCAAAACTCAGCATATACTTGCCTCACAGACATGAGAGATATATCTATGGAAAACTATTGAAATGAAATGTATTGAAATGTCTACTTTTAACTGAACTGATTCAAATCTAAAATAGATATCCTCAGATTATGTAATCACTATGAAAGCTATATCGTCCACTACTGCGGAGATGACAAGTCAGCATCGTTGACTTCATCTCTGCTGCTGAAAACACACAAAACACCAGTTTATAAATAAATTATTAAAATATTCAGACAGTCTCCTTCTGTTTTTTCATGCCACATTCATAATCATTACATTTGCCAGTGTGCTGCTGCGAGCTTTAAGTGTGTTTGAGCGTTGATTAGGCTATGTATTATACAGTATATAAGTGATTAAGGGCTCATTATTATGATTTACATGGTTTATTTATATAAACGTGTGATTAGTCGACTAATTGCTTTAATAAACGACTACTAGTCGACTAGAAAAATCTTTGGGGGGCAGCCCTATAAAGAAGAACAGTACAATCTATACAATGTTGAATGTTACAAGACTGTGTGACGTATAATGGGGACATAATTTTTTGGATGTTGAGGTGTTACAAGGTTGTGTGAAGTGTAAATAATAAAAAACTAGATTGACAAGGTTGAGTAAAGTTTAAAGAATAACAATACAATGTTTACAAGTTTGAGTGTTACATGGTTGTGATGTACTGTATAGAGGAATGTTAAAATGATTACATGGTTGATTGTTATGAGGTTGTGATGTACTACTATTAAAGACCCCCTGTGGTGAAAATCAAGTTTTTAATGTTGTTTATATGTCTATGTAGTGTTTTTAATATGCTTTAAGACAAACCATGTGCAAATTCATAAGTCAGCACCATTGCTCGCAATGTTTCAAACTCGCAGTTTGAAATCGTGGGTGTTTGTGACGTCACAGACTACCTTGTAACCAATCACAACAATGTGCCGGCAGGCTTTAGCATATCATTAACTATGACCGCTCTGAAGCAGAAGAGAGAAGCCAGTTTCTGTTGATCTGAACAAATGTGTAGATTTAGTCTATTACGATGTTATGATGAACTATATGCCTTCATATGGCATATATATATATATATATATATATATATATATATATATATATATATATATATATATATATATATATATATATATATATATATATCTCTTCACTGACGTTCTGAGTTGTTCAAAGTGTTTGTAAGGATACTGATTGTTAGAAGTCAGCTGTCTGACTCTGAGATAAAGAACAGGAACAGTGTGTGTAACATTAGCAACAGATTATTGGCTGTTTTATAACGTAATCAAGCAAAAGGCTATCTATATTAATTCATATTAATTAATGACAGAACCAACGCAAGGGCACCGGGGCAGCTGACTTGAAGTAAAGCCAATAAAGTTCATGTTTTTGTCCTTCGAAATATTTGAATACTATAAAACATAACTAAAACAACATTGCTCTGGGCGTGTGCGTGTGACTGTGATTCATGTGCATATGTCAGTCAGTGTGTCCTCGCACGTCAAGTTCTGAGAGAGCTATTCATTCCATTATAAATTCTGATATTGGCCGCCTCTGGAATGGATCAAACCATAGATACTAACTCTGATAAGTTCAAGTAAATACGCTGGAAATCCGTGCTCATTCAAGAATGTGCATTTATTTAATGTACGGAGAAGGCACGGGAGCCTGCAGGATTTCATCTGAATGTTTTTTTAAATCTGAACTCCAAAAAGCAACGAAATTGTCAAACATCCATTTAACGCATGTTCACAGAGGAAAACAGCTGCTTGTTCTCTCGATACTGTGTGTTTTACTGAGAAATAGCTTCAGGTGATTCAGTGAGAGCAGTCCAAATGAATGCAAGTAGATTCAGACCGTTTTGCAAAGGCGTTTTACCAATTCATCATTTAAAATACAATTTAAGCGTCAGAAATTAAACTGAATATACGAAGCGAAGCAAGCTTTTTTCTTAAATATCCACAACACAAACAACAAATTGCTTGTCACTATAGCAACACTAGATTCTCCGAGCTGGCGTGAGCGAGTGGAGGCAGGGCTAATTTGCATATTTATTGATCCATGTATATTAAATGAGGCAAGGTTGTAGAGTTACATTCAAGCTATTTTAAGGCATGAAGAATTTTTTTTCATTTTAATTTTTTTTTAAAATATGTCATTTTGGTGATCAAAGATGAGTTTTAAGGGATAAAATAATTGACTACAGGGGGACTTTACAAGATTGAGTGTTACAACGTTGTATGACATACTGTATAGAGGAATGTTACAATGTTTACGAGGTGGAGATGTTACAAGGTTGTGTGAAGCATTTCAAAAAGACTTACAATGATTACGAGATTGAGGTGTTATGAGCTTACGTGAAGTATAAAGAAGAACAGTCCGTTGTTTACAAAACTGGGGTATTGCATGGTTGTGTGAAGATTTACAAAGAGCAGTACAATGTTCATGAATTTGAGGTGTTACAACATTGTTTATAAGGTTGAGTACTCAGTACCTGTCCAGCTGCCTGTATACTTAATATGGCCACACGCGTATCTGGATCATTTTGAAAACGATGCACCAGTTGGATCCTCTCTGCAGATGGAACACTGCCATCGATGCGGATATAACTAGCCTGGAAAAGAACGTGGAAAAGAGACAGTCCAAAGTAAATTTTGATTTGAAACATTTTTTATTCGTTTTTTTTTTTAATGTGTAAAAGAAAAAAATACTAAGAGCACCAACAGTATAAATCAAAATGCCTTCCAACTCAAAGCATTGTAAGGAGTATCAAAACCCTTCATAACTATCGATCAATGCCATATAGACTGAGTTTTGCAGATCTGTGGTTGTTCAGAGAGGATTAGCGCACTCAAGTCAAAACTTGCAGCAAAGTGACATCCAGAGTTGTCAACTTTTTAGTGTGTTTGAAGTACATTTTGGGCATTATCCTCTTCCTACCATCATCTGACAGCTGTAAAACACAGGTGAAGCAGTGTACAACACCTTTCTCTCTCTCCGCCTGGCAGAACTTCAGAACTTTTCTCACCCGTGTTAATTTTAGCTTCCTGCCTAACGTTTCTTCCCATCTCTCGCTCGGGGTGCAAGGAGCATGACAGGTGTGAGAATGTAGGGAGCGCATACGCTGCCCCGTTTGCATGCGATCACACCTGCTGGTGCGAGGCCCCCTCTTCCTTATGAGATTCATAAGCACCAATTAACGGCAGGATGGATAAAAAAGGAAGAAAATTTTCACAGTGTCTGGGATCAAACGTCTGGCCAGAGAGCAGCAAAACAAGAAAGTGAGAGAGATGGAGGAAAAGATAGGGGGCTGGGGGCCAAAAAGAAGAGGAAATTGACAAAACAAGCTCTCATTAAAACAGTGAGACATCTGTGAAGACACCGTGTCGGCAACCAGCCGTGCTCTTTAGGGTGCAAAGTGTTTTTAGCGTGCCGCTGTGTGAACAGGGACAAAAAGAACGGATCGTGGTAAAAGATGAATCGACAGCTCTGATGAAATGTCTGTTAGGCAACAAAAATGGATTCGTCAAGTGATGCAATGCAAGTTTTGGGCCGATACGAATTAGAAGTGCACCCAAGTCTGAGTCATACCAAAGTTTATGATGGATTTGTCAGACCTGGATCACTGAGTCAGTGAGTCAGTGAATTTGAAGACTTGTAAATTAATCATTCAGTTCTGGACCAACTGATTCAATCTAAAGATCTAAGCCAAAGAAATACTTTTAAATGGAGCAAAACTATAAAAATTTAAATAAACCATAGTTTATATATTTATGCTGTTTTCAGAATCTTATAAATTGAATTAATTTCCATGACTTTTCCAGGCCTTGAAGTCACTTTTATCCTTGAAAGTACTTTTTTTTTTTTTTAAATATAAATTTATATACTTTTAAATTAGTCTACATTTTTTTATGAAAAAAAGAGAGATCCTGAATCATTTGATCTAGTTTAAAAAGCAAAAAAACAAAAACAAAAACACTCTAAATAATTTATAATTTTATAGATCAGACTACTCAGGTTCTTGAACTCAACTAAATTTTAATGAAGGAAATATTACTGAATCACTTGATCTAATTCACAAAACAAGTTTGAATGATTAATTTCCAACCAGACTTTTCTGTTTCTCGAACTCAACTCACTTTTTAACAATAGAAAAAATATTGAATCGTTTGATCCAGTTCACAAAATACGATTCATTTAAAAATCTGACTTAGGTTCTCAAATTCAACTCACTGACTCAAAGATCAAACGCAAAAGAATGTTTCATTCATAAATCAGACATAGTCCAAGAAGCCAAGATGATTTCATAAGACTGGAAATATAATGCACGAGCCGAATGGACGATTTTTATTACACTTTTATGAATCTTTCCAAATCTTTACAATGGCACAATATTCAAAATGTCTATAATTTTGTTCATCAGAATAAAGAAAGTCATTTAGTTTTAAACAACAGGGGTGAGTAAATAATGACAGAATTGACTTTTTTTTCTCATGAATTTTTATTTAAATATAACTTTAAAGTAGTAGTTCAAATACACACACTCAACTGATTGACAGCAAGACTCTGACCCATTCTTTTCCCATAAGAATGAACCAGTGCCCTACTGAGGGAATGTGTTAAAGCAAAGAATAAACTCTACCCAGGGAATCAACACACTCTCCTTCACCTCCTTTAGTCCTGTCAAGCCCTTTCATTCTGTTTTTTTTCTTTCACACAAACACTTTCTTCAGCCTTATCTCTCATTCAGCTCACACACACACACACACACACACACACACACACACACCTCTCTTTCTCTCTCTGAATGGGTCAGTGTGTGTGTTGGGAAGGCAGTGTGACAGGCTTTGCTGCTGCTGATTTAATGAACAGTGTTGAGGTGCTGACATACTTTTGCTTTCACTGGAGTCTCAGCACACTCTCTCACACACACACACACACACACACAGACACACACACACACCTACCTTGGCCTCGATGACAGCCTCGGTACACGCCTGCAGCATGCTGAGATGATGAGCAAAGACCAGAAACTTCAGCTGTTCGGTCTCCAACATCATCTTTATATAGTCCTTCACCGCTCCGGCCTGAGAGAGACGGAAAGAAAGAGAAAAATAAGGATATAAAAACACATTGTGATTCAGCCAGGTAATGCCGTTTAGGAATTCCAACTAATATGACACAAAATTAATTATAAAATAGATCATTTATGTACAATACCATTTAAATGTTTGGGGTCAGTAGATTTTGTCTTTCAGTCAAAAGATTTTTTTTAAGATTCTGCTCACCAAAGCTGCATTTATACGACCAAAACTACAGTAAAAAATAATGTGAAATATTTACCATTTATAACCAAAATGTAACAGTTTTCTATTATAACATATTTTCATTATCATTATTCCAGTCTTCAGCACCACTTGATCCTTCAGGAATCATTCTAATATGATGCTCAAGAATTTATTTTTATTATCAATTCTGAAAACAATGCTGTTTAATATTTTTGTGAAAACCCTGATACATTTTATCCTTTGATAAATAGAAAGTTAAAGAATTAAAATAGAAATCTTTTGTAACATTATAAATTTGTGCGTATATAAAATCCAGCACACCCTAGCAACTGCATAGCAATGCCCTGGCAATCTTCCTAGGAGCTTCTGTAAAAATCTAGTCATTAATGTAATTATTTATAAGACGCTGGTGTTTTTTTTTTTTTTAAACATTTCAGTTGCCACATTTCACAACTGCAATATGCTATGTGTGTTACTGTTATTTTACCACATTTAAAGGGGTGCTGTTTTGCCAGTTTAATCTCCTTTTATTCTCCTTTACCTGCTTTTCCCTCTCCAAAAAAAAAAAACATGAAACCCCTCAAAATCCCTAACTTTGAGATGAACTCGATGGCTAATGCCCGTTATGACTAGCGTAGTTGTTAAACGAACAGCGTATCGAGTCATTTGCCGGAAGCCAGTCCTCTTTTCCTGTGTTTCAAAGCTGCGCTCCGGTTTCTCATTACTGAAGAGTTTTGCCTTTTTAATATCGCCTAATTGGCACCCAAAACTGTCTGTGAAGGAGCGCAAAGGCTTTTTTTTACAGCTTCAAGTGTACGTGTGTGTGGTGGCTCCGGTTCACTCATTTTCACTTGGCAAAAACAGCGATTTCAAAAAGTGACACCATTCCTGACACCGCACATTTTTGCCCTGAGAGAGCGAAAGAATATAATCTCAGCGGCAAACAATAAATGAAAGAGTGAGGAGGACAAGAGCAGCAGGGACCAGAACACACTGGTTTGACAAATTAAAAAAAAAAAAAAAACACACACACACTCACGGTGGCACGTCAGGGACGCACACTGCTTTCACACATGGGCTGGTTTGATGCACACACAGTGGAAAGCTTCATTCAAGACACACGCTGTGCTCAGGAGGATGATATAAAGTGGTTGTAGTTTGAGAAGAAAGAACGTCCAAAACTCCTGGTGGAATGCAAACGTGTTGGTAGAGTCTTCTTTTTTCATGACAAAACTGTGCGAAGTCACTTTATTGTCCGAACTGTGACGTTAAAGTTCCCCGAGTGATGCAAAAATCACAAAAAGTTACGGCAGGTCTCGTCTGGAGCTCATAAAAACACCTTGTTAAGTCTCTGAAACAGCGAGATCTGCAGGAAAAGATGTCGGGCAATCAAAAAGGTCAGCATTAAGGTCGGCTCAGCACTGGACCGGCCCCCCTGGAGCTCGTTCCCATGGCAATGCCGCGGTGTTTGATGTGGAGAACAGAAGGGCTGGTTGCCATGGTGGTCGTTAGCGGCGATATCACGCTGTCCCTCATCGTTAGAGAGGGAACGAGAGAGAGGGAAACTCACTGCAGATGGCCGTTATTCTGATGGCATTCAAAAAAGAGCTGAAGCTGAAATGAGGACTGACGTCCTTTTCCATTTACACAGAAACTGTGTAAATAACAGATCCGAGGTAGATATAGTACATTAATGTTTTGTTTTGAAGGAAGGTTTGTTGAGGAAAGGCATGATATTACTTTTTAAGTGATTAGATTTTTGCTGATTTTTGCCTGATGGATGATAAATTTCTTAATCTTACATTGAAGGAGGGACCCAAGCCATAGTAATGAGAATTGGGGAGAAATGTGCTCAATTGTTGTAAAAAAAAAAAAAAAAAAAATCTTTCTGGTTCTAAATCTATCCCACACAGTGTTTTGAAGCCCAAAGGAACAAAAAAACTCTGATACAACCCTGTAAAGATACAAACAAATACACAGAAATTCCTACAGCATCAAGATCTACAACCATTTTAGACATTTAGGGCGACGTGAAATGAGAAATAAACATCTTGAGGATTTTACACGCATGCTTTACCTTGGCAACGGCAGTCTGCTTATACATGTGTGTGATGAGACTCATCACCTCCACAAACTGATTCTCACTCTCAGAGCTCATCAGTTTCTCCCACTGCTCAAAACTAGCACTTGCTTCCTGTGAGAAAGAGAGAGAGAGAAAGAGAGTGAATCCATAAAGGGCAGCACAATTAATGATATCGTAAACTGTCCTACTTTCCCTGTGTTTGGCAAAAAGCAGCAAGAAAAACAGAAAATATAGAAAGATGAAGTGTGAACGAGAGAAAGTGAGGGGTAGAGGGAGCGAGAGGAAGGAGACACAATTCCCTGAAGTTGCAGAACGACTTCTTGGGTCATGTGACCTGCCCAATTATAGCGCTACAGTGACAGCAGCAGTGGAAGATGGAAACACACCGTACCGGCGCTATAAATCTCCTGTGCGCGCACACACACCGAGTCCTGCTCTGCCCCTAAAACAAATGCAGATCCTCTCCGTCTCTCTTCCCACAAACACTCCTGCAGTACCTGAGAGGTGCTGCCAGGGTTTGGACATCAGACTGACAGGAAGTCAAGCAGTGAATGAAGGAAACAGAGCATGTAAAGGACACACAACCATTATTCACCCCAGAGCTCTTTTATAAGCTTCACATTGTATAGCATGGCAGTAATATTGAGGTGAGAAATGTTAATAGATAGATAGACAGACAGACAGACAGAAGGATAGACAGAAGGATAGATAGATAGTCAGACAGAAGAATAGATAGATAGATAGTCAGACAGAAGAATAGATAGATAGATAGATAGATAGATAGATAGATAGATAGATAGATAGATAGATAGATAGATAGATAGATAGATAGATAGATAGATAGATAGATAGATAGATAGATAGACAGACAGATAGATAGATAGATAGATAGATAGATAGATAGATAGATAGATAGTCAGACAGAAGAATAGATAGATAGATAGTCAGACAGAAGAATAGATAGATAGATAGATAGATAGATAGATAGATAGATAGATAGATAGATAGATAGATAGATAGATAGATAGATAGATAGATAGATAGATAGATAGATAGATAGATAGATAGATAGATAGATGACAAAGATGAAAACTACTGCGACTCTTTACTCTGGAGTGATGAGACCAAGATAAATGTTGGGAACTGATGGCTTCAAAACTGAGTGCCGTCGCAAAGGTGAGGAATGCAAAGAAAAATGCATGGTGCCTACAGTGAAACATGGTGGTGTCAGTGTCCTTATGTGGGGCTGCATGAGTGCTGCTGGTGTCGGGGAGCTGCAGTTCATTCATGGCTTCATGAATTCACAGATCTACTGCTCTATACTGATAGAGAAGTTGCTACCATCACTCCGAGCTCGTGGTCGTGCACTTTTCCAACATGACAATGATCCTAAACACACATCTAAGGCCACTGTTGGATTTCTGAAGAAGAACAGGGTGAAAGTGATTCAGTGGCTCCTGATCTGAACCCAATCGAACACCTATGGGGAATTCTGAAGAGACAAGTTGAGCATCACTCTCCATCCGGTCTCTAAAAGAGGTCATTCTTGAAGAATGGAAAAAGATAGATGCTGCAAAATGTCGCTTGTTCATTCCATGCCTAGAAGAATTGGTGCTGTCATTAAAAATCATGGAGGCCTACCTCCAAAGGTAAACTCTAAAGTACTAGATGTAGTAGTGTTTGTTGTTTGTTGTGTATAATTTAAGTTATATTATTAACCTTACTTTCATGTTATAAGTTGAACAGATGTTATATTAAACTTAGTCTTGTCAACATTTTGGAAATTGTTTTTGTGTTCATTGAGATATTGTTTAAAATGTTACTTTTCAAAGGGGGTGTAATCATTTATGCTGAGCACTGTAGATAGACAGAAGGATAGATAGACAGAAGGATAGATAGATAGATAGTCAGACAGAAGGACAGATAGACAGACAGAAGGATAGATAGATAGATAGATAGACAGAAGGATAGACAGGCAGACAGAAGGATAGACAGACAGACAGACAGAAGGATAGATAGATAGATATATAGACAGAAGGATATAGACAGACAGAAGGATAGATAGATAGATAGACAGAAGGATAGACAGATATACAGACAGAAGGATAGATAGACAGATATACAGACAGAAGGATAGATAGACAGATATACAGACAGAAGGATAGATAGATAGATGGATGAACAGCTAGCGTGTTTATAAATATAAATGTGTAAATTCAGCTGTGAGGTCAGCTAGCAAACGAGTCACATGGTGTGTGTTTGCTCGGCCCAACTGTTCGTTAAAACACAGGTCGTTAATTTTAAAAGTGATCTGGGTGAGATCTGGGTTATGGTGGTAGCTGAAGTTGAACATCTGTCCCCTGGATCAGTGTGTGTAAACTAGTTAGATTGTGTGTGTGTGTGTGTGTGTGTGTGTGTGTGTGTGTGTGTGTGTGTGTGTGTGTGTGTGTGTGTGTGTGTGTGAGAGAGTGTGCTGACAGCAGATGATTTATGAGGTCCTACAGCAGGTGAGCTGCTCTTTGTGTTTCTGAAATCTGACACACACACTCAAAACTTGCTGTACAAGCACTCCTGCCCACACACACTCATTACTTGGAGAGAGAGACAGTGAGAGAGACAGACAGACGAAATAATCACAAGGAAAAAGAGAGGCAGCAAGATACATAGAGGGAAAAAATGGCTTTATCTTCAGCCAGACTGAAGGATTCTCACACAATGCTGCCCCGGTCCACAGAAAGTTCACATGAAAATGAAATAACAGAGGAACAAGCACCTCTGAATTTTTTTTTTTTTTTTTGTAGACGACACAGCAATTATAAGCCGAGCCTTGCTAAACGCGACGGCTCGGAACAGAATGTGATGATTACTAACGTCCATTCCTCTTTGAATAACACGCTGGCAGCTTGTTCGGCTGCCAAAGGAGGCAAAAAAAGATGTGGAAATAAAAGAGAGTGATCAGAGACAAGTGAGATGAAATGATAATTTGTGTTAATCGGATACTATTGCCTAGCAACAGGCATGGGGCGGTTATACTGGGGTAAATCACTATATTTAACTGCTTTTGTTCTGTTAGTTCAGAACAAGTGATAGAAAAAAGTGTAAAGGAGAGAGAGAGAACAAACAAAAAAAAAACTACTTGGAAAGGATGATAATGCCATTTACAAAATGAAAAACTGCTAATTATATTTGTTTGTTCTTTCGCCTGTTGTTTTTTAATGTAACCATTATTGTTTTCCCTTTTTATTTTATTAAAGTGTTTTTCAAACTATTTTTAGATTTAAAGGTGCAATATGTAATATTTTCTGTCCATTAGAGACCTATTCAAAACAAAGCCGTAGCTTGATGACGCTAACTTTGAGTGCAGAATCTTGGGACATGTGGTCTTCACCTCTACGGCTGGTGGAAATAATCGGGATTGGACTCGGGAAGAAATCATGTTCATGGATGTGATTATTAACGTTACTGTAGTATGAAGCACAGCAGGATCGAGTGTTGTGGGAGCTGAATGAGGCCACTGGAGTGATTGCGCAACACATGCCGTGAGCAGCGGGACTTTTATTATGACACAGTCGCCGCTTCCGCTTTTCCGGTCATGGCTAAACGTGTTGAGCTATATAACAACAATTAGTTTTCTGTCTATAAATGTAACCAAACAGTTGTTCCCTTGTCTATTAAAACATAAATATTAAAGCGTCTTTGGTGTTTCCATGGTTTCTACAAAATAAAACCAGAAAACGGAGGGTAACGCGGGTATGACGCAATTGACAGGCGACTCCTCACACGTCCTGTATGGAAGCACGTGTAATAATCAATTTAAAATGTAATATGCTAAATGGCAATGCATTTCTGTATTTAAATTTACATTTTCCATATTATATGTGCAATGTTTGGAGCAAAATGATCATTCAAATTCAATAATATAATTTACATTTGCTGTTTCCTACACTAGTTTTAAAAATATAATTTAAACATTTTAATGCAAATGCAAAATGCAAAAATAAAATGAAAATGTATTACAGAAATGATTATATATGTTTAAAATGTTCAAGCAAAAATTGTAGCAAAATTGCCATTTAAAAGTTATTTTTTTAATTGCAATTTGCACTCACAGTTAAGACACTTGCGATTGCATTTTCATTAAATGTCCCTTCAATTAATTTAGCAAAATTCAATGTGGATTTGAAAATGCATTCTGAGCCGATCAAGTCTCCACCCCGCCAATCACTGTGTCAAGGCGGGGCCAGGTGTTGTAAACATAGCGGCTGCAGAGCTATGAAGAGCGAGGCATAAACTGGCAGATGAATCTGAGCAAAAACAGAGAAATGTCAGTGATTATGCGCGTCCGTCAGTCATAGAATCAGTACGTTATTAGAAGCATAGATATTTATGGTTAGGACGACTCGTAGAGAACGTGCCTGGCGTTCGTGCATCTTATCGTGAGGTGAGCGCGCTCACGTGTCTGTAAAAGTGCTGAAACCGACCTGTCGAATAAGTGGTGCTTTACAACAGGTTACTTACTCATAGAAATAATCTTAGACAAGCTGTCTGAGATTATTGCTTGCTCTATCAGTATGGTTGTAGGTATTTCTTTTTTTATAGTTCTGAATATTGTTTATGCATCCTTTATAGGCCTATTAATAAAACAATGTGTAGTCAATATGGATGCTAATGAGTGTTATTTATAGCCTAATAATAATAATAATAATAATAATAATATTAATTTTGTTCCCAAAAAATAACTGTCTAAACCCATCTTTCACATCTTAGAAATCACTTTGGTCTGATGTGTACAGGTGGTGTGATGGTGTGGAGGATATTTTCTTGGCACACTTTGGGCCCTTCAGTACCAATGGACCATATGCACGGAGCGTTCTTTAGAACTTCCGCAATAATATAAACCAGCTGGAAAACTTCCCGTGAAATGTCACTTGTTGGTGTGTCGGTATCTTTAATGTCCTGAGGTAGCTTTGACAACATCAATAGTGTAATACTTAGTTTATAATCAGAATATAGTCACTTAAATAGTCAGGTTTAGCGTTAATTAAGGCTATTTATTCAAACGTAAGACAACATAAAAAAGACGCGTTCATCAGTGTTCCTCCTCAGCAAAATTCAAGTCGACTATCTGTTTTCACACTTGTTAAAAAAAAAGCATCAACACACAGTAAATTAAGGATTTATTGCGCACTTGGATTCATTGAACAAAATGAGAGCTTTTGCTGCACTGACTGACAGCTTCAGTATGGGATGGAGAGCGCGGTTTTCTGTGTAATTCGAGCACAAGAAAAGTTATTGTTTTTCATGGGACTTTTTAAAAATTTTAAAAAAGAAAAAGAAATAGGCCTATGTAATCCGTTGCTGTGACCCAGAAGAATGACCCTACTCTGTGTAGCTGTCCAAAATATTTCTAAAATAGAGAAGAGAGAAATTTCGACATCACAAGACCAGAGTCAGTTTTAGAGATGGGCAGGATGGGGTGCTTTCTAGTGTTTGAAAGGGGGTTTAAACATAATTATTTTGGGGAATATAAATTATTATTATGATTATTATTATATAAATAACACTCATTAGCATACAAATGGACTACACATCGTTTTATTAATATAAATGATGCATAAACAATAATCAGAATGATAAAAAGAGAAAAACATACAACCATACTGATAGAGCAAGCAATAATCTCGGGCAGCTTGTCTAAGATTTTTTCTATGAGTAAGTAACCTGTTGTAAAGCACCACTCATTCGACACGTCGGTTTGAGCACTTTTACAGACACGCAAGCGCGCTCACCTCATGATAAGGTGCACGAGCGCCAGGCACGTTCTCTACGAGTTGTCCTAACCATAAATATCTACAGTGGCATGAAAAAGTATGTGAACCCCTTGCAGAATCTGTGAAAATGAGAATTATTTTAATAAAATAAGAGGGATAATAAAAAATGCATGTTATTTTTTGTTTAGTACTGTCCTGAGTAAGGTATTTTACATAAAAGATATTTGCATTTAGTTCACAAGACAAAACAATAGCTGAATTTATTCAAATAACCCCATTCATAAGTATGTGAACCACTGATTCTCAATACTGTGTGTGGTTACCTGATGATCCATGACTGTTTTTATGTTTTGTGATGGTTGTTCATGAGTCTCTTGTTTGTCCTGAGCAGTTAAACTGAGCTCTGTTCTTCAGAAAATTCCTCCAGGTCCTGCAGATTCATCAGTTTTCAAGCATTTTTGCATATTTGAACCCTTTCCAGCAGTGGCTGTATGATTTTGAGATTCATCTTTTCACACTGAGGACAACTGAGGGACTCAAACTCAACTATTAAAAAAGGTTCAAACATTCACTGATGCTCAAGAAGAAAACACGATGCATTAAGTAAAACTTTTGAATTCAAATATCAAGGTAGATTTTACTTAATTTTTCTGCCGGGAAACATGCAAGTATCTTCTGTTGGTTCCGAAGGGCAGTACTAAATGAAAAAAAAATGATATTTAAACAAAATAAGAAAAAATTGTGACATCTTCATCCTGTTCAAAAGTTTTCACCCCCCGACTCTTAATGCATCGTCTTTCCTTCTGGAGCATCAGTGAATGTTTGAACCTTTTTTAATAGTTGTGTTTGAGTCCCTCAATTGTCCTCAGTATGAAAACACAGATCTCAAAATCCTACATTCACTGCTGGAAAGGGTTCAAATATGCAAAAATGCTTGAAAACTGATGAATCTGCAGGACCTGGAGGAATTTTCTGAAGAACAGAGCTCAGTTTAACTGCTCAGGACAAACAAGAGACTCATGAACAACCATCACAAAACATAAAAACAGTCATGGATCATCAGGTAACCACACACAGTATTGAGAATCAGTGGTTCACATACTTATGAATGGGGTTATTTGAATAAATTCAGCTATTGTTTTGTCTTGTGAACTAAATGCAAATATCTTTTATGTAAAATACCTTACTCAGGACAGTACTAAACAAAAAATAACATGCATTTTTTATTATCCCTCTTATTTTATTAAAATAATTCTCATTTTCACAGATTCTGCAAGGGGTTCACATACTTTTTCATGCCACTGTATGCTTCTAATAACGTACTGATTCTATGACTGACGGGCGCGCATAATCACTGACATTTCTCTGTTTTTGCTCAGATTCATCTGCCAGTTTATGCCTCGCTCTTCTTAGCTCTGCTGCCGCTATGTTTACAACACCTGGCCCCGCCTTGAAACAGTGATTGGCGGGGTGGAGACTTGATCGGCTCAGAATGCATTTTCAAATCCACATTGAATTTTGCTACATTCATTGAAGGGACATTTAATGAAAATGCAATCGCAAGTGTCTTAACTGTGAGTGCAAATTGCAATTAAAAAAATAACATTTAAATGGTCATTTTGCTACAATTTTTGCTTGAACATTTTAAACATATAGAATTATTTCTGTAATACATTTTCATTTTAATTTTGCAACTTATAAAGCTTTAAAATATATGTTTAAATTATATTTTAAAACTAGTGTAGGAAACAGCAAATGTAAATTATATTATTGAATTTGAATGATCATTTTGCTCCAAACATTGCACATGTAATATGGAAAATGTAAATTTAAATACAGAAATGCATTGCCATTTTACATATTGCATTGCCATTTCGCATATTACATTTTAAATTGAATATTATTGCTACACATGTGCTTCCATAGTCCCGGAGGCTTGGTTAAAATTACAATTTTCTCATGATTAACAAATAGTTGGAAACATTTGGGATATTGTAAGTATTCAAGTGAACAAAATATATAACACTGGCCTAGTGGTTTTTGGATATTTTACTGCAAAATTCTTACATATTGCACCTTTAAGGTATTCATTTATTACTAGCAAAATTAATGTTTACATAAAAATTCTTTTTATTTCATTTTATTCTAATGTTTCCTTCTATTTTTAAGGAATTATTAATTTAATTAGTAATAAAATGAATGTATATAAATAAAAAAATCGATTAATAAATTAATAAAGTTTTTTCTTCAAACTATTTTTAGATTTAATGTATTATTATTTGAATTACTAGAAAAATTAATGCATACATAAAAAACTATGCAGATATTATATAAAAAATAATCATTGTTTATTTTTATTTTGTTTTATGCAAGTTAAATTATTTTATTAAAAAATCAAATAATAAATTATTTTAAAAATGTTTTTGTAATCAGTGTTTTTTTTTGTGTTTGTTTGTTTTATGCAAGTTTTCCTTTAAAATATTTTTAGATTTAAGGTATTATTAATTGAACTGCTAGAAAAATTAATGCATACATAAAACTATACAGAACCTACATAAAAATAATGTTTTTCTTTTTTTATTTTGTTTTATGCAAGTTTTCCTTCAAACATTTTAGTAGTAATTAAAGTAAAAATACCTAAAATCTAAAAATAGTATGTATAAAAGTCAATTAATAAATTAAATTATAAAATTATAATTATTTTTGGGGCTATCAACTGAATGTGTTAATTTAGTATAATTAATACTAGAAAAACTGTAATATTGGTTACCATGCCACTGAAATTCATGTACTGTGATAGTGACTTCCATGACTACCGTAATGTTACAATGAAAAACTGGTCTGGTAAAAAAAGTAAATAAATAAAAATAATATTAATAAAAAAAAAAAAATTAAAAAAAACTGTATTAGCATGGTACATATTCAAAAAGCATGGTACTGACTATGGTAACATGTTTTTATATTCTGAAGTGTATAGCTGTGGGAACTTGAGAAACTTGTTTTGCATACCTTGGCAGCATCTTTGGGAAGGTCGAAGGGAATTCGCTGACGTATTTTGGGTGGTAGTTGAGTCAGCACCTGATTCTTGAGTCTGCGAATCATAATCTCACTCAGACGCTGGTGTAACTCGTCCAAATGAGAAGCACCGCGACAGTCCCACTGCCGTCTGGCCCCAAAAAACCTGCATAAGAAAACACAAGCATTTTACTTATTCATACAACACACTTTTGCTGTATATCCACCTCATTTCACCACAATTCTCAGGTATTATCATTGTAATGAGACCTTTTCTGTCCTAAATATATGTGTGTGTACGTGTGTGCGAGAGATTTAATTATGAATATTTTATATTTACTGCTGCATATACGAATGATTGACAGGAACTTGTGCGCACGCTTTCGAGTGGCAGGGCTTTTTCCTCAGTAGATTCATTTGTACTCGGAGACCCTTGTGTGAATCGCTGTCGTTTCATTTCTCCACTGTAGATTTGATAAGGAGAACAGAGGAACAAAACTCCTCTCGGATGTTCTGAACACCACTCATCTTCATGACACAACTCATATTTTGGCTTCACATTAATGTTGCTACTACACACACACAAACAAATTAGCTCTGCACCAAAACCCAGGCAGCCGTCTACATTTCATGGCATCAAAAAGATGTGTTACCAATGAAAAATCTATTTAAAAAGGTATATATATTTTCTTTACCAAATTTTAATTTAGTCACATGTATACTTAGAGAAAACAATCCGAGAATGCACTGTGATAAAACCAATGAAAAATGTCAATGAAAGTATAATTAAAATTAATAATAATAAAAAAATTAAATATACATTTAAAAATATAATTAATTAAAATATCAGGAATATTCAACATGGAAAAATCATAGGGTGGAACTAAATCAGCAGAAAATTCCCACAACTAAATCTTAAAAAAAAACCAACAAAAAAAACTATTTAATTAAAACTGCAGTCCGCGATTTTTCCTCTTTGTCGCCACCTCTGTTTGAAACATGCGATTGCAGTCATATGCGGAACAGTTATCTATACGTGCGTTGTGCCTCGGCACAGCTCGTCAGCGCGGATGAATCTAATGTTTGCTGTCAATCACTACACCGGTATAGATACTGTACTTCAGAATCACAGATTCTCCATCTTGAAAGTATGACCAATATAAGAATTTTCATCTGAACAAGCAAGTAACATTTCTGCCACTTATGTTCTGACCAACTGAGGAAAAAAGCATTAGGCCTACAATAAATCGCGCTGCCAATGATGATTAAATCTAACGATTGCTTAGCTCGGATCATGCCAAACCGTGCAAATTATTATTACTGTTATATTGTTCTCAAATTGTTATTGTTAACAACATCAGCATTGCGTGACTGTGTATTTAGTGTGTATTAGCGTTACCTGTAGATTTCAATTTCTGTAGTCACTCCACAGTCCAAAGTATTTTGCTTTTTGGCTACGGGTGAATCTCCAATTGTCACTGCTGATTGTCATTTGGATCTTTCTGGATTACAATCCGCCATCAAAATGATAAGTTTAATTATTTCAGCTGCTGTGAGAAAAGGCTATAAATGTGCCGCTACCGGCAGCATCCTCACATGATATAACTGACTAGCCTCTCGTCGGGACTCCTTCCTTTCTGTTTACGGACGTGATGTAATGACGCACAGAGGAACTGCTGCATGCTCAAATTTCCTGTGGAAATCCGCCATGTCACTCTTATTATAAAACATTATTACAAGCTTACTGTTGTGAATCGAGACAAGACAATTAGATAGTTTTGAACACTGGCTGAGGCAAAGGGAGATATTTCTTCAAATCCGCTAAATCTTAGCGTCAGCCCATTCAAAAATACCATTTGTTTGCAGAAACCGCTAAACGCCACTTTACATTTTGTCAGAAAAAGCCTCTAAGTTCACAGAAGAACCAATTGGAAGACGTGAATCAAATTATATGATTTCAAGATGAATGACGGTGTGCGTATGAGCTGTTCTCAACTGCCGAGTTTCAAGTTTTTATCATGTTTTGTCCATCGTTACAGTGGCAATGACAGGATTTTGCGAGTAGCAAGTACACACAATAGTGTTCCTTTTGCTGCTATAAAACGGACATTTTACTATGTCTTGTTGTCCAAAGAGGTGGACTTAGAGGTTTTTGCAAAAAACACACATGGACTTAGCTTGTTTTGCAGCAAAAGACAGTCAAATTTGTTAAATACCAATTAATTGACTAAAGTGACATTTATGAAAATAAGGCATTTCAATAACTGACTAATAATCTTTTCATTGCCATTAAAGTATAATTACTGAACATAAACATAGGAGCCTGGTAAAAAAATGCTCATTTAAAAGAAAACATGTCAACATGGTTGGCATGGATGGCTGATTTATACTTCTCCGTCGAGTGCACTCCGTAGCTACGTAGCCTGATGTGCACGTCTCCAAAAATGTAACAACGCATCAATTCTACACGGACTGCAAGCGCTGTGATTGGTAGAACCCCTCACTCATGTCAAAAAACAGCTTCCATAGGAATGAAAAAACGCTCCGGTCACTTGCTTGGCTTTGTTTCAGGGGACACACGCCGTCAAGCTGCAAAAGTTGTTGCCTATTTGGCGCCATCACTGCTGAAAGGGATAGTTCACCCAAAAATGAAAATTAAGTAATTTATTACTCACCCTCATGTCGTTCCACACCCATAAGACCTTTGTTCATCTTCGGAACACAAATTAAGATATTTTTGATAAAATCCAGTTACTCAGTAAGGCCTCCATCGCCAACAATAACACTCCCTTTTTCAATGTCCTAAAGCTACTAAAAACATATTTAAAACAGTTCATGTGATTACAGTGCTTCAACTTTAATATTATAAAGCGACGAGAATACTTTTTGTGCGCCAAAAAAAAAACAAAATAGCGACTTTATTCCACAATATCTAGTGGTGGGTGATTTCAAAACTCTGCTTCATGAAGCTTCGAAGCTTTAGGAATCTTTTGTTTTGAATCAGTGGTTCAGAGCGTGTATCAAACTGCCAAAGTCACGTGAACTATTGAAGTTTCAAAACACGACATAACAAAGCCCCGTGTACTGAAATCATGTGAATTTGCCGCTCTGAATCACTGATTCGAAACAAATGATTCGTAAAGCTTCGAAGCTTCATGAAGCAGTGTTTTACATGAACCAGTGAAGGTCTTACGGGTGTGGAACGACATGAGGGTGAGTAATAAATTACATAATTTTCATTTTTGGGTGAACTAACCCTTGAAGCTTCTCTGACAACGTACATGACAAGCTGCTGCTTCTTAGGCTTTTGCCTTGATACTCAACATGATTGGGGACACTGCCTACTAGCGGTCTGCATGTTGCACGTCGACGCAGACAACATAGACACATAAGTATAAATGAAAACCGATGCATAGAATACGGTGCAGAGGCTCCGGTGTAGGTCCGACACAGAAGTATAAAGAGTTTGCAATGGAACTCTTCATTTTCTTTTGCAGAAATCACTTTTTAAGGACTACAACAAATGGCTGGTAGGGACTACAACAAGCTTCTTCCTAAGTTGATGACATCACAAACCCTGCTCCTGGGAACACATAACAAAGGGGGCGAGGCCAGGTTGGGCTGAGGAAGAGTTGTTGTAGTAGAGTGTTGTTACCATGCTGTCATTTTAAGCTGGACTGCTTCACAAAAGAGGGTCAATTCAATGCTGGATTTGCACAAAAGGTTAACGTTACGGCACACGCTAGTCGATGAGTTGAATCAACTCCACAGCAACTACATAAATTTATCCACTAACCATTCAGAAACATCCAGTTGCATTCTAAAAGTTGTAACTTCGTACAAAGGCTGAACACCGTTGTACTGACAATTGTCATTTTGGCTGTGTGAGATTCTCCAGCTTTGTTGTTGGTAAGCAACAGAAGCACAAGCTGTTAAAGCTCCGCCCTCTTCTGGAAAGGGGGCCGGGAGCAGCAGCTCATTTGCAGTTAAAGGGGTACAAACAAAAACGGTGTGTTTTTGCTCAAACACAAATAGGGGCAAATTTGACAAGCTATAATAAATGATCTGTGGGGTATTTTGAGCTGAAACTTCACAGACACATTCTGGGGACACCAGAGACTTATATTACATCTTGTGAAAGGGGCAATATAGGTCCCCTTTAAATAAATGTAGAAATGTTTAGTGTTTTAGTGTTTGGATAATACTTAAACTGCATGACAATGATGTTTTTTTTTATTAATTTGTCGTTTGGATGCTATATTGTACATTAAAAAAAAAGAAAGGTTTTTACTTGTAGTGTGCATTGCAGTATTTTTTGGCGTAGTCGCTCCAGGTTCCAAATCTCCGTGGATACAAAGCTTCGATTTGCATGAAGAGCTGTAAGAGAGGGCAGGATGTCAAAACATCAAACATTTTCATACATCAACCTCAATGTCATATACAAAACTAACTTTACAGTAGCAACTTCCAAATGGGAACAAACGGCATTAAAAAGAGGGACACTTTCATAGTTCTGATCTTAGACCTTTGCAATCATGAGTTTATTGAAAATCGGTCAGCAAATTTCTGTTTATAGCTGGTGCAAACGAATACTCTGCTGATTAAATCAGGTATTAAGTTCATAAAATGCAAATGTGTTTCTTCTAAGAGAAAGTCTCACAGTGCACATTATGCTCAGTTAGTATAAACTAAACAGCGATTATCTTGATGAATTAAGAAAACACTGTCTTTCATAAGAAGTCCAGCAAGACGTTTCAGGGGAATTAGGGAAGCAATAGAGGTTGAGACTCCCATAATATACACACAAGGGTCATCTTGAGATGTCTTTATGTTTTTGTCCGGTGAACATTTTCAAGAAGAAAAATAGCAGCTCTCACAGTACTAGGAAACTACACAGAGTACTAGGAAAGTACACAGAATGCAACATCCCTCAAAATTACGCCTTAAGTATTTCCTGCATAAAGTATTGGTCAATTAACTGGCCATCAGTGACTGGTAGCACAACTTTAAACAAACAAACAAACAAACAAAAAACAGTCAGAGTAAACACAATATATAATATAACGTGAATAAAACCAAGGCTGTTAGGAGTGGAATTACAGTTTGTTCAGTGGGCTTCATTCATAAAACAAGCAGAATGAAAACCATTTTTGCCAACTGAATGAAACACTTCATAAAAAATGGTTTTAGTAACTATTTATACAGAAATTCAGTCTGTTCGTAATGTTCTAATGTGTTCGTAATGTGATTTGTTCTACTCGTGAGAAAGGTTTTACAAATGCAATAATTTGCAAGTTATTTATTTTACATAATGGTTTAAGAGTGATTTGCAGAAAAAAATTGTTTGTAACAATGTCTTCTTAATGATTTGCACACAGAATTGGTAATGTTCATAATGGTTTTGTGAACGATTGGCACAAAGGTTTGTTATGTTCTTCAGAATGGTTTCCAGAACAATTTGCAAATAAATTTGCTCTGCTAATAAATTTACATTACTCATAAAAATTGGTTTTGCGAACATTTTGTACAAATTCATTCTTGAAAGAATGGTTTTGCGAACAATTTAAGAAATTCATTCTGCCTGTAAAAATGGTCTTAAGAACATTTTGCACAAATCCGCTTTGCCCGTAAGAATGGTTTTGCACAAATTGCAAATTTAAAAAAAAAAAAAAAGTTAAAAAAAAAAAAATTAACAATCAACGCCTATGCATGCAACAACGTGATATACTGTTAAATTATAATTTTCGTATGCTTCAAATTAAATATGACACTGACCCTGGCCAAAGTCTATGAAAATTAATTGGCCATGCTTTCTGTTGAAATATATAGAAAAATATATTTTTTCAATAGATGAATGATTGGCATCCAAGTTCAAAACAATATGACATTAATTGTACCATCACTTTTGATTGGTTCAATTTTAAAGGGTCATAAAACCCTAAAACACATTTTTTGAGATGTTAACAGATATGTACCGGTTGCACATCAATGAAAACAATAACACTCTCATTATGTTTATTATTAAAAGGGTTAGTTAACCCAAAAATGAAAATTCTGTCATTAATTACTCACATTCAAGTCTTTCCAAACCAAAAGACTTTTGTTCATCTTCGAAATGCAAATGAAGGTATTTTTAATGAAATCTGTGGGATTTCTGTCCCTCCATAGACAGCTACACAACTGACACTTTGATGCTTCAAATAGTCCATAGAGAGATCGTAAAACTAATCCATATGAATTTAGCGGTTTTAAATTTTCTGAAGAGACATGATCGATTTATATGATGAACAGTTTGAATTTAGGCTTACATTCACATAAAAACATTCATCAACTCACACATCAGTTAAGGTAAACAGAACCTCAAGCATGTTCACTTGACATGTGAGAACCAATGAGGTTTATTCTCGTGTGTTACACAACACGTCTAAACTTCCGCTAGAGGTTTGCTCTTGCGCGTCAAGCAGGTTCGGTTGAGCTGATCAATGTTTATATGTGAATAAAGGCCTGCATTCAAAAACAAAAGTATTTGATTTGTTCATGATAGTTGTTAGTAGTTTCTAATAATAAGATTTTTGTGAGTTTGTTGCAATAGGGTTATATTTTTAAAAATGCATCAAGGTGCCCCCAACTCTGTTGTTTTTTTCTCCGATTAAAATATTATTTATTCATCTGAATAATGAGTGTGTTGCAGGTCTGTGTTTTATTGGTGATTGTCTCCCCTCTTCCCACACTCTACACTCCCACTTTTCCACATTTTTACAGGCCCATTTTTTGAGTCTTTTTCAAATCTGAAGTGTGAACCAGCAGTGCTAAAACAGGGGGGTTTCATGACACTTTAAATATATTGTCCACCCTGATTAAAATCTATTAGAATTCCTGATTCCTGTAGTTCTAAAGCTGTTGTGAATAAAGATCGGGACATGAAAGCAAAGAGACAGACAATGTAAAAGAGAAGGGGATTGGACAAAAAAAAAAGGAGAGAGAGAATGAGACAGGAACAGAGCGAGACAGTGTAAGGATGAGGGTGTCTGTGCAAACTACAAATATTGCTGGCACACCTCTGGACAGAGTAATAACAGCAGAGATGAGCGTTGTGCTTTTGAGACCTCAGAAAGAGAGCTCTCTCACTTCCTTCCTTCTCATTCAGAGCCGTTGCTCTAAAATCACTTAAAATTCCCTCATTTTTACTCACATCACCCCTTGGCATTGATATTCCCCCTCAATAGAGGTCACTGGGTTAAATAAACACCAACGCCAGCAAACAGAACAAGGTGGACAAAACCACATGAAATGGGATGTCACTGGTGTCAAATTACTGGGCTGTGTCATATAAAAGGATAAACGTTGAAAATGATCCCTTGTTTGATTGATTAATTTAATTTCACTGCGAGTGGGTCATTAGAACAGTGAGATAGTAACTGCGTGACAAATTCCAAGCTGTCACTTTACAAAAGAAATGAGAATGACTATACATGTTTATGCCTAATGTAAACGAATGTGTCGCACAGAACAAGAACTTCATGTAATAATCCGATCATTTTATAGTGAGTAGTAGTACAATTGTAAAATAAATGATTTTAATAACTTAGTAATAATATTCAGGGGGGAACTTATCAAAACTTTTAGTTTATGATATTATCGTACTTGCAATTTTGGGGGACATGACTAATGACTGGAGGATGGGAAATATGTCAGCTAATGACAAGATCTCCTCCTGGTTTAGCTCAAACAAAACCATGCCGCATATTACCAAATGGCTTAATAAATCAAAGCAAATGACAAACAGATTTGGTGGAAACCATACCTCCTCTGGTCTGCCCAGCGCCGGGGTGCCAGTTAGAAGGATGGCACGCTTGGCGTTCTGAATGACTGGCACTAATATTTTACTACGAGCTGCGTTGCGAGATTTCAGGTAGTGGGATTCATCCACCAGGACGACACCAAAACGTTGCTTGTTCAGGGCCTCCAGCAGGGGGCGTGCGTCTGTCGTGAGCAGCCCGTATCCCAGTATTGTCACTTTGCTAGTGCTGATACTCCTGCAAAACAAAAATAAAACAACTTAATTCAAATGTGCAAAAATTTATATTTATTTTCTCAATAAATGTACCTGGTCTTCTTGTGTATAAGTTATCAATGCATGTAATGCTAAAAAACAAAATGGCAGCTCTCCATCTCTTAAAAAAAAAAAAATTCTGCCGATGAAACCAAGGCGACGGATGCGGAAAAAATAATATTAACCAATAACATCATGGTTAAATTTTCACAATCCAATCTGATTAGATCAAGTCCCACCCAGTTCCATTTTGAAAATGTCACATTACGAAAATTGTGTTGTGAATGTACATTGTCTGTTGTCTGTAAAGACTTAACTACTCGCCTTTATACACAATATCACAAAATAAAGCTAAAGTTTTCAGCTAAGAGTAATTTACTTAGCAATATTTAATCATTTTATTTACTATTTACTGAATTAAAAAAAATTGTAGGATTTGTGTACGCTTAAAAAGATTTTGCGAAATTCCGTAGTGAAATTCACTTTTATACATAATATATACAACTAAGACAAGCTAAGCTAAAATTTAACGCAAAAAAAAAAAATCACGAAACATCCCCATGTTGATGTTTACCAAAATGTATCTTGCTTCTAAAAACAAACCGGTAAAAATGCATCAAAATACCGTAGAGTTGGACGTAAGAGCTTTGGCGAACAAATGTCAAAAATAACTATAAACTATTATATGGTTAGCTGAACTTTGCATTACTTTTTGTCTAAAACAAACCTATTTTTGCTCACAACACACTAGTAAGTCGTAACTTAAAAATCTGTCACAACAGGAACTGCGTACACTTAGACATATTTATAATACTTCATAATATTAGTGTTTTTATTGGAGCCACAAGGTCGTAAAAGCATTTTGTGATTTTTAGCCTCATTGTTTTCAGTTACAGACTGTGTAAATACACCAGCCGTATGCTGAGGAAATGGTGTTTGTGCACTATGAGCCATTAGAGTTAAAATATCATTCACCATGCTGACAGGGCTTCATCAAGCTCGGAGGGAGATGTTGCCATGGTAACGACTTTACAGGTCGTCTCAACCCCGGGCCAGAATTCTCAGGGTAAACAGAGCAATTTGTGAGCCTCTTTTTAGAAGCATCAATAACAGGCAAAAAGACAACATGACCCTCTGACTGCATGGGCTGTACAATCAATCCCAGCATCCTCTGTGGAAGGGCAGCTCTCATAAGCTCTCTCTGTATCCTAAGATAGAGCTAAAGTATTCGTCATGGAAGATTCGTAGCCATAAAAGGGGAGATAATTTAGGATTTGTTTAATATCTCTCCAGGGAGGTGATTTGATTTCATATGTCTGGGGTGTAATTTGTATTGTGGTGTAATTTTGTAGTCACTGAACAGGAGATTTTACTTCTGTTTTGTATTTCTACAGGCTGAAAATCTGCAAGAATGGTTTTCATAACTTTCTAAAGCTACTCATAAAAGTGTGACACAAAGAGGGGAAAAAAATAAATCAAGAGATTTCTTCCTAACTTTTCCGGAGGCTTCTGCAAAGTCATACTCAGTCATAAATTTCATGAATCAATTTTGCCACTATGATTAAACTCACACACAGTCTGAAAGAATCAATCTTTCATTTTGAGCAAAAAATTTCTCGGCCACCAGTGCAGACGTCTTCTAGTACGGTCCACTGGATCCCAATGAATTACGAACCGATGTCCTCTTCTTTTTTTTTTTTCTTTTTTTTTTCAGGGACTGCAAAACAAACTTAACCGATCGATTACCCAAGATGCCCATTGGGTGTTTGTCAAAATGTAGCTAACATTTACAAGGCATTAAACTTTCTTCACTTTAACAACATTAAGATGTTTATGTGACATCTAATATTTAGATTGTATGTTAATCTGTGGACAAAAATATGACTCTAAACTAAAAATAGCATGCAATGTTTTTTTTTTCCAGATGGTGCGCACTTAGCAAATGGTTGAATAAATGAATGAATAAATACAAATAATAATTTTAAAAAAATTATATATATCTTTTACATTTAAAATCTTTTACATTCAATTTAAAAAAAAAATATATATACATTTTAATAATAATAATAATAATAATAATAATAATAATAATAATATATTCAATATTTATATTTAATTTTTTTAAATGATATATTAAGGTATAAATGTAAATCACTTAAGATGTTAACGCTAAGAATGAATTTCTCTATGGAGAAAATAAATGTGATTGTCACTTCACTTCCCAAGTAATGTACTGTATTGAACTTAAAGTTGTCGTACATTGTATCGGTCTTGCTTTCCACCAAGTTGATGTCTCTGGGGTCGAGTTCAGGAATCCACTTCTCCAGCTCTTCAATCCAAGGGTATTTCAGAGATGAAGGTACCACAATCAGCAGAGGCCATTCCTGTTTGAAGATATACGCCACAGAAATGGCCTGGATCGTCTTTCCCAAACCCATCTGATGGTGAAAATGGTTAGTGGTCTTAGGAGTCTCTGGTAAAACCGAATTTGATCAGAGTAGAGAAAAGCAAATCACTCTTACCTCATCTGCAATCATACACCTGCAAAAGAGAAATAAAAACTAATAAGGCATATCGAACTCACGGTTTCAGAGTTCAGTGACGATGACCTACCCAGACACCAGAACATCTTCAAGTCGTGCTCTAAATAATTACCTTCTGTATCACGTTTTTAATTTCTTCCCTAAACCGTTGTCTGGAGAGGGACATATTGATCCAGGCAATATTGTGAAAGCTGGGATTCCTAGCCAGTGCACATTGCTCAATATAATTTCCCGCACACCTGAACTCAACGACCAATTCCGCACTGGCAGCCAGACAGCATAGAAAAACTCAATCCCAAAGCAGAGCCATGTGGAGCCCGACTGCTGCATACAGGGGTTTATTTAAAATGGCCATTTATTTAAGACCCCAATAAACAACTAATATAGGCCTTGAATCAATCAAGCTGCTCCTCTAAATTAAATTTAACCAACATCCTGAGCTCAGCATGTTGTCGTGGAAGATATAAGCTACTTGATTCCCAATAAGTGCCGCAACAAGAAGTTAAAAAGATCCATATTGTACACTTTTGTAGCCTTACAATTTTAATTTAATAATTGTCAACCAAAAATGTGAAGAATGTGACCATTTTACACTGCTCGATAAACCTTAAGCCCCGTTCACAATGTGACAGTGAATTAAACTCACTCGTACTGCCAAAAATTACTAAAACATCACTTGAATTTGACAAATAATACATTTTCTTGTCCCTAACAATCAACATAATGCAGGAGAAACTGTAATATGGACTGCAGCAGTGCTAAAACTCACTGCATCATATAGGCTAATTAACAACACAAACTCTCAATGTATGAATCAAAACTCAGTAAGACTGCTGACAGTTTCTTTCCATGCATCATTTTATTACATCCACATATGTGGTTACAGTCAAATCATATAAAACAGTGAAATCGCTCCATAACTCTGTCCTGTCTTGCCTGCACTCAAGACGGTGACATGAGCTCCACTGACAGTCTTCACTCCTATTGGTTGTTGCTTGTAAAATTTGCTGCTCATTTGCATAAAGTTACACTTTTCTGAACGTTTGTCACGTGACTCTTGTCGCTTGACACACCTACATTCTGACGCCAACGGTCACTGTCGCTCGTGTCGCCAGAAGTCGCCAGCTCTCCACTGACAATGAATAGGACCAAGTGACTTTGTCGCTGGCAGTGTGAATGGGGCTTTTTCAAATTAAACAAGCTGTTTTTGTTACTGTACTTTACAAGTTGGCAGATATTTGACCATTTTGAGAATTTCGTAATCGACCGATAACTCTGTGTATCTGGACAATTCACAAAAGAGGTTAACCTGCCTAGTTCCATTTTCAAAATCAACCAGTAGACGTTATCTTTCCTCATCATTATACTTAAAAATATTTGAGTATATTTGAGTATCTCGCCCGCCATCTCCTCCTTTGGAGTCAGAAGCATCTGAGGTCACTTCACACCATTCATGTTCCTGGTGTGGCCGACAAGCTCTCATGAGCTGCGCTGCCGGGAGAGTGGCGACTCCACCCCCAGGTGGTCCAGCTGATTTGGAGGGAGTTCGGAGAGGCTCAGGTAGACCCGTTTGCTTTACCAGAAACCTCTCGCTGCCCGTTGTTTTACTCCCTGTCCGAGGAAACATTCGGTACAGATGCACTGGCACACAGCTTGTCCTGCAAATATGCGTTTCCCCCAGTGAGCCTACTTGCACAGACCTTGTGCAAAGTCAGGGAGGACGAGGAGCAGTTGCCCTATTGGCCCAACCGGACCTGGTTCCCAGAACTCTCGTTCCTCGCGACAGCCCCTCCCTGGCGCATTCCTCTGAGGAAGGACACTCTTTCTCAGAGACGGGCAATCCTTTGGCACCCGCGTCCAGACCTCTGGAAGGTTCTAGGTGACTTACCCCCCGAGGTACTTTACACCATCACTTCGGCACGTGCACCGTCTACGAGAAGTTTCCAGTTCACGCTTTGCGACTGTACATTGAAAGGACTCAAAGCCTCAGGACCTCAGACCAGCTCTTACGGAGGCCAGCAGAAAGGAAAAAGCCATCTCCAAGCAGAGGATGGCCCACTGGATAGTGAACGCCATCGCCCTGCCCACTCAGGTTGCATGCTCACTCCACGAGAGGTGTTGCATCCTCCTGGGCGCTGGCTCGTGGCGGCTCGCTAACAGACATTTGTAGAGCTGCGGGCTGGGTGACACCTAACACATTCGCTAGATTCTATAGCCTTTGTGTCGAGCCGGTCTCCTCGCGTGTTCTCACCTCAGGTCAGACGCACGGAGAGGCCCCAGCTTAGTGTCGGCTTGCTGCGCTTACATGCGCTTTTTACTCCAGAGAGTCCCTACAAGGCAGACCCTGTTGGGTCCTCTGATCTCCCTTCGGCAGCCGACGTGGTGGATCGTCTGGAGCCAGGCCTATGTATCCTTGAGAACCGGATTTAGGCTGGGTACCATATGTGTGACCCTACAGGGATCCCACATGTTTAGTTCCACGGTTGCTCCTAAGCAAAGCCCGTGTCTTTTCCTCTGGGAGAACCCACCTCTCATCGTGTTGGAGTCACCCCAGTTCTTCCATATGTAGTACAGCTCTACGGGGTTAGTCCATATGTACTTATCCACATAACTCCTTCGGGGAAGGATGTGGCTCCGCAGCATTCCTTTCCAGTGAAAGGGTACACTTTCCCAATGTTATCCAATAGTCTCACTGAGTGGGTTTTGGGGAACAGCAGTGATCGACACTCTCTGTGTTAGCCCTGTCCCACCGTCCTTAGGCAAGGGGGTTCAGGTGGCTTGCAACAGAGCGCTGGAAGGGGGCAGCTCCTGTGGCGCTTTGGTAGGGATTCCTATTCGTCGGTCTGTCCAACGTACGTTGAACGTGACCGACTGAATGGGAACGTCTCAGTTACAAAGGTAACCCTTGTTCCCTGAAGGAGGGAACGGAGACATACGTCCCGTCGCCACAGTCGCTGTACCCCACTGATGCTGCCGCCTATCCTGTTCGGCTCCTCAGCGAAAACCTGAAGATGCAAAGCACCTGCTGCTTATTAAATTCCCGCGCTGCGAGGCAAGCAGCTGCTGCATATGATTGCATGCCAATGTGCATTGGCTCATTTTAGTTACACTCGAAGCAGATTGGCCTCTCTAGCGAGATTCCTATTCGTCGGTCTGTCCGACGTACATCTCCGTTCCCTCCTTCAGGGAACGAGGGTTAGCTTTGTAACCAAGACGTTATCATTTCTTGGTTGCCAATATCTGCATTATTGACATTTTTGAGTAAATAATTTTTGCAGTTTAGTTTTAACACTCTCGGGTCGGCGGTCACGCCGGCGTGACCACCGCGTTTTCTTTCTAACCAGTGTGAAAGAGACTCAAAATACTCCGTCAATGTTGCACATACAATTAAGAGCTATACACCATTTTAATCTGTGGAATATCTTCTTTTATTTGTGTACACTCAGAGTAAAAACAAAATGTTGTGCTTTTTGCAAAATAAAGAAAACTAACATGATGCGTGATCTCTCATCTCCTTCTGAACGAAGTCCAATCTGATAGTTCTCAGAAAATGAACTGTAACTTAGTGAATACTAATCACAAAAAAATGAGACTTCTGTAAAGACACGTTGAAATGTCAGGTTTTAAATCGTGTAAGTCAAATCGAAAACAAAAATTCTGTGTTTATGTAATCTGTATGAAAAGAGAGCCATGTCAGAAGTCCATGATTCAGCTCATTATCCGCTAATGATATAGCGGAAATAGCACGGAGCCAGCGCTATTCAGAGGCAAATTCTGAGGCAATGCATGCATTCATCGTCTCAATCGTGTATTTATTGTCTTGAAAAGTGTTTGTCTGGATGTTAAAGCCATGGTTAGCGAGCTCTAGAACACATGCAGTTAGTTCCTGGTTCTTCTTCTTCTTTATATGGATTTGTGGACTAAAGGTGTACAGAGCGCCCTACGGCTGCAAGTATGAATTGAAAACAGTATCCAGCGTTCATAGTGAAGACAATAAATATTGAATAAATATTACTCCTCTGTATAAAAAATTGACAAACATATGAGAATCCATCAATACTTCTCCAAATGTGCATGCTTTTAAGCTAAAAGCCTATATGAAATGCCATAGAGGTAACATGACTGTTCAGACACTTTGCATCACCCATTATTCATGATGATTCACGCCTCCACGCATACTGTGTTTCTTGACCAAAGATGTTTTAGAAAATTTAAATCTCTCTATTGTTTTATATGAACAAGCAGGCAGCATAATTTTTACCTCATTTTGAAGCAAAAACTCTAGTCTACAACCTCAAATACCCAGAAGTCTTGTGAACACAAATTTAATATATATTTTTTGGCTTTATTTCAGTGACTTAAGTTTTTTGTTTTTTCAATAACCACACATAAACGTTATTCCTTCAAAAATACAAACATGTACATACATGTTCCTCACATATTATTGTAGCCTAGTTTGTGCTGAATACAGTGTAATGACACTTTTTCCATTAATACGTTTATGAACAACTGAAAAAAGCACAAATGTCAGGGCATGTCAAACCTTCTCCAGGGCCCTAAAAAACCTCAGACCCCTGAGGGTTAATGAATGATCTGAGACATTTTTTGAGACAGCTTTCTGATCATTATAATATCTCTACATAGTACACTTGTTCAAAAGAAAATAACACATAAAAGTGTTTTATGAACATCTTGTATACATTTCATCTTTTTCCTAGTGTTTAGTGTATGATAAATCTACTAAGATCTCAAATTTCCTCGAATGCCACCTGAAGACGGATGCAAATAAATATAGTAAAACAGCCTACAACATTTGTCTATATCCTGGTGATAACAGTAAGAAAGCAAAGCATCAAGACTTTTTTTCATTTTCGTTACTGAAATGTCACAGTGCTCCACGAGTCGCCCATATCCATTGTTCAAACAGTGGATCTACTCATTAGAGGGGATATGTTTCCTCTTTTTCATCTCACTTTCTTTCTTTCTTTTTTTAAGTAATGCCGAGAGACACTGATCTTCTGCGGATTCTTTCAGGGGAAAAAATTTAATTGCTCATGCGTCAGGCGATGTTCAAGGATTTACTGGGAACAAATGAAGCAGATACATGCAGGGCCACAAAATGAAAGAGCTTTGCATCTTTTTTTGGCTTTTTTGTTTATTTGCTCTTTTTGGTTTATTATTAATGCAGATTCCAGCAACGCCTTGGATGGCAACGACATACGGGACAGTCGTTATAAACGCGCTCCCTTGACAAGTAGCGCATTTAGCTAATGCTGATTCGATATTTGCATACAGTGTACAAATACAGTGTATTTTCCAAACAATAGTACATTACACTGGAGGCTAATGCAGCAAAATGTATTGTAACAATTTTAGAAACAAATCAATCTTAATTTATTCATTTGTATGAAAAAAGTACCAAGTATTAGTAGTTTTTTTTTTTTTTTTTTTTTTTTTTTTGGGACATTATAGTCCATAATGTTGAAAGTACTGGAATTGTTGTGATATTATGGAAGCAACATGTATATTTTTTGACAATTCCTTTTATTTTTGAATAAATTAATAAATATAAATACTGATAATAAAATTAATAATGATAATTTATATATATAAAATAAATGTGAAAGTGAACAAGTATGGTGTTAATTATTTTTTTAAATAAATGAATAAACAAATAATAAATGAAAGAATATATATATATATATATATATATATATATATATATATATATATATATATATATATATATAAAATAAACAAAGTACAATATATAGCATTAGTATATTTTTTTGGAAATATTAGTCCAGAATCTCTATAGCATCTTTTTGTTTTTAAACAGTCAAAACGCTAAATGTTTTGGTTTATTTCCAGGTTCAAACCCCACTAAAATAGCACTATATATAAAATACCATAGTATTAATGTCACTGTATTATGAAATGACCCAAATACTTTTTATAAAGGCAATAAGGCATAAAAATAAGCTAATTTAACCATATGATATTTCAGTATCAATAGAAGAATAAAGTGACCACTTGAAATGTCTGGGAGCAACTGAGGAGCAAATAAAGATAAAGAGGTGAGAGACAGACAGAGAGAGAGACAGCTATGATGCCCTCTTCATCTTGTTTTCTCCTCCCTTACTGTGAAAGGATGATTAACAGCCTCTGTCCTGCCGGTGTTTTTTTTTTGCCTTCAAATTGTTGGAGCACTTGCTAGCGCTGTGTAATGTGCTCTCGCATGCCTCGAGTGGCTCTCAGGTGTGTGTGCGTGTGTCGTTTCACACATTAATCACTGTTCTTTAAATAACGACGCTTGCAACCGACGCACCGCTGTGTCTTGAAGGAGGGCCCCATCTGATTTGCCTGTCAACAACACCGTGAACTTAATTCTAGTATGTTTTTAAATGTTACTGCTTCAGCTTGTGAAGTTTCCTAATTCACAATAGTGAAAATACATTTGTTACATCAAAGCTAACCAACATAGACTAAAAGTCACAAATCCAACAACAAGTCAAATATCAAAATATGTATATATAGTTCTGCACATCCTTAACCTTAATCCTTGACCTTCTCAAGGCATTTTAAAACTACGGTCCACACACCCCTGACATGAACTAGTGAAGACAACTTAATTTGCACTAATTTGCTTTGTTATTTCACTTTCATTACAAGTGTAATATTGAATAATCTCTTAATCTTCCTCCATGCCTTCATTTGCACCTCTGATGCAATTATAAGCGGCCGTACAGTATCCCTTCTTTGCAGCCTTCCATCTCAGATCAATGTCTATCGACCGTCTCGGCCACGCCGCTCGATACAGAGACAGATATAGCTTAGCTCCTGTGTGCCACATGGTGGCTCATGGTGTAGCACTTTGATTGGTTGTTCAGAGTTCAGGGCTCATTAAACCGCAATAATTGTGTCAGCACGGCATATGCTAATCCGCCCTCGCGTAGCATTTCATCATCCAATATGATGAATTAACATTTAGTCATAGTCCATACGCTGCTGCATTACAGCTTTACTAGCATCTTTAATGTAGTGTGAGGGTGTTGCGTTAGCACGGCATTGATAAACGTGGGTTTCTACCTCTTGTGATGCACAGAGAACAAAATTAGCATTATGCTAACTGGCTAGTCTATTCTGTGGGGAAAAAATCGTAAAATAAACAGCAATAATACATGCTGTACCAGTATATCCAGTCTAGATGACTTCTACTATTGTGGGAATGCTTTGTTTTTACTTTTATGAACACCTTAATGTTACTACAGTCAGGGTTGGGGAGTAAAGGAATAAATGTAATGCGTTACATAATCAGGATACAAAAATCCAGTAACTGTAATCCATTATAGTTATGTAAAAAAGCGTAGTAATTAGATTACAGTTACATTTTGAAAAAAGGGGGGATACTATCAGGATTACAATCGTTTCATTTAAAACTAAATAAATCATTATTTTGCCATAATAATACATATTAAGCGCTGCTTGATTATACAGTATTTCCTGGTTCTGTTGCCAGTGATGACTCACACGAGCCATCCGCTGGTGCATGCGCAAATAACACCCGTCTACAATCTCCTCAGATGCAGATTGAATCACTGCTGCTAGTTGAAACCCGTGGGACAAACGCTTTCCATTCATAGGAAATTTCGCTGCTATTTTGTTTTCAAAGAAGAAAATGCAAACGACATGGTTGTGCAGTGCAAACTCTGCCTTCCAGATATAAAAAAACACTTTCTTTATCAAAGGACTAAAAAATAATCTGTAATACCATACTATAGCCACTAGATGTCTGAATAGCCCTTTACACTAATATATATATATATTCAGGGCTGTGCATTCCCAATTTGTGGAAATGAGACATGATTGCTTAGGTTTTAAACGTAACCAAAATGCTAAACATTAAAATTAAAGCAGAACAAACATAAACAGAAATGTTTGATTCACCCAAAAATGAAAATTCTGTCATTTATTACTCACCCTCATGCCGTTTCACACCCGTAAGACCTTCGTTAATCTTCGGAACACAAATTAAGATATTTTAGTTGAAATCCGATGGAAGATTCATGAAGATTCGGAGCACAAATTAGAGCTTAGATCAAGCCCAACAAATCAAGCCCGATCCTACCCGAGCCCGAGCACGTTGTGTCCGAGCCCGACACGTCCACTGTAATTATGAGCCCGAGCCCGATTTAAACCCGACCATTTTTAATATGTGGGCCGTTATAACCAGGGGTGGCACCAGATTTTTTTTTAACGCAGGTGCTGGTGTTCTAGATCATTTAGGTACAGGGGGGAGCTGCGCAGTTATATATATATTATATAAATACTATTGATAAATGAGCAAAAATTGGCCACTCAATATTAAATATTCAATTATTTTAATTATCATAATTAAAGTTTTAATTTTATTAAATTGAACAACATTCAGCATTCAATCAAATTTTCTTAAAGATGAATTATTAATAATAATGTTACTTCAACATATTATTATTTCAACATAATATGTATGTGAGCAACAAGCAAGATTTGTATTTGTAAATTCAGTGACAGCGTGTTACGAGTTTCAAATGGTGTAAGTGTGACCGCAGTGCGCCGGCGCCTCCTGTCATTATTATATTGTCTGCTATATTGCTTTTTATGTATTAAATCCAGGCAATTGGTTGATGAAAAATGTATTAAAATTAAGATACAATTTATACTAAACGAAATTCACTTTAAAGAAAATCTTTCTTCAAAACAAAACTTAAACTTGAAACTAAATGTTAATGGCTAAAACACGTAGACTCTCTTTTTGTACAAATTGCAGCACATTCATTTAATTCTGAATTTTGCACATGTAAGTTGAAAGGCATTTGTTTGTGCATAGTAAAACATCTGTAACATTTATCAAGTTCATAATTGTGCATGCATTTATTAATTATTATCTTAATGAATAATAGGACAAGGAAGAAGCATGTAAACTGCGTTGTTTGTTTATTCAGAAGTCCCCGTTTTGTTGCTGTCATAAGCGTGCCGCATTTAATGCACGAGACAAAGCCAACACATATGTTGTCACTCCCCACGACTAGTTTAAAATGTTTCCATACCTCCGATTTTCCTCCAAACTTGCTCAAAGTTAATTCTCCTGTTTTAATTTTTTTCTTTGCTTCTTCAAGCTCCATTTTGCTCTTAAGCTGCACAGCAGGTGTGATGCTTCACGCGTGCAAGACTGCGAGTGCGAGTCTTCGGGTCGGGTCGGGTCCGGGCGTCCGGGCTCGGGCTCGGGCAGAGAATCTAAGCTCTAGCACAAATGAATCAGTGTATCGAATCTGCTGTTCGGAGTGCCAAAGTCACGTGATTTCAGTCGTTGGCAGTTTGACACGCGATCTGAATCATGATTTGATACACTGATTCATTTATGCTCCGAATCTTCCTGAAGCAGTGTTTTGAAATCGGCCATCACTATATAAGTCGTTATTTTGTTTTTTTGGCGCACCAAAAATATTCTCGTGGCTTTATAATATTAAAATTGAACCACTGTACTCACATGAACTGATTTAAAGGTGCCCTCGAATGAAAAATTGAATTTATCTTGGCATAGTTGAATAACAAGAGTTCAGTACATGGAAATGACATACAGTGAGTCTCAAACTCCATTGTTTCCTCCTTCTTGTATAAATCTCATTTGTTTAAAAGACCTCAGAAGAACAGGTGAATCTCAACATAACACCGACTGTTACGTAACAGTTGGGGTGTACGCCCCAATATTTGCATATGCCAGTCCATGTTCCCAACATTATGAAAGGCATTAGACAAAGGCAGCCAGTAACGTCTGGATCTGCACAGGTGAATCATCAGACTAGGTAAGCAAGCAAGAACAATAGTGAAAAATGGCAGAAGGTTAACGAAGGTTTTACGGGTGTGGAACGGCATGAGGGCGAGTCATTAATGACAGAATTTTCATTTTTGGGTGAACTAACCCTTTAATTTGTATATATATATATATATATTTGTATATATATATATATATATATATATATATATATATATATATATATATATATATATATATATATATATATATATATATATATACAGTAAAACTTTATTAAAACTTAGCATTAGCCACCACAGTAAACAAAAAAAAAAACTACATTAAATTTTTTTTTTTTATTTCTGAAGAAAAAGTCACAAAACAATGCTAACATGTTGCTATGCAGGTGTGTTTGGGTGGTTGCTATGTACTTGTTTTGATCCAAAGAGCTCACTCTTAAGTCTTTATAAAATTCTGATCTATTTTACTACATGAAAATCTTAGTACAATTGCTTAGAAAAACAATGAGAAATGAGACAAGAAGCTGTTTGAATGAGATCCCAATTATTACTACGATTTACAGTAATAACAATAACGGACTATGGTATTTTAGAGGAAACTGCAGTTTCCGTAGTAATTTTTCGTAATATATAGCCTTAGATCTAATACTTCAAGATGCAAGTAAGGTTTTATCAAGTAATGGTTACCGTTCACCTTTTGTGCTTTCAAGATATGAAAGCAACCATGGATATCTATCTTCTCGACTGGTAACAAGCCGCTGATGAAATCTCGCTATAAGCAGCACAGAGCAGCTTAAAACACTGCATCATCTGAGCAAGTATCGTGTCTCAGTGTGTGGTTTGGCTGTGCTGTAACAAAAAAAAAAAAAAAAAAGCAATTCTGCTTCAGGGGGATTATTGAATTGCAGAGAGAGAGGTGGGAGATAAAGAGAGAGAAAAAACGGAAATCGATGGTTTAGAAAACACAGAGTGGTTGTATTCTATTACATGAGAGGCACATCTACTCCAAACCACAAGGTAAAGATTCACACGATTAAACGAAACAGACTCTCCAAATACGTAAACAAACACAAACACCACTAAATACTTCCTGCCTCAGTTCTCAGCGGCCACAACTCTATACCACCAAGAACGACAAATATGTAGTTTTGCGATTGAAGACAATTAAAGGTGCCCTAGATTCAAAAATTGAATTTATCTCGGCATAGTTAAATAACAAGAGTTCAGTACATGGAAAAGACATACAGTGAGTCTCAAACTCCATTGTTTCCTCCTTCTTATATAAATCTCATTTGTTTAAAAGACCTTCGACGAACAGGCGAATCTCAACATAACACCGACTGTTACGTAACAGTTGGATCATTAATATGTACGCCCCCAATATTTGCATATGCCAGCCCATGTTCCCAACATTATGAAAGGCATTAGACAAGGGCAGCCAGTAACTTCTGGATCTGCACAGCTGAATCATCAGACTAGGTAAGCAAGCAAGAACAATAGCAAAAAATGGCAGATGGAGCAATAATAACTGACATGATTCATGATAACATGATATTTTTAGTGATATTTGTAAATTGTCTTTCTAAATGTTTCGTTAGCATGTTGCTAATGTACTGTTAAATGTGGTTAAAGTTACCATCGTTTCTTACTGTATTCACGGAGACAAGAGCCGTCGCTATTTTCATTTTTAAACACTTGCAGTCTGTATAATGCATAAACACAACTTCATTCTTTATAATCTCTCCAACAGTGTGTAATGTTAGCTTTAGCCTGTTAGCCACGGAGCACTATCAAACTCATTCAGAATCAAATGTAAACATCCAAATAAATACCATACTTACTCGATTAGACAAGCTGCATGACGAACACTTTGTAAAGATCCATTTTGAGGGTTATATTAGCTGTTTGAACTTTTTTTTATGTTGTTTAAGGCAAGCGCTAGCTCTGTGGGCGTGGAGCACCAGATTTAAAGGGCCACACACCCTGAATCTGCTCATTTCTAATTATGCCCCAAAATAGGCAGTTAAAAAAATGAATTTAAAAAAAATCTTTGGGGTATTTTGAGCTGAAACTTCAGACACATTCAGGGGACACCTTAGACTTATATTACATCTTTTAAAAAAAAGTTCTAGGGCACCTTTAAAGGTTTTATATAAATACCTTCACAATCAAAGTGATATCTCATGCCTGAATGAACAATCTGACAATGAAAACAACCAGTTTTACTTCAGAATTTCTGAATGAAATAAGGATATTGCAATAAATGGTGTGGAAGAGGATAACGAGGTATGATCTGACATTTAACTTCAACATTAGCGGACAAAAAACAATCAAAATGTTCAAAAAACTTGTTAATTTAAAACAGTCCGTGTGTTGAGCACCACAGCTCAATGGGTTAAGATCACTTGTGACGACAAGGCATTTAAAATGCCTTTAATATAATAGCAAAATCTCATCTCATTTTGATTAACAACCTGACACTGAAAACAGCTTGTTTTTATACACAAATTTACAACCAATTTTACTAACAAATTTCTGATTTGGTGTAGTGGAAGATGGCGAGCTATGATCTGATATTAAACTTTGATATTAGCAAAAATCTAATGAGTAAAACGCTCAAAAAGAATGTGTCAATACATTTGTACACAAACTAATTTTACCTCTGAATTTCTGAATGAAACAATGACATTCCAATAATTGGTGTGGAGGAGGATAACGAGGAATGATCTGACATTAAGTTTTGAAGTTAGTGAAAAATGAATAAATAAAATGTTCAAAAAGAATGTGTTGACATCAAATAAACTCAAATTCCAGTTTGCTTATTTACTATTTTGCTGCTGTAAACCCATCCTTGTTAATGAGAAGTCTATCAAGCCAATTCTAAATTCTGCTTGAATGAGATCTCAAATTATTTTACAGTTTTACAGTAGTAACAATATCTAAGGTACTTTAAAGGAAACTGGTTACTTTACTTGCTTTCACTGTAAAGTTGCTTTAATTCCATCTGCATTGTAAAAAGCACTTTAAAAAAAATAAAGGTGACTTGACATGACTTTAGGTTTTTATCATAATCTAAAGCCATAGATCTAATACTTCAAGATGCAAATAAAATCCCTTCCTAATAATAGTGACACGTTTCATTCGGATTAACAACCTGTCAAAAAAAAAACATGGAAAAAACAGTTTGTTTAGATGCATTTTGTACGCAAACCAATTTGCAACCAACTTTACTTCTGAGATAAAGAAAAAAAAAAAAAAAAAAGACATTCCAATAATTGGTGTGGAAGAAGATAACGAATGATCTGGCATTAAGTTCAACATTAATGAGAAACGAATGAATAAAATGCTCAAAAAGAAAGTGCCAATGTTAGGTAAACCCAAGGAAATTTCAGTTTACTAATTTACCGTTTTAGCATCGGCGCTGCTCTAAAATCATCCGCGCAAATGAGATTTCCTCTTAAGTCTGGCAAGCCTAATATGAAAAGTAAACAGTAACTAACCACCTTCATTTCCCACGGCAAAAAAAAAAACATTAAATGAAACGTAGCTAGTCATTTGAGATGACACACAGCCGTGTGGACGCCTGTCCTGGTTCATTAGACGGTAGGTGGAGAGTCTCTGTACGGATAAAGTAATTACAGTTGAGGATTGCTCGGGTTATTGGCTGGAGTGGAGATTACATATTTAATTAGAGAGCAATTATCTGGGGCTGTAATCCGCATACTAACTGATTAGTGGGATCAAAGCGTTACACAAGGGGAAATTAATCGCTATATTAGATTCAAGAACAAAAAAAAAAAAACAAAGGGCGAACCACACACCCGTTCAGATAAAAGTGATAGTTTCATAGAGGTGACTGATGTTGGCTTGATGTTGTAACTTCTAAGCTGCTTCTGTTATCAATAATGTCTAGATCCAACAGAGATCACAAGACACTGAACAGAGACACTGCATTATGAAAAAATGAATATTACATTTTTAATATTAATTTTTAATAAAAATTAATATTAAAACAAATATTAAATCTTTCAAATCCTATTGAATCTTAACTTTGCATCTGAGTGGAAAGTCAAATTTAGAATGATATACTTTTCAAAAGTTTTGGGTCAGCAAGATATTATTTTATGGAAAGAAATTAATACTTTAATCATTGTTTATTCATACTTTTAAACTTTCAATTCATCAAAGGATCCCGAAAAAAAAAAAAAAAAAAAAAGATAATAATAAGAAATGTGTCTTGATTAGAATGATTTCTAAAGGATCATGTGACACTAAAGATGCTGAAAATGCTGAAAATTCAGCTTTGCATCACAGGAATAAATTACATTTTAAAATATATTAAAATAGAAAACAATTATTTTATATTGTAAAAAAAAAATATATATATATATATATATATATATATAGATTGCACAATATTACTGTTTTTTTTTTACTGTGTTTTTGAACAAATAAATGCAGCCTTGGTGAGAGACTTTATTAAAAAAAAAAAAAAAAAAAATCTTGACCTTCCATAGACATGTTTGAAACAAAATTGCATTAAAAATGCAAAAGAATTAAAAGTTAAAAACTGGGGAAAAAATTGGAGCGATATAAACAAATGCAATATAGTCATCCGAAGTCATATGACAACAATGTTGCATACTACGATAATCATTCTGACCTATATTACATTGCAAAACAACTTTGCATAAATATAATAGTACAAATAAATAATAACTTGTGTTTGTATTTGTGGTATTCTAATAATCATTTTGTTATTGACATAGTTAAATAATTAAAAATCAGTTGCAAAATATCAATCATAAAAAAGCAATATCTGTAAATCTTTTCTATTGTTTGAAACGTCTACCATTACATAATGTTTAACACACTTTTTTTACATTGTTGTCATATAACTTCATCCCGATATTTTGAATTCATTTAATTTTTTGGTGGAAAAACGTTACTGCAAATGAAAGGTCAAGTTGAGCGTGTTTCATCGTGGGATACGATACTCACAACAGGTCATCAAACCATCTAATATTAAATGAAGAGAATCAAAGTGAAGAAAATTATATGTATTTATTGAAGAGAGTTATCTATCAGCAGCTGGCACAGTGCAAAACCGTACCTGTCTAGTTAAAGAGGAAATTAGTGTCGGCTCACTGAATACAGTCAGACTTGATTACAGTCAATAAAAGCTCATTTATTCTGCAGCCAGATGCACCAGACCCCTTAAAGGAAGAAAACCCTCAGAAGTAATGCCCTTACAATTATTACTAAGGGTTTTCTTAACTTAAGGGTCAGCAACAAACACATTACGCCAAAACTATCTGTGTAGGAAGTGGGAAATTGCATTCAAGTGCTTTCTAGAGCTGTCTATTCAATAATACATTCAATAAAAGATGCATTATTTATGGCAGCTTAAAGAATACAAAACATCTGCCTGTTTGTGGATGTAAAAATACACAAAAACAAAAAAGTTTTTGATTGCTGACAAGTGCATAAAATGTTAAAAAAGCATAATATAATATAAAATCAGCTTTGTTCATAAATACAGTGCTCAGCATAAATGAATACAACCCCTTTGAAAAGTAACATTTTAAACAATATCTCAATGAACACAAAAACAATTTCCAAAATGTTGACAAGACTAATTTTATATAACATCTGTTTAACTTATAACTTCTATATGAAAGTAAGGTTAATAATATAACTTGGAGAACAAAATTTTCAGTTTTACTCAAATTAGGGTGATGCAAAAATGAGTACACCCCACTGAAAGTCTCTGGAGCAAAGCTAAATTTTAGACTACAAATGTCTAATTTAACAAGAATACAACCACAGGTGAGTCTAATTATTCATTACACAGGAGTCCAGCAGACAGTTGACTATAAAAGGGTGTTAAAACCCCTTCCCATTTCATGCTGTCAGCAATGGCACCACATGGAAGAGAAATGTCACAAGACCTGAGAAAGAAAATTATTTCTTTACACCAGAAAGGTGAAGGCTACAAGTTCAGCAAAGCTTTACTTATCAGTCAGAATACTGTAGCAAAAGTTTAAAAATGATGGAACTGCAACCATCTCACAGAGACGTCCAGATCGTCCACGGAAGTTAACACCTCGACAGGAGCATCTTCTGATGAGAAGGGTTGAAGGAAATCTGCATGCAAGTTCACTGCAGTTATCTAAAGAAGTAGAAAGCCAAACTGGGGTGACTATTTGACATGATACGGCGTACACTGCAGAGGAATGGCATGCATGGGTGCTGTCCACGAAAGAAGCCTTTCCTAAAGCCCAGGCACAAAAAAGCCTGCCTAGAGTTTGCCAGGGCCCATGCTGACAAAGATGAAGACTACTGGGACTCTATACTCTGGAGTGATGAGACCAAGATAAATGTTTTTGGAACTGACGGCTTCACAAAGGTGAGGAATACAAAGAAAAATGCATGGTGCCTACAGTGAAACATGGTGGTGTCAGTGTCCTTATGTGGGGCTGCATGAGTGCTGCTGGTGTTGGGGAGCTGCATTTCATTGATGGAAAGATAAGATGTACTGCTACTATCACTGAAAGAGCAGATGGTCGTCGTGCACTTTTCCAACACTGACAATGATCCTAAACACACATCTAAGGCCACTGTTGGATTTCTGAAGAAGAACAGGGTGAAAGTGATTCAGTGGCTCCTGATCTGAACCCAATCGAACACTTATGGGGAATTCTGAAGAGACAAGTTGAGCATCACTATCCATCCAGCATCCAGTCTCTAAAAGAGGTCATTCTTGAAGAATGGAAAAAGATAGATGCTGCAAAATGTTGCCAACTTGTTCATTCCATGCCTAGAAGACTTGGTGCTGTCATTAAAAAACATGGAGGGCCATACAAAGTACTAGATGTAGGACTTTTTGTTGTGGGGTGTACTCATTTTTGCATCACCCTAATTTGAGTAAAACTGAAAAATGTGTAATCTAAGTTATATTATTAACCTTACTTTCATGTTATAAGTTAAACAGATATTATATTAAAATTAGTCATCGTCAACATTTGGAAATTGTTTTTGTGTTCATTGAGATATTGTTTAAAATGTTACTTTTCAAAGGGGGTGTAATCATTTACACTGAGCACTGTATACTAGTTAATAAATATGTTTTTTAAAGTAAATAAATATTTATAAAATATTTTACATTTAAGAATGAATTTTTGTTCTAAGTATTTTCTAGAGCTATTTGTTCAATAATATGTTTTACCATTCAGTTTTCCGTTTTATTTTTCTGGAATTTGTAACTCTTTGTTTCCTGTGTTTCTAGAAAATTCTCACTTGTTGCCATAGCAACTTGATTGATTTGTTTCACCTGTTCCTTGTTTAGCCTTTTATTTCTCTGTGTATATACAGTACTTGTCCTTGTTTGTGTCATTGTTTTAGCTGGTTGTTATAAAAAAAAAAAAAAAAATTGTAATTTTTTTTTTATGCCAACTAAAAAAAATTATTTAAAAAAACCTGTCCCTTTTAAGAAAAGAAAAACACTACGCACAACATTAAGGGGCCGTTTACACAACACCATTTTCAACTAAAACAGAAAACTTTTTATGCATTTTGGACAATTTGTAATTATAATAACCCAGTCAGTAATTGTCTGTTTTGCTCTCTCCCTTAAATAAAGCTATTGAACAAAAAAAAAAAATCAGACATCTGTAACTACATCTATCCCATCAGCCACCATGACTCCTTTGGGATTCTGTAATATCCGTCCCGCTGAATGTCTGTCTAATTAAGTGACTGACCCTGTCTGCACCAAACAGAACTCTATGTGTCCTACCATCGATCCGGGACCCCTCAGCAGCGTTGACTAAATGACCCGTCTGACCCAGAACATTGACTGACAGAACTGGAGTAAATTAGATTCTCACCTGCTTAAATCAGGCTCATGTTAAGAGATAGAATGATAGACACACATATAGATTGAAATATAAAGAGAGAAAGGTGTTTAGTTTCTAGATGCAAGATGCAATATGTTTATTAGAAACATGCAGGTACAAAAAGTATACACACACTGATGAGCCAAGACATTATAACCACCTGCCTAACATGCTGTTGGTCCTCCGCGTGCTGCCAAAACCAACGCTATCTCACGACCAATTCATAAGTATATTACGAGGTGGCTAACTCGTATGAATTCGTACAACCTCACTCGTACGAATTCATACGATTTGTCTAAACCCCAGTGACGGGTAGGTTTAGGGACAGGTTTACAGGTAGGTCATTCGTACGAATTCACACGAATTTGGCAACTCCTAAAACACTTACAATTTAGCAAAAAATGCATGAAACGAGTGAGGTCGTACGAATTCGGACGGATTAGCCACCTCATAAAATATGTACAAATTGCCGTAAGATTGGGTTTGCCAAAACAGTCCTAACCCGTCGAAGCATGGACTCCACTAGACCCCTGAAGGTGTGCTGTGGTATTTGGCACCAAGTAGTTAGTAGCAGATCCTTCAAGTCCTATAGGTTGCGAAGTGGAGCTGCCGTGGATCAAACTTCTTGTTCCTGCACATCCCACAGATGCTCGACTGGATTGAGATCTGGGGAATTTGGAGGCCAGGGCAACACTTTAAACTCTTCATCATGTTCCTCAAACCATTCCCGAACAATGTGTTCAGTGTAGTAGGGTGCATTATCCTGCTGAAATCCTGCATTATCCACCTAGGAATACCACTGTCATGAAGGGGAGTACCTGGTCTACAACAATGTTTAGGTAGGTGGCACATGTCAAATTTACATCCACATGAATGGCTGGATCAAGGGTTTCCCAGCAGAACATTGCCCAGAGCATCATACTCCCTCCACCAGCATGTCATCATCCCATCAGGTAAATCGTCATCCCCAGGTAAACGGCGTACACAGTACAAGACCATCCACGTGATGTAAAAGGAAACAGGACTCATCGGATCAGGCTACCTTCTTCCACTGCTCCAAGGTCTAGTTCAGGCACTTACTCATGTAGGCGCTTTCGACGGTGGACAAGGGGTCATCTTAGGGCAGTGGTTCCCAAGTGGTTCATCCAGCACTTCGCAACAACACAACTTTGTTTCCACAGTGATTTTCAGCATGTTTCCTATAAATCCGATCAGAGCACCCACACTGAAACAGATTTCCAGAAATGATTTCGCATTTCATGTGATTTTTTGCCTTTCACACATGCTAAATCTGATCGATTTCAATTGGATATGCACAAAAATAGGATTTGGACTGACAGAACTCTGATTCAGCCTGAGTACGATGCACTGTATGTTGTGGCAAATTCCTCCCATAACCATCATTAAAATTTTGTGTGACTTATGCCACAGTAGGCCTTCTGTCGGCTCGGACCAGAAAGGATAGCCTTCATTGCCCTCGTACATCGATGAGCCTTGGGCGCCCAACATTTTGTTGCTGGTTTGTGGTTTATCGCTTCCTCTGACCAATGTTGGTAAATTCTCACTAATGCTGACTGGGGAACAACACACAAGCCTTGCTGTTTCAAAGATACTCTGACCCAGTCGCCTTGCCATAACAATTTGGCCCTTGTCAAATTAGATCAGGGGCCGTATTCACAAAACATCTTAAGGCTAAAAGTAGCTCCTAACTTGCCCATTTAGGGGAAACTCTTAAAAATAATGGGCGTGTCAGTCCTAATTTTAGGAGTCCTAAAATTTTGCTCTAAGAGTATTTCACAAAGCATTTTAGCGCTAAAACTAGCTCCTAAATCTGTGAAACATTAGGAGTAGTCAAGAGGACTCCTAAGTCACTAAGACCAAATCACAAACAGTCCTAAAGACACCCTTGAGGCAATAGCGATTGAGCCTTAGGTGCTGAACTTTTTCTTCATAAATGCAATACATTTTGATTTATAGATTTGAATCTACAATGAGACGCCAAAAAAAAAAAAAATCTTTAACACATAAATAAATATTGTCTGATTACCTGTGGCAGTGGTTTTACAATTAACTGTATATACTAGTTTAATTAGTGACACTAAGCCTATTTTAAAACCTTTATGGCAACAATGGCAACATTTTATTTTGACTTTTTTATTAAAAAATATTTATTTGAATAGGGCAACATTTGTATTTTAAAACCTTTATTTTTCATTCTACAATATTTCAATGATTAAATCGCTGACTCCTCCCCCATCAGCCAATCACTGTGTGTTTACTCCATAGCAACGAGGTCAACCCCGCCCTTACTCTTAGCTTAAGACTTCAGTCTATTCCTTAGTAAAAGTTTGTCTCAGCAGCTTTGTGAATAGGTTTTAAGAGAAAACTCTTAGCTAAGAACTTTTACTGCTATTTAGGAGAACTCTTAGTGGTAAGATAAAATGTTTTGTGAATACGTCCCCAGATCTTTATTCTTGCCCATTTCTCCTGTATCCAACACATTGATTACAAGAACTGTTTATTTACTTACTATCTAATCTACCCAGACCTCTATATGTGGCCTTGTTAGATGATCAACGATCTTTGCTTCACCTGTGACTGATCATAACGTTTTGGCTCATCAGTGTAAATGTTATGATATTAGGGAAGTTAAAATTTTAGGAAAAAACAAAACAAACAAACAAACAAACAAAAAACACTTAAAATATCCAATTACTAAGCAAAAGAATTCATTTAAAAATTTAAAAAACATTTATCCTTATTAATGATATTGAAACAACAGATCATCTTTTTAATGTCTATCATAAATAAATTTGACAAGGATGTTTTTGAGTGGATTAAAAAAAATTATTGATTTGTCTTTTTCTTAGAGAGTAAACATATTGCTTAAGTACTTAAGTTATACATAATAAACTATATATTAATTCTTATTCTATAAATTCTTTAGCCAAATCAATTTTCAATTGGTGAACTGGAATTAAATATTAGTTCATTGAGATTAATGAAAAATAATAATGCCACTAAGTTATTAAAATTATTGAATATTATAGGAATGACCTAATTTTTAAAACTTATTTTATTTTTATCATTATTATTATTTATTTATTTATTTATTTTTTAATGCATGGAAATATTTACACTACTGGTCAAAATTCTGGATAATTAAGTTTTTTTTTATGTTTTTGAAAGAAGTCTCACAATAATATTGTGAAATATTATAACAATTTAAAATATAAACATTTAAAATAAATTTAGCCTTGAGTGCCAGCGTTCATGTACAGGTTACATTTGTATGCATCGAGATTTGTACATTTGTACAAGATGTACATTTATGTTATATAAGTGCTACTCATTTCTAACATGCATATTTCTCTTGTTTTGCCTCATTTGTTGTGTAATGATACACAAATGAGGCGAAAAGAACAGAATTGGACATCCAGATGGAAAAATTGATTATGAAAACCAAGTTTCACATATATAATAGAAACTTTAAAAAGTAAATAAGTAAACTAACCGTCCATCCCTTGATAGGGCAAAACAGACACCCTCTCTCTGGAAGGGCATCAGCCTTTCCTGCAGTTTCTGTGGAAGGAGTTGAAGTGCATCCTTGCCATGGAGAGAAACCCCCTCTGAACCTGCTTTGACTTGACTTCTCATTGTTTTCATACTCTGTATATTACATGCAGTAAGATTCATACAATTAAATGAGATGCATTGTGGTTTGTAGTTTAATAAATGATCCACATTAAGAAGACAAAACAAATACATCATATAATAATAGTGCATTCCTTATTCACACTCACCAGGAGACGATCATTTCTGAATTCCTACTGCCATGATTTGACATTTCGCGGCAATACAGTGAGTGGCGTCACAAAACACGCTGTGCGTCATATCCACGCGACGAGTTGCAATTTGCTGGAAATGGAAATATATATCCGCAGTCAAAATAATCTTTGTTATTTTTTAGTTTTGTTACTGATAATATGTTGGCATATAATAAATTCTACTGCCAACTAACGCTAAATTGAGTGTCTAGCATCTTCAAATGTGTTTATTTAAAAAGTTAAGGTGCCTTGGTGTTCTTCTATTTATTTTTTAATCAGGCAAACGTGTATTTTTAATCCAATATATTAAGTTGTAAGAGTAAATGCCACTCACTAGGTCTCTTTTACCCTTCTGTGGATCTTAGAAAAGTAGACAAAACCTAGAGCGGAGAAGAGTGGAAACAGAGCAGTACTTCCGGGACGTGAGTACTGGTCACCGATTGGTTAATCTCGTGTCACGTGACATATTTGTTACAAAGATTCAAAAGGAAAAGTTTACACTTCCAATAAATTCAATAAATAAATAACATATTTACTATTATTCGTGTTTAATTTATGAATTACGAGATATTTAAATCTTATTCGTCATTAAATTAAATAATTATATGTCATTATTGAAGTGATTATAATAAAGATAATACGAAAAATAGAAAAGAAATTAAGATATTTACATTAAAGTGTTTTTATGTATATATAATAAACTTGTTTTAATAATTTCTTTACTTTTCCTATCATTTGTATGTTATTTTTAATACGAAAAAAAAAAACTATTTTTTACTTTTTAATTAATGTAATCGATCTTTGAATTCTTGCAAGCCTTTACTACATCTCAATTTAAAGTGGCTATAATAGTTTTTAATAATTTATTATTAAATATATAGATTTAGCTCTCGTTCAATTGAACTCTTGAGCCACTCTGCGCCCTCTTTCGGTATAACTGTGCTACTTCACCGTCCAGAATTGTATTTTCTCTTCCAGGTGTTTGAATATTTTGTCTTCAATGCCGCTGACAGACCGACAAGCTTTGACTTCAGCCTTTAGCAGCCATTAGACTCAATATTTCTCTTCATTCCTTCAAATATTTATTCGTCTATCTATCTTACAGGTAAGCCTCCGATACATTACTACCCTTAGCCCTTTAATATCACGATTTTTGGTGTTATTCCTGTGAATCTGAATGGTATTGAAAAGCTGTTTGTGTGTTTAAACTCATTTAGCTTTACCATGTGTGCTAACACACCACAGTATTTTAGTCTAATTTTAATGATTTTAAAGCAAATATCAGCCTCAGATGACTGACAATGTGTCGTTTTAGTGTCAAAGAGTGTTTTATAAACAGCCTGTGTGTTTTGCTTCTCGTATATTTGAAGTAAATGTGATAAATGATCTTGTATATCAGGGCCAAGGAGAGATCAGGCACATGAAGAGTAAATAATCATGCAGGTGTATAAATCACAGATATGTTCATGCTTTAATATGCTTTATTTATTATGATTTCATCTAGCCGTAATGCTGATGTGTTTTTGTAGCTTTAGGGTTGATCTTTGTAGGTTATGAAGCTCCAGGCTTTATTCATAAGGGCCTTTGCAGGTGATTAAACCACCAGGAGGTGTGTTTTGGTTATTAAAAAAAAACAATTTTTTATTAAATATTTTTATGATTGACATTTATCTAGCCTGTTCATTTACACTCTTGTTTTTAACACCGATTTTAGACACCAATTTTTTATTTCTCTCTGGCAGATTTCAAACTTAGCAATTATTAACCTTTTTTCTGCACTTTCTTTCATGCACATATAATGGCTATATAAAATGATGCATAGTGTATATACTTGCAGATTTTTCAAAAAAATGTTGTAGATATTTTTGTAGCGCACTCACCATGCTGGAAAAGGAAAGTTGAGCATGTTGCATTGTTAGATACAGTATCCTGAGCAGTGTGCTTTGTTGTATGCTTTGTTGTATGCTTCATGTTTTTTAGGCAAATAGATGATCCTGGTATTCAATGCATAAAAAAATTTGCATACTATGCACAGTATACATACTAAATACTGCAGGAGTAGGATGGTAAAAGGCTTGATACCTAATTTCAATGTTGGCTCTTCACTTTTTTTTTTTTAAGCAAACTAAATAGTATAGATTTAAAATATAAATGAATAACTAAATGAAGATATAGCCTGCTAATAAAGTTATTGGTATCGGGTGAAATTTCTTTGGGGTTTTTTTGTTTGTTTTTTCGCTGAATAATGAATAAAAACTTTTTTTTATAGAGTAGAATTCATCTGATTTTGGGCTGCTTTCTCTCATCCACATTTCTTAGTCTGATTTATTTATTTATTTATTGTATGGTTTCATACTTAGTGAACTGACTAGTTTGTCATTTTAAGCATCAAACCTAGTGAGCTCCCTATCTAGACAGCTCTTATTTGGTGTCATACGTAGTGAGCTGCTTTCCTAGACCACATTTTTGCACATCAACCCTAGATAGCTGCTTACCTGCTATTTTTTATCATTTCATATTTTTTAGTATTTTATTTAATTGAATAATTGTAAATATTGTTAAGTAAAATGTGTCTAGTTTTGGGTTGCTTTGTCTCATCCACATTTTTACTAAATCTTATATCTTTGGCATGAAATCATTGTTAGTTTGTTTAGGCACCAGATGCTTTTTAATCCATGCAGATTCAAATTAGGACTACACGATATGGGAAAAAATTGACATTGCGATATTTTGTTTTTCTGCGATTGACCAGATGACTTCAGTAGTTCTATTTGGAAAGAATTAATCATTATAGGAGAGTGAATCTGCATTGAAAATAATAAACAAATTACAGGAATTAGATAAATGCATACAAATTAAAAGATTAGTTCACAAAATTACCCCAGAGTTATATTAATAAATATTCTGATGCATCCAAGCTTTATAATGGCAGTGAGAAGAAAGTGCATCCATCCATCATAAACATAATCCACATGGTTCGGGGGGTTAATAAAGGCCTTCTGAAGCGAAGCGATGTGTTTGTGTGAGAGAAATATCCATATATTTATCAGGTTATAAAGTAAAATATCTAGCTTCTGCCAGACCGCCTTCCGTATTCAACTTACAAAGAAAGTGTAACGCCTCTCGCAGTTCAAAACGCTTAAACTATGTCCTATGCCTTCCGTCTGGCAGAAAGTCTGGCAGAAGCTAGATATTTAACTTTACATCTTGTTAAATATGGATATTTTTCTTACACAAATGCATTGCCTTTATTAGCCCCCCGGAGCCGTGTGGAGTACATTTATGATGGATGGATGTACTTTCTTGAGCTTCACACTCGTTGGTCCCTTTCACTGCCATTATAAAGCTTAGACGCATCAGGGTATTTATTAATATAACTCTGATTGTGTTCATCAGAAAGAAGAAAGTCATATACACCTAGGATGGCTTGAGGGTGATTAAACCTTGGGGTAATTTTCATTTCAAAATGAATTAATCCTTTAAGTAAACAGTGCTTGATTTTTCAGGGAAAGTCTTAACAAAATTCAGGTACAGAAATTGAATAATCAAATGTAAAATAACAAGTCTTCACTGTATAAATTAAATTTATTTAATCTTTTTACTAAAGTGATTTTCTCTTTGTATTTTGTTGTTTGATTAACATTAATGTCACAGACAGCAGCAGGAGTTTTAGGCTGCTGTCACTTTAAGAGCTAATGCACGGATCCAATACGATGATACGCATTTCGCGAGTATGTGTCCGTTCAAACTCAGATAGAGACAGAAGAGAATGGAATTTGTTTAGCACGCAAGTTCCGAAATGAATTCTGTTTCATAGGGCTGCAACGATTAATCGCGATTAATTGTTTGCAAAATAAAAGTCTGTGTTTACGTAATATATATGTGTGTGTTCTGTGTATAATAATTATGTATATATAAATACACACACATTCATGTATATATTTAAGAAAAATGTTATATTTATATATAAAATACTTGTTTATATGTAATATAAAATATATATATAAATATATATATTTATGATACATGCATATATTTTTAAACTTTATTCCTGTATGTGTGTGTATTTATATATACATAATTATTATACACAGAACACACACATATTTATTACGCAATTAATTATTGCAGCCCTACTGTTTCACGTCTTCTTGCACTTGAATGGCTTAAAATCACTTGAATGTTTAGACTGACAGGACCTAAAACATGTGCAAATGATAAAATGTCACTCTATGATGGTTAAACTTTGCAATTAATCCAAGAATTATGTGCGTTTCAAACCGTGGTGCCCGATCCGTACGTATCACAGTTCAACCATGGTCCACATGACATCGCACATCGCACATCACATCACATCGCGATATCGATGCTAAAACGATTTATCGTGCAGCTCTAATTCAGATCAATTACAATGACAACTCAAGGTCACAGTGATATCACATATATTATAATCTGCAGCATTTTGCATTTAAAACCAAGGTCTTTGACCATTCAGATTTCCAGCAGCCAAACAATATATAACCTGGATCTGGTACGTGAACTTAATTTTTCTTGTAAAGCGCTGACATGATGCATAGTCTTGCACTGGGGTTCTTTTTGACCTTGCGATTGTTCAGCTGTTATTTTATTTATATATATTTTTAAACACTCATGCAGTGTATTGTTAGGCGTCCTGGTTTCCTGTGCCGCCGGCCTGTTTCTGTCACGCCGAATATTAATGTTCGTGCGCGAGAGGCGCTGCGGTAAGGAATGATCCACGAGCTCCTGTTCGTACAAGCTCATCTGCATCACCACAGGAGGATTCTCACCTGCGAGCCCCTCACCCCCTTTCACCTGAGCATCACTTCATTCTGCAGCACCGCATTCATTATAAACAATGAGATGACTTTTATTTAATGACTTTTTACCTACTAGGTGCTTGTGCTCTCAGTTCAACCAATAACTGCCATTTGGGTTAATAAATTAATCTAGTGCTGTGAAATGCAGTTGAACTGGTGTCCAAAGGAAAGCAATATCAATTTGTTACATTTTTGTCTGTCATTGTGAACATTACCTGTTCACCATATGTGCCCTGTTCACCCATTAAGCTCTGTGAATTTAAAGCTGGACAAAGAAGTGTAACAGTGATATGTAGTGATATAGTGATATATAGTTTTGAAGCCTACCTTTTCGCCCTGTTCATCCCAAAATAGGGCTGGACGATTAATCGAAAAATAACCGAAACCGAAATTCAGAACCTCTAACCGACGTAATTTTCCCATGTCGGTTATTTCGTTTTTTTAATCCTGTTAAAGGTGCTAAAGAGGATGTTTTGTTTTATACATTTTTGCAATATTACTTGAAACTGTCTTTACTAACTGATAAAAGACTATTTATTAGGTGCACTGAAAGTAATAATATTAATATACATCATCTGTGCACGAGGTAGGGCCTTAAAAACATCAGCCAATCGTTTACGCGATTGGGCCTCTGGCTTGTCAATCACTGCCATGACGTTCCTTGTGAGAGACGTGCGCGGCTGCGCGCTCCAGTAACTTTCCACACTCCACAGGCGTCCCATGCGATGTTTTTGTCAGGAGACAGGAGTAACAACTGCAGATTATGAGTTACCTGCGGTGAGTCCGACATAATGAATCCAAAAAACACGACACAGCGAATGCCGGTGGTAAACACTCGTGTTCAAATACTCGTGTACGAGTTTTGGGAGGCGTTCCTTTGAAGTGAGCTGTGAAGGAGGGGGGCTGTTCTTACGCATGCGCTCATTTGAAAAACTCGGTAACAGTCTTTGGATTCTCAGGCTGCGTTCCAGTTCGGTTTTTAAAAGCCCTTCCCTCGATAACTTCCCTCGGTCTCGTTGACTCGGATGTACGTCATTGCTTACGTTGCACGAGTGCCCACTTCTGGCGGAACCTTGCAATGGGCTGAACTGGAACGTCCTAAGCCCTTGATCACTTGGAATCCGCAATGGAGCTGATTTATTATTTATTTTTTCCCCTTACAAATTTGTTTAATACAGCATCCTATATGTATATATGTGTGTTTTAAATGTTTAAAAAAATAATTAATATATCATAGAATTGTTTGTGGTAGGGTAAATTAAACACGATATGCGGTGACGTCATAATCGTGTTGCATTGTGGGTTATGGAGCTGCCTGAAGTGTACATGTGAAGTAGACTCGCTCCCTCGGTTAAAATCGAGGGAGCGAGGGTCTGTCCATGTAAACTTCCCTCGTCCACTTCACGAAGTGGAACGCACTTCAAAAAGGCGGCAGGGATTCCCCCGAGGGGAAGTGTTTAGGGAAGTTTGCGAGTGCGTGTCTAAAACTGGGGTGGAACGCAGCCCTAGTCGACGAAAAAATCCTCTCTATCACCTTTAATACTTCCCCCTTAAAAACATTACCGCGTGTGTAGCCACGTGACTACGCCCCGTCCAGTCAGTGGCATAAAAACAAAACACGGAGGTGAACGATGGTTCAACACATAGTGATGGCGCGCGAGCGGTGAGCCTTGCGTCTTCACTAAACTTTGTCAGTTGTATTTGTTTTATGGTTTGGACATTCAAGCGAATTTAGACGATCGGATGTGTATTATTATATCGAGCTACCGTGCTCGCGCAGCTGCAGTTTGGCATGAACAGTCATACAAACAGTAGCTGCGCAAAACGTGAAGATCGCGCGCACAGAGGAACAGAAACTAGTTGTCAGCGCTGTCCTGTGATTTATCACTTAAAGTAGCTTAGAAACTCAAAACATATTATAGCATATATTTTTCTACTTTTGAAGGAACTATTTACAACCCACAGCTTCACAATTAATAGAGAGACGGTATGACTAATTCACACACGCAATCACTTGTACTGGTACTGTGCTAATTTATCTTTATCTGATTTACAACGAGCAGAAACCTGCAAGAAATGTTACAAACCATAGATAAAATAACTGCTGATAGTGAGCTATGATGTCAGATCACTCTTTCAATCATATTTACAGTACAAACCTTGTCAGTGAACTATGAGGGCAAAAAATAAATTAAAAAAAACAGAAATAAAATAATCGTTCATTAATCGTAATCGAGGTAAAATGTTCAATTAATCGAGGTTTTCATTTTAGGCCATAATCGTCCAGCCCTAGTTAGTGGTGTCCAAAAGAGGTCAAAATCACCAAAATATATAGATAATATAAGCTACAAGACATTGGAAAATATTAGATACGGACTATAAATGCCATTTGTGCCATACACATTACATTGCTAAAAATCATCCAATATCCTCTTTGTTTTAGAATAAATATATCAAAATATCCATAAAAACAAAATTGTAGCAATAGAATGCTTCAGAGTACATTTTCTTTTTTTCAATAGAGTTGATTAATTCATTTCCACTGGCCAAGTAGTATTTGAATTGTTTTAAACAATTCAATTCAAATCAATCAAATGTATGCAGTTTTTCTGATAAGGTGAACATGTCTTTTAGGATGTTCATAGGCTATTTTTAATGGAAACAGAAAGGCCTACTTATTTATTGCAGTGTAAATAAAATTGTCTGACTCTGCAAATCATTTGATTCGGCAAGTATTTTAAAAAGGAAACGTGCAAATCTTTTCTTCAAGCTGTATCCTTTAAATACAGTGGTATTTTTCATAATTGTTTAAAGATGCCTTCACACGACATGAACACCTCCGTGCAGCTGCGGTTGTACAGTAAGCTATTATAATTGGACCACCGAATCCAACAGCGTCTGCCATAATATCGAAGTGTGCATCACTGATCATCGTTCTCGCTAAAATATTTTGTCATACCATGAGATCTGCAGTTTAGTTTAAAGAGGAATTTTTGTGTGCCTATCACTCCTCACTGTCATTTAAACAGTGCGTCACACGAAAAGTGATCAAAAGTAGCACATCCACTATCTAAATTCATATCATTTTTCTTTAACTTCTGCGTTATGACTTTATGTAATTTCAGTGCTTGATCGTCATCAATGAAAGTGGAATATTAATATAAATGTGTATATCAAAATGAAAAGAGTTTAAAATCATTCTGTTTACTTCATTACTTTTCTCACTCTAGTAAAAGAGTTTGTACGCATGGGTCAGAGTTTGTGTGCAGGTGCGCAAATTTTCCCATCAAGGTTGTTTTTTAAATCCCATCTTTTGCATACGTCTCTTTCAGGGCATGTTTTGTGCGTACGCAACAGTTATAAATGAGGCCCCAGGTTTTTAGCAAAATATTAGTTATTGTTTTGAATGTTACCTTTTCACCCTGTGTGCCTTGTTCACCCAAAAAGTAGTGTGAATGTAGAGCCAGACTTTGTTAATGAGAGTACAGTGAAATACAGCTAAATCGCTGCCCAAAAGCGGCTATAATCACCTTGTTAATGAGAGTAGAGTGATAAATAGTTAAATTGGTGTCCGAAATGGGCTATAATCACCTTGATACGTTTTTGGCAAAATGTTAATTAGCAATTTGAAAGTTACCTTTTCACCCTGTGTGCCCTGTCCACCCAAAAAGTAATGTGTATTTAGAGCTGGACTTTTGTATTGGCCAGTGTACATTGATTTAATTGTTGTTCAAAAGAGGTCAAGATCTCCTTGTTATGCTTTTGACAAAATATATGCTATCATCTAGAATTGTACCTGTTTGCCCCGTGCACCTTGTTCACCCAAAAAGTACTTTAACCTATAAGCCAGACATTTGTGTGAAGGAGCAAACAGTATTATACAGTAAAACTGAATTGGGATCAAAGTCAACCTGTTATGCTTTTTAATAAAAATCTGTCATCATCATGAATGTTACCCATTCACCCTCTGCACCCTGTTCACCCAATAAGTACTGTGACTTTAGAGCAGGACCACTTTATGTTTTTCGGGTAAGATTTGTTATCTCCTTGAGAGCATCTTGTGTCCAGATTTCCACAAAATTCTCGTTGACTCATTTTTCTCGGATGCATCCAGGTCTTGGAGCCGCCCAGAGGTGTCACCTGGACCAGAGAAATGACCGGTGTGACCGGTCACCTTTAAATGTCAACACGTTTTCTCATTCTGTTCTTACATGGCTGGAAAAGCCGGCGGACAGCAGACCTTCTCTCTTCCCTACGTATTAACGAGAATAATGACTAGTTTGGTGAATTATGGCGGTGTGGTATTTTGGGGTGCTACAGAGTTATTGACCTGTTCTCTCTTTCGGTAATCGGCGTGGAGCTGGACATTTCTCCCTAATGAGATAATATCCGATACAAATTACTACTGTGCTACCTCCCGCTGTCTCCGCTGCTTCAGTAATCCATATCTTTTTCATTTATTCTTATTGTTTTACATAGGTAACGTTTCTTGGTCATGCTAGTCTCGAAGCAAAACACTAACTGCCCCTGCCCCCAACATGCTTATTAGAAGACGTCTGCAAATCCCGACCCTTATCCCGAGGCTATTCCCACCATGCTTGCGGACACCGTCAGGGGGAAAGCAGAATAAACGCTGCTGTCACATTTCCTCCGCAGGCTAACGGCATCTTGGGCTACAATTAGCCAGCAGTGCCAGTCGTCCCCCCCTCTGGTCTTTTGTTATGCAAATGAGACGCATGTAATGCGATTTAGCTGGAATTTTTGCAGATTTTCTCTTTCACTGAAAGGATCCGCTTGGTGAATGGGGAGTTTTACTTTAACTTGACTGGCTTTGTGCAACTGTCAGTTCGACTTTTATTCCTTTTTCTTCAGCAAAAACGGTGGTAGTTGTTGTCGCAGTCAGTCACCATCATGTCAAGATTATGATTGTTTGTTAATTTGTAGTTTTGTCTAGATATATTGTTTTGTCTGGAAGCATGTTTGGTTTGAATTGTCTACCTAGACTACGGTTTTGAGCATCATGTCTACTGAGCTACCTACGCTGATGACATTCTGAGCATCGAACATGTTGGTCTTCCTTCCTAGACAGAGTTTCTGAGCATTAAAGGTGCCCTAGAACTTTTTTTTTTTAAAGATGTAATATAAGTCTAAGGTGTCCCCTGAATGTGTCTGTGAAGTTTCAGCTCAAAATACCCCATAGATTTTTTTTAATTCATTTTTTTAGCTGCCTATTTTGGGGCATAATTAGAAATGAGCTCGTGCTCCACGCCCCAAGAGCTCACGTTTGCCTTAAACAACATAAAAAAAGTTAATATAACCCTCAAAATGGATCTTTACAGAGTGTTCGTCATGCAGCATGTCTAATCGCGTAAGTACAGTGTTTATTTTGATGTTTACATTTGATTCTGAATGAGTTTGAGGCTATGTTCCGTGGCTAACGGCTAATGCTAGACTGTTGGAGAGATTTATAAAGAATGAAGTTGTTTATGAATTATACAGACTGCAAGTGTTTAAAAATGAAAATAGTGACGGCTCTTGTCTCCGTGAATACAGTAAGAAACGATGGTAACTTTAACCACATTTAACAGTACATTAACAACATGCTAACGAAACATTTAGAAAGACAATTTACAGATATCACTAAAAATATCATGTTATCATGAATCATGTCAGTTATTATTGCTCCATCTGCCATTTTTTGCTATTGTCCTTGCTTGCTTACCTAGTCTGTTGATTCAGCTGTGCACATCCAGACGTTCTGCCCTTGTCTGATGCCTTTCATCGAGACGTTAATACTGGCTGCCCTTGTGTAATGCCTCAATCATGGGCTGGCATATGAAAATATTGGGGGCGTACATATTAATGATCCCGACTGTTACGTAACAGTCGGTGTTATGTTGAGATTCGCCTGTTCTTCGGAGGTCTTTTAAACAAATGAGATTTATATAAGAAGGAGGAAACAATGGAGTTTGAGACTCACTGTATGTCTTTTCCATGTACTGAACTCTTGTTATTCAACTATGCCGAGGTAAATTCAATTTTTGAATCTAGGGAACCTTTAAGCAAGAAAGCTAACTACCTAGGTGGCTTTTTTTGCTAGCATACTTAGACCAGACAGCGTTTTTGGGAATCAAATCTTGTGAACTGCCTAACTAGGCTGCATTTCTTTAACATCATAATTTGTCAGCTTCCTACCTAGACAGCATTTTTAGCATTTTACCTAATGAGCTGCCTATCTAGACAACATCTGGCATCATTGAGGTCCCTATCTAGACAGATACTTAGAGAACTGCTTAAGTAGATTCAAATTTGGGCATAAATCCTAGTTACCTGTCTTCATAGGTAGCATTTTTTTGGCGTAAAACCTCCTGACCTCCCTATCTAGACAGCATTTTTGAGTGTCAAACCTAGTGAACTGCCTACCTTGACAGTGTTCATGGGCATTTTACCTACTTAGCTGCCTTTCTAGACAGCATTTTTGACCATGAGACCTAGTGAGCCCCCTACATAAATGGAGTTTATGGGCATTTTACCTTGTTAGCTCCCTATCTAGTCAGCATTTTTAGGGATCAAATTGAGTGAGCTCCCTATCTAGTCAGGATGTGCTTGAGTATTTGAGTACATGGACACGACAGCGACGATCAATCATGAAAACGATGATCTCCGTGAATTAAAAATATATATTTTTCTGATTGGTTATTGTGGCATTTTGATCGGTTCCTGAGGTCTGATTGGTTAGCGTTACTGCGCATGCGCACATCAATATTACATAATTTTTGTCATGGTAAATAACACAATTATTGTATTTGCATTGTTGCAAGGGTAGGTTTAGGGTTGGGGTAGGTGTAGACATTAATAAATCATATCTGATCCATTTTCACTGTCGATTTGTACTTGTTCTAACGAATAATGGCAGATTCTGCTACCACCACTGTTTGCATTATTGTAAGGATAGGTGTTGATGTTATAAAGCCTTAAAACACGTTAATATCATACTGGAAGCACAATCTGATAGGTAGCATTTTTTGCTGTTGAATTGTGCTACCTACTTTTTCAATGGGAGGTAGCAAAATCTGACAGGGTACAAATTGTCAGAACACCAGCAAAATAATGTGAAACTATATTTGAAAGCGTGCAGTGATGCCTGAATCACTTTGATAATGAAAATATAGTTGTGTGTATTCATTTACTCTTCAGCGTTATCTCAAACAGCAGTGCCAACATTATTGACTATGACTGGGTTATTTAAGACAGTCATATTCCTTTTAGATGTTTATTTTTCAAAAACATTGATATTATTAATAATTCATCAGTGTTATTTTTTTCATCATATTTTTTCAACAGGCCTATGTTTTAATTAAAATCGGTTCTCGTCATGCAGGGATGTCTGGAATTACTTGATGAAGTAGATGAAAATACAGTTAAGTGCAAGATGTGCAGCACCAATCTGCCATGTACATAACATAATGAGAACATTATAGAATGTTGTCAATTCTTTGTGCTTTAGTTGCCGTGTGTGCCTCAACAACAAGAGTAACACATTCTGGTTAGCATGTAAATTGGTTCAAGTTCTCTTGCATTTGCGTCGTTTTGTGCAGATACCGGTTAATGCTGTTAAGTTTATGTTGTGTATCTAGGATATCTGATTAATCTCATACTTGACATATAACAGGCTTCAGTTTATTGGTGTTCATTCACTCTTCAGCTTCACCTCATACAGCTATTGATGCATTATTCTGAAACATTGCATTTATTATCTAGCAGTGTTATTTTTCTAGTCACATTTTGCTAAACATTTTTTTTATTTGTCAACATTAATTTTTTGTAACAGTGTATTAATTAAAATATTTTTGCTATCGCCATGATGGGCACGCTCTGCCCCACGCCCTGCCCCACGAGTATTCGAGTACTTGTTTTTTAATTACCTGTACTCGAAATGAAAAATTGACAAAAATTCCCATCCCTAGCTAGACAGCATTTTTGGGCATAAAACCTAATGAGACACCTACCTAGACATGATTTATGAGCATTTTACCTGGTTACCTTCCTATCTAGACAGCAATTTTGGTGTCATACCTATTGAGCTGCCTACAGAATGAAATTGGGGCATCAAATCTAATAAAATGCAAACAAACAGCATTTCTGGGCATAGACAGCATTTTAATAGGTTTGTTGGTCCCACTTTATATTAGGTGGCCTTAACTACTATGTACTTACATCAAAAAATAAGTATAATGTACTTGTTGTGTTCATGTTGTATTGCAAAACACTTTTGCTGCTTATTGAGGTGGGATACTGGTAGGTTAGGGACAGGTTTGGTGGTATGGGTAGGTTTAAGTGTGGGTTAAGGTGTGTGAGATGGGTCAACAGTGTAATTATAAATGTAATTACAGAAATTAATTACAGATGTAATTATATGCAGGCATTTTTCAAAATATAAGTGCAATGTAAAAACCATGTATGTACGCAATAAGTGCATTATATCAAATGATTAATTTAAATGTAAGTACATAGTAGCTAAGGCCACTCAATATAAAGTGGGACCGGTTTGTCTGGAAATTGTTTAGTCTTAAAGCACATTTGTTTGGCTGTAGTTAACCATTCGTTCATATTCAAAACCATTTTTCTTTTGGGCTACATTTCGACAGTAACGCGCAAATCGTTTTCCGTGACCCACTTTTCCCGATGACCTCATGTCCCTGTGTCAGTCAGCAATGGAACGGGGGGTTGCTTGTTAAACCGGGGTGTCTACCTAACCACCCTCTACCTCTACCTAACCAGCAGGTAGTATTTGTTTGCAAAGATGTGCATAGAAACATGGAGATTTTTGAGGCACAAGGGGACGTCACTTTAAGTAGGGCGTGTGTGCGACTGCGGCACTGAGTTCGACGGGTAGCTTACATGCACCCTTTGCAATGGAATAAGGTGGATTTGCAGTGCTGGCGTGCTCCTACCCTGACAGACTGTCCCACAGTGGCACTTCGCCACAGTTGGTCGTGTATGTGTGTGTGTGTGTCTTTGCCGTCTGCCTCTCTCTCCGGTCCACAGGGGCCATCTGATTGGCTCTCGAGGGTGGAGCCCTGCTTAGCGCTGACATACTGCACCCAGCCCTCAGGGCGTTCTGATTGGCCAGGGGAGGGATGACATCACAAAGGCCAGCTGTTGATTTGGCGGAGAGTGTGTGTGCGTGAGAGAGAGAGAGGAGAATCAGGAAGGATTGCGGCAGCGATGGCTTTGGGCAGGTACGCGAACGCTCCGCGCTCAGACGGAGGAGAGCAGAGCTGCACTGAGCGCGCTCCGTTTGATGGCACTCGGTCTGCTATGGAAACTAATGATGTGAGCCGAGCAGCGGATCATGAACGACAGGCAGGTGTGTGTGTGAAGTCTTGAACGTGTTGAGTTGCATGCTGATGTTTTTTTTCTTGCTCATTTTAATTGAGGTGAACATAAAAATCAATACGTAAAGTAGTAAAAAAACTTGAACAAAATAGTTGAAATTTTGTACGTTTATTTTTACTATGGAACACTTTAGATGGAAAAAATTGTAACATTTGAGATTGGTCTTCATATAAATATATGCAAAAGCTTGAGTGATAAAATAATCTAAGTTTTTAGTGCTAATTCCGTCTTAACTTTAAACCTCGGTTAAATTCATTGTGACTAAATTTGCGTGTCAGCAAATTGCACTCTCTGCTCGTGTGCGTGTGTGCGCACACACTTTGTGATGACATTCTCGTAATTGCTCTATTTTATAATTTAAAAATGCGCCTGAGGCGGCTATCAGTGGAAAGCTGGGTGTTTGTGTCGGTGTAAATTACAGCCGAAGGCAGCCCGGCTAATATCGTTAATGTGGCGAATCTTGTAAATGAACTGATGAGGAGAGAAGAGGAGAGGAGAAGAATAGCTCGACTGTGACAGCGGCCACACACTGAGAACACGGATTGTGACAGGAGGAGGAAAAAAGGAGGGAAAACCATTAGCAATGCTTTTATCCAGAAATATGGGACATTTGCATATTAGTCTAAAACAGGGGTGAAGTGAAATATGTGTAGCCTGGAGCCCGGCGCAGTGATGCGCTTCTTTTGTCAGGAGGGTAAGTGCTCGCTGCTTCCTGAAATATGGTGATTAATAATTGATAATGGGAAATTACGGATGGGCTTTATTGTCTTGGACAAGAAGGTTAAAGCGAGATGATGTTGCATCCATTTTTGTGAAAAGTTGTGGTTGTTTTTTTTCTTTGTTTTTTTTTTTCTTTTAATTTGCATGTATTAGTCTGTTGTGTTTTTTATTGTCTTTTGTTTTGTTTTTTTAGTGGTTTGTTGAGACAAAACGTAAAAAAAAAAAAGCAAAACAGTTAAACGAAAGTGATATTTGTTTGTTTGTGGGCTGACGTTTTAGCTTTGTCTGATTAAAGTCCATGTGTCCATTCCAGAATTAGTGAATTATGACATTGAATGTCTCAACTCAGTAAACTACCTTGACAGCATCTTTGGGCATCGTACCTAGTGAGCTTCCACCGTAGATGCCATTTTTGGGCATCAAAAGATTATTACCGGTTTGCCTAGACAGAATTTGTGGCCATCACAATTAGTGCGCTTGCTTCCTAGACAGCGTTTTTAGGCATAATACCTCTTTAACTGCCTTGCTGGATGTGTTTTTTGGGCATCATACCTAGTGAGATACCTAGATGGCATTTTTCTGCATCAAAAGCTTATTAACTGTTTGCCTAGACAGTATTTGTACTTTGAGCATCATTTTTGTCAGCTAAATGCATAAATGCAAATGTAAAACCTTATTATTTGCCTACCCAGACAGCATTTTTGGCCATCAGATCTAGTGAGCTGGTTTCTTAGATGCATTTCAGGGCATTATACCAATTGAGCCAACTACCTAGATGGCATTTTCAGACATCAAAAGCTTAATAACTGTTTGCCTAGACGGCAATTGTGTGCAACATACTTGGTGCGCTACCTTCCTAGACAGCATTTTTTGTCATAATTCCTTGTGAGCTGCCTTTCTTGATGAATTTAGAGCATTATACCTTTTGTGCTTCCTAAGTGGCAGTTTTGAGAATCATTTTCGTCTGCTAAATGCACAAATGTGAATGTAAAACCTTGTTATACGCCTACACAGACATCATTTTTGGCCATCAGATCTAGTGAGCTGGATGCATTTTAGGTCGTTATACCTATTGAGTCATCTACCTAGACTGCATTTTCAAGCATCGAAAGCTTATTACTCCTTTGCCTTGACAGCAATTGTGGGCATCATACTTAGTGCGCTACCTTCCTAGACTGCAGTTTTGGGCATTGTACCAAATGAGCTTCCTATCTACACAGCATGTTTTGGCATCAAACCAATTGAGTATTATACTTATCTAGCGAGCTGCCTTACTAGACAACATGGTTGTGCACTACCTTTCTAGACAGCCATTTTAGGAATTGTACCCACACTAAACAGCATTTCGGGCATGAGACCTAGTTAGCTGCCTTTCAAGACAGCATTTTGGGCATCAAAATCTTACCTTGACAACAGTATCTAGTGAGCTGCCTAGCTAGAAAGCATTTATGGGCAATCTTAGATATCAGTACGCTACCTATCTAGACAACATTTTTAGTCATCATACTTGGCAAAGATAGCTTTTTTTGGGCAACATATGTTATTCTTGAGCATCACTCGACTGGAAACATACCAATTATACCCAAAAATGCTGTCTAGGTAGCTGTGTAGTTTTTGAGAGACAGCCGGTGTATTTGTGTGTCTCTGCGGTGGTTGATTTTCTCTCTTTTTTTAATCCTCCAGCGTCAAACTCGGACATCTGTACTGTCAAGTTTGTGAAAATATACAGCCGCCGAGGTCCGCGGGGAGTCTTTTTTTTTTCTCTAGTGATGCTCGAAAGAACTTATTGAATATGGAGTGAAAACTGTTGTGCATGCAGGAGGGGAGGCTAGTTGCGGTGGAGGGCGTATTTTGAAATGCAGATTCAGATTTTTCACTTCACCTCGACATAAACGCCGTGTTCGGAGGAAAAGATACGGCACCGCTGAGATTAGCCCGCAGCAAGAGAGATGCTTGGATATTTATGAACAGCGCTCGTGTAATTCCTGCCAACAGTAGGTGTTTCAATCCATGTGTGGGAGGAAAAGCGCTCTCATAAGTCATAATTGTCCTTGAAAGCGTCAGTTGGTGCGCAATTGTGCCGCCCTTTGTCCCTGCGCCCCAGAATGGTCCGTTTTGAGCCCAAAGAAGATCAAGAGACACATTATCCACTCCTGCTTCCTGCGGTGATGTGGGATAATGCCAGTGACCTGGGCGCAAACACTCACGGAAAAGTCATGGCATGGTCTTGGGTAATTCTGATGGACTGTCTGGCTGTTTGGATGACAGCTTGTGTATTTGTGCTTGTGTGTGGTCATACCCACCTGTTCTTGTCATTGCCGCCACCTGCGTTACTGTCAAATCGCGCGTGATGCTAATCCCTTGAATTTTGATCAGTGTGTGTGTGTTTCATGGTATGCATCTCCTGATGGTTTTAGTAACCTGAATCTCTAGCAGGACTCTACCGTGGTCAGATTGTGCAGTGTGTTTGGACCCAGTTGGTGTGCTTTGCGGGATTATCGAGTCCGGTTAGGCCCGTTTGACCTCGAGATATGTGGCGGGTCACGACTTGGCACGGGTTTCTATATTGACGGTGATGAGATGGCCGGGGTGGGGCTGGGTGTTTTTGGGTCATTAATGCCTGGGTGAACACTGGCCCATATGTTTAGTTCATAAAGACACAAGCTTGAATTAGAGCTGCACGATTAATCGTTAAAAGATTGCGATTTCGCTTCAAATACCCACATGATCTCATTTCTTAATGGCAACAATTCTGCCGCTTAGCCAGAGAGAGCAGTTGTCATGAATAGAGGTATGAAACAGCTTCACAAACAGTCTTTTGAACCACAGAGGTATCATAATTTCTGTGTTACAGATATTCATTATCACAGAAGTAATGGAAAAAAAAGTTTATAGTTCACCTTTTGAAAGTAATTTGACACTTCAAATAGCGATTACATCATTACAATAGCGATGTTTCGATTACATCATTACGCCACCAGGTGGCGACAAGTGACTATTAAAAAAGTATGTCATTGAATCGTTCATTCAAGAGATTCTTTCTTTCAAAAACACTGATTCATCCAGTAATGAAACAACAGTAACACGTATTTATGAGTGGGTCATTGAATCATTAATTTGAACCGATGTATCTTAAATAATTCATTCAAAGTAATTAAACATTTTAAATAGACTGCAGCAATTAACATTTTGTCAGACACTCTAGTAAATTACATGTTGTTTTGTTTAGGTGTCTCTTCAGAATTGTGGGAGAATAGTGATTATTGTTTATCCAGAATCGTGCTGCTCTTGCTTGATGGAATGAATCCTACTGTTGGGAAGGCGTTGCTTTAACGTCATAGGATTGTTATGAAACGACTTACTAATATTCATTATTTTCTTGACTTGTCAGAACACCTCAAGTAATTTTAATGAGCTAAACATTCATGAGTAGGATTGGTAATTTTGGTAACTTTTTTTTTTATTATTATTATTATTGCTAATTGAAATAAAGATTAAGTAATTTATAAATATTAGATGGAAAACTAAATGAAAATTAGAAATGCACTAAAATTACTAATGGTCATAGTAGGATTGGACATTACATGAGAATGAACGAATGAATGAATCCTACTATGGTGAAGGCTTGAATCATTAATATTAAGTTATGTGAATGGTACCTGTAGGAAGGTTAAAACCTATTAAATATTCATACATTTCTTGACTTGTCAGCTGTGATATTACCTTTTTGTCAAAGTATTATCATTCATTTTTATGGTATCTTTCATAATGTTTTTGTTCTTTCTTGTGTTAGTGTTGCGTGGATGCTACCAATGCTTATAGTTCATCATAGTAGTGCCATAATGTAGTTTTTTGGTACTACTGATACTGATACTTTGGTACTACTTGTCATGGCAGGATTTGAGTTCACCATTCGTGGTACGTTGAAACAATGATACTAATCATTCTTCACAGTAGGATTCTTAATTTTGCCTCCTGTATTAATTTGGTACTACAAATTCTAGTTGTTCTTCATTGTTGGATTTACAATTTCTCCAGTCAAATAAATTGGTATGATCGATACCTATTGTTTGTCATAGTAGGTTTTGTAATTTCACCACTTGTGTTGAATTTGGTATTTATTTTTTAATACTTGTTTGCCTTGACAAGTACTGTCCCAAATGTCACTCTATTTTTCTTATTATAAGTCTCTTTCTTTTTGACTAGCAAGAAGTTTTTCTGTCATACATGATGGCAATGCCAATTTCAGTCAGACGGTGGATAGAAATTTCTCAGTTTGTAGATGAATAGGGCTTATTTCAAGAAATTTGTTAACTAAAGTGATTGTACTAGATAGGAAGGTTTAAAGACGCAACATCACGAGACATATGCATTAACTAAACCTTGTCGTACTGAATTGTAGTCAAAAAACTGCTATTTTTATATTCCAATCAACAGACTATATTTTTAAGTTGAGTATGGAGCCTTATTTATTGGCTTAGTATTCCTTATAGTGCATTGAAATGCTTAAAATGCGTAAAAGGTTCAGCGTTAAATGTGACTTCCTCTCAATGTATTTTAATGTTCCTGTTTCTCTGCAGCACAGTCTGTTCTACATATTCATGTCACCGTCCTGACACTTTTTTAAAAGCGCTGCAGTGCTTTTGCTCCCGAAAGACCTTTTATACTTTCCGTCAAACAACCTACACGCAAGTTCAGTTCTCCCTACTGTATCCATGCGTCCCTGACCTCTTGACCTCGCTGTATTTGACCCCATGACCTCTGTCCTTGTGTGTGTGTGACAGGTGCCCGAGGGTGATGCGGAGCGTGTGCGTGAGCCGTGGCTTGGCGACCCGACCCAAGCGCTGGTGACGGGGGTCATGGGACTGCTGCTGCCCCCTGTCCGTCTCTCAGTCCGCCCCGCTGCCTCCGGAGGCCCCTGGGTCCTACACTCCCTAAGATTCCTGCCCAGTCCTGAAAACAGCACAGCCGGTAAACCAACAGTCGTACTGATGTTGTTTATGCAAATAAGTTTACTTTTAAACGAAAAATGTTTTTAGTTCATGACAATTTGTCAAAATATTAAATTTGACACAAATGAAGACAAAGCTTTGTTTGAGGGATAGAAGTTCCAAGTTCTCTTCATGTACCTAGATTTCAATAGTTTTGTAACTTGTGGAACTTACAGACTATGTAAATGCATCTTTTTTTTCAACAAAAACTTTGAAAAATTGTGCGTTCGCCATATTGTGCGTACAATCTTGTTTTCATTTGGTTCAAATTAGTAATGGTGGCTAACTAGTGAAATTTGTGAATTTTCTATATAGATATCATAAAACTGTAAAGGCATTAACGTTCACGCAAATATTTACAATCTAAAGAACTTTAATTAAAACAACGACTTCCAAGTTTCAACCTACAGTACTTTGTTTCTTGCGTTTCTTTTTCGACTAGCCTGCACTGCTTGGCCTTTTTACGCAAGCTTTTCTAACAAATCAGATTTACGAATCGTTCAAAGTAGAAGGTATGGCACTTGAATATTAGTTAGTTTACATGATTGCTCAATTCCACTTGTAACGCCAGCAACTAATTAATATTTATGAGCTAATCTTTTGCCATATGTGGTGAAATTACGAATCCCTCCATGGTGAAGTCTTCATGAATTGCTCATGAATATTAATTAGTTTGTGACTGCATATTCCAGAAAGGTTATGAATAAACTTCAACATGAATGGAATTATGATTAATAATTTTTATGAACTAATTCTTTTAGTCAAGTAACTGAATAGAGTCCAACGGAAACTATCCAGAAAAATTTGGTATGGCATTGAGTATGCTTTAAGTTTGCAACCTCAATTTTATTCACATCAAATTAACTATAGGTGCAAATTTATCTATGAAAAAAGATTTCACTTGTAGATTTTTTTTGTACTTATAATTTTTAATTATGTAGATTTACATTAGCCCTGCAGGCTTAACTGATTGGCCAAAAAGCATATGATGATAATTGGGTGCTAGTCAGCTGTCTAATTAACGAATACTACTATGGGAAATGAATATTAATTAGGTTACATGACTGCACATTCAAGGAAGGATTACGAAGCAGTTTCAGACATCATTAATATTCATGAGGTGAGCTTTTGGCTTTGCAGAATTCGTAATGTCATCCAACCTGTGTTACGTTTTTACAAATTTAACATCAATTTGGTAGCAAAGAACCAGTAATTTTAACATCACAAGTTGACATCAACATAATTATGCTGTCAACTAAATCACCAGTGTGTCTTTTTATCTCGCAGGTGGTGATTTTCAGCCTTGCGTCTGAGGATAATGTCTGAATCTTCTCTGGACACCAGAAGTTGTGACGTTATGAAGGTTCTGGAGAGTGATGGGCCGCACATGGCCGAACCGCCCGCGACCCTTGACGACCCCCAACACACAACCCAGAACAACGGCACACACACCCAGGAGTGTGTGACAGACCAAAGTTCCTCCCATCAAACTCAGGTAAACTTGGTGACGTACCTCAAACTGTGCATTATGGGTAATATAGTCCAAAGCCAACAGCAAAGGAGATTGTAGCCTCTTTGTAATGCCTTATTATGGGATGTTAATGACCACTGAGTGGTATGCTGTTGCTGTGGTTTCCATTATCCCAATGTCTCTGCTTAAAGACAGAGATAAGACAACAAGATGAGTAGATTCAGCCAATCGGATCCAAGCTGGCGTGTGATTGGCTTATGCCAGGAAAGAGAGGAAGGACAGTTAATCTGCACCTGAAATCCTGCTGGTTTATCTGCAAACCCTCAGGGTGTGAGCGCGTGTGTGTGTGTGTGACTTTGCCACCATCTGCTCTTGGTGCATTGAGAAAGGGCAGCGGCCAGGTGCATTGAAACACATGCTGATCTCAGCTCTATTCCTCTCTCATTGTTCATTTCTCTCTCCTTTCCTGTACAATTAGCTGCTTCACTGAGTGCACACATTTCTTTAACGATATATTACCTGCAATAACATGCACAACTCAACTTTTTGACCTTCTGGATTTGCCATAAATTTCCAGGACTGGGCGATACATTGAATTATTTAATATATTTTGAAAAAAATAGAAACCTTTTGTAACATTATAAGTGTCTTTACTGTTACTTTTGATCAATTTAATGCATCCATGCTGAACATTAAAAAAAGAGGGGTGACATAAAGAAGAAAAAAATGACACTTTATCTTTAAGAGTTATTGCTTTTAGGTACATTTAACTTCTGATACTTAAGGTTTTTATATGGTTGCAGTGGCAGTTTGGTTAAAATTAAGGTTAAAAAACCTATAAAATTGTATCTTCTGACCTCTAAAGTCTGAAAAATAAATGATATTTTATATTTTGTATTTTAAGTTAATGCATTATAGTTAATATATATATTAAAATATATAATAAATTTTTAAGCATTTCATACGTTATGAAAAACATTGTGTATTTTAACTATTTCATAACATGATCCAAATTTCCTCCCTTTTTTTTCTTATTAACAACAGCTCGGCCAATCAGCACAGAGTATTAAACGGTCCAAGGTACGGTATGATCATAGCATGAGTTGTTGGGTTTTTTTTTTTTTATTCTTTTGGTTTTTTTTTGATTGATTTGTTGGTTGTTTTGTTTGCCTGCACTCTGTGTGCCTTGCGAGAAAAAGAGAGAGAGTTCGGCAGTGCATTGTGGGAATAAAAGCCCCTGCTCGACTCGGTAAAGAATAATAAATGTGCTTTGGGGGGATGCTGCATTTAGCAGTTTTGCAGCATGAACCGAAATGCCGGGGGTTTGTAAGACCAAAGCGCCTCCTCTGGAGATTTTCCCACCTAGTGCCGAATTCTGCTCTGCTGTTGATGCCGGTTTATCATTGCATTTTGAACAGCCGATCTGTTTTTGTAATTACTTTGAGTTTGTTCATTAAAACTGTGTTCTTCTTGGTTGTTTTGACATTGCCTGCAAGAAATCATCTGTTGTGTTTATTATTTCTAAGAATAATGATTTACATACAATATAAAAAAAAACTGTCCAAGTATTTGTATTCTGTTTTTTGTGGTTTTGTACATTCGAGATTTTCAGACTTTCAGGGGTTTCAGATGTTTATATAAGGGTTCGTTTTAATAAACATGTCTCTAATTAACGCAAACCCCTCCCAGAGCTCTGAAAAGTCTCCTGAGATGTTGCAAAATGGTGCTTGTATATTTTTAGTCATGCGTTTTTTTGCTGCGAATGAGTGCCAGACGTTTTGGTAACCATGGTTACTCTCCTCCAGTCCAACGGCAAGTTAAAGTTAGTTCGCAGCTTGGCGGTGTGTGAGGAACCATCTCCCCCTCCGCTCCGAGAACTGCCACATGAACAGGTAAACGTGTGTGTGTGTGTTCGGAATTGCATACTCCTTTAACTTTTAGGACATGTGACCTAGTTTACTTAATTCACATACTGTTTAAAATCGCATGCAAAGTATGAAGCCCCTTAGGGTTGTGATGGTAAAAAGAAATGAGATTTTCGAAATGAGATTGTTTCGGAAAAATTATTTGGATGCTTTTGCGTTTTTCTTGCTAACCTTTTGCGTTCTCCAGAGAAACTTTGCGTTCCCCTGAGCAACTTTGTATTTGCTCGCAAAACTTTTGTGATGGAAATAATATGAGTTGGGAGGTCGAACTGTATTTCAGTGCTTTTGCGATCAAATGCAAAGTTCCTTGGGGGAATGCAAAAGTTTTTGCGAGAGTGCAAATGTTTTGCGAGAGAGTGCAATTTTTCTTGGGGAATGCAGTAGTTTTGCGAAAGAATGGAAATTTTCTCTGGGGAACATAATTTTAATTAAAATAGTTTTGCAAGAAAATGCAAAAGTCTTGCGAGAGAATGACGTTCAGGGGAATACCTTTGTGAGAGGATGCTTGTGTTTTGTGTGAACAAAGTTTCTTGGGGAACGCAATAGTTTTGCGAAACAACACAGTTTCTTGGGGAACGCAATAGTTTTGAGAAACAACACAGTTTCTTGGGGAACGCAATAGTTTTGAGAAACAACACAGTTTCTTGGGGAACGCAATAGTTTTGCAAAACAACACAGTTTCTTGGGGAACGCAATAGTTTTGCAAAACAACACAGTTTCTTGGGGAATGCAATAGTTTTTCGAAACAACAGTTTCTTGGGGAACGCAATAGTTTTGCGAAACAACACAAAGTTTCTTGGGGAACGCAATAGTTTTGCGAAACAACACAGTTTCTTGGGGAACGCAATAGTTTTGCAAAACAACACAGTTTCTTGGGGAATGCAATAGTTTTTCGAAACAACAGTTTCTTGGGGAACGCAATAGCTTTGAGAAACAACACAAAGTTTCTTGGGGAACGCAATAGTTTTGTGAAACACATCGTTTCTTGGGGAATGCAATAGTTTTGAGAAACAACACAGTTTCTTGGGGAACGCAATAGTTTTGTGAAACAACACAGTTTCTTGGGGAATGCAATAGTTTTGCGAAACAACACAGTTTCTTGGGGAATGCAATAGTTTTGAGAAACAACACAAAGTTTCTTGGGGAACGCAATAGTTTTGCGAAACAACACAGTTTCTTGGGGAATGCAATAGTTTTGCGAAACAACACAGTTTCTTGGGGAACGCAATAGTTTTGCGAAACAACACAGTTTCTTGGGGAATGCAATAGTTTTGCGAAACAACACAGTTTCTTGGGGAATGCAATAGTTTTGCGAAACAACGCAAAGTTTCTTGGGGAGCGTATTAGTTTTGCAAGAGAACGCAAATTTTCTCAGGGCACACAATAGTTTTGCAAGAGAACGCAAATTTTCTTGGGGAACGCAATAGTTTTGTGAAACAACTCAAATTATTGGGGAATGCAATAGTTTTGCGAGACAATGCAGATTTTTCAGGAGAACACAATAGTTTTGCGAAACAATGCAAATTTTCTCAGGGCACACAATAGTTTTTCAAGAGAATGCTAATTTTCTTAGGGGAATGCAATAGTTTTGTGAAACAACGCAAAGTTTCTTTAGGAACGCAATAGTTTTGCGAGAGAATGCAAAGTTTCTTGGGAACGCAATAGTTTTGCGAATTAATGCACATTTTCTCTGGGGAACATAATAGTTCTGCAAATTTTCAGGGGAACGCAATTCCTTTGTGAGAGAACACTAATGTTTTGTGTGGGAACAGTTTCTCAGGGGAACGTATTATTTTTGCAAGAGAACGCAATAGTTTTGCGAAACAATGCAAAGTTTCTTGGGGAATGCAATAGTTTTGTGAGAGAATGCAAATTTTCTCAGGAGAACACAATAGTTTAGCAAAACAACGCAAAGTTTCTTGGGAAACGCAATAGTTTTGGGAGAGAAAGCAAAGTTTCTCAGGGCACACAATAGTTTTGCAAGAGAATGAAAATTTTCTCAGGGGAATGCAATAGTTTTGCAAAACAGTTTTTTGGGGAAACCTCAACGGAATAGTTTTGTGAGAAAATGCACATTTTCTCAGGAGAAAACAATAGTTTTGTGAGACAACGCAAAGTTTCTCTGGGGATCGCAATACAATTGCGATAAAAGGCAAATGCATTGAAATATAATTTTTTTTCTCTCATCTTATATTTTTTCCATCATCATTCCCCTTAAGGGCTTCGTAGCAAAGCACACAGACTATGATCAAATCGATTAACCGTTGTCCTTGCTCCAGTGCATCCCACATCAATAACGCTGTCAAAACATCAGCGCTGCTCTTAGTTATAAAGACTCTTACGTGAGTCGATTGCGCGTGTGCACGTTTAATAGAGCTGTGCGTTTATTAAAGGTGCGCGTGTGCGCGTCCCCAGCCCAGGATTGCTTTCATCCATCATCTATACCAAATACAATTTTCCTGTCTCAGCTGCCTAGCTCAGTGGATTGCTATAATTGCCTGTTCTTATCCAAACCCCATTTTTGTTCTATTTATTAGGTTAGTGTGCAGCTCAGAGCCGCTATTAGAAAGCCCAGAGCTCGCTGCAGGCGGTCAACACCATCAGCTCTTTGTATACGAGGCTGTAACTTTCTTTGCACGTTTGGTTATTTCTTAGGGAGGTTATTGATGGTGATCTGCTAAAATAGGTATGTTGTAAAAAGGGTTGTGTAATTCAATCGCATATGGATACATCACAATTGCTTTTTTCACAATGTTACATTAATACTTGTCAACATGATTTTTAAAAATATCTTAATTTACTATTTACTCTTGAAATTATGAAAAAGGTAGCCTTAATATATATTAGTCTTAATATATCACATTCATTCTTCATTTTTATACATTATATTTTTTTTACATTTATGTACAACACTAAATAAATCTATACAGAATTTATAGCCTTTATGTAGATTATATTCATTTGTTTTCATCATTTTTATATAGATAACATTTATCTGTCTATTATCTATTTATTTATAACACTTGAAATAATAAATAAATTATTTAAATTCTATATAGAAATTTTTATATATATTCATCATATTGATACAGTATATTTATACAGTATTGTTAATTTTTTTTTAATTATTATTGATGTAACATTTGTGATGTAAACAAAATACATTGCACGTGCAGATCATACTCATTGTTGACTTGCATTTTAGTTTTCAGTTATTTTTTATAAAGTATGTCAATACTTGACTATAATATTTCAAAGAATACGATGAATACAAGAAACGGACAATGTTGATGTCATTTGACAACCTTGATTTTTAAAGACGTTTTGTTATAAAAACGAGACAATCACTGTGTTCTTCTTTTTTTTTAATCAGAAGTCATGCAGTGCAAGAGCAGGTGAGGAAGAAAAGAACTCAAGGTCTTTGTGGATGAACCGTCTGAAAGACGAATAAATGTCCTTAATCAAGTTTACGTCCTTGAACAAGTGAACGAGACTTCCTCCCTGAGGAAAGAGGGTCTCTATTCATAGACCTTTCTCATCTCTCTGTACCTTGTCCCCCCCCCCCCCCCCCCCCACAACCTGCTCATTCACGATCTGTCCATTCGTCTTCTCTCTCGCCGTCCCTCGTGTAGCGTGACATTTTTGTCCTCATTCAGGGTGCTCGACAGTTAATTCAGGCCTTTCTTTATTCTTTGGAGGACAGTGAAGAGAAAAGCTAGAGAATGAAAGCTAGAGAGTGCCTAACGATTCATAACGATCATAAAAGGACCCAAAAA